>JAQJVK010000001.1:44162282-44762282 GCA_035578135.1 Flexamia atlantica | reverse complement strand
TCACATAATCTGTTATTACATTTTTATGAAATTTTCGTCTATTACTAATCAACAAAATAATAATAGATATTTTATTTTAAAGTAGGATGTGAGTTTTCATCATAATGCTTGCATATTCGGATTACATTTTTTTTTAATTTTCCTTGTATCCCAACAATACAATGCAAATAAGTTTAAATGTGAATTAAAGAATTTTTTCCTGTCATTTTGAACCTGTCCAGGCATCAACACAGTTTCTATGAAACACAATATGATAAAAATTCTTCTTATTTTACAGAAAACCCATGCCCGCGGCTAGGTAATATAGTGACAATAAAACTGAGTGAGAACCAAGAGAACGTGAGGCAACCCGACGACACTTACTTGACCATGCTGGTCGAGACACACTTCCAGATGAACTACAACACAGGCGAGTGGAAGAGGATACAGAAGTACCGGGAGCTGGACGCGCCTGCTGCTGCCCCCGCCCTACCCACCCCCGCCCCCGCCACTGCCCCGCCCACGTAACACACTGCTACTCTCAGGTGAGTCACTTGCACCGCCTCACGACTCTCAAGTGTCTGAAGGAACTCGTGAGGAGATGCAAAAGAAGTGCTTGAACTATGCCTTGATTATTGAAAGAAGGTAATTGGCAGAGTGACCTTGCGGTAGTAAATACACTCTTTTTGATAACATCTAAAAACCTAAGAAAATCATCATCGAAACTATGCCATGCATGGTTTATGTTAAAAGAAATGGTTACTTGTACTAATTTTATGAAATTACAGTAGAACCTCGATTATCCGGGGTTATCATCGGGAGGAGGGGCACGGATAACTGAAAACCACGGTCGATCCGAAATTAGGAAAAAAATACGCAGTACTTACGTGATAACCTCCAAAGTTGTTTATTAACTCTTTCCCAGTACAATTACGTATAAAAAACACAATATTAGATTGATACAAACAAATTTACATTATTTACAAGTCACGCAGCAGTTCTAAATACATTTCACGTAATAAAAAGTACATTTTCATGATGTTGGAGAAAGTTTACTTCGGCTATTTAATTCATACACGGGAAAAGTAGTCCGTCATAGTCGTTTGTTTTTTACTCTGGCGTTTTTTTTTTATAATGTTGGAACGTAATTTTCGCAACACCAGTTTATCACAAAGCAGGCTGTCGCTTTTCCCTCCAAATAGTCCAACAAGCATTCTAGATGTTCGAGAGCTGCGCGGTGACTTATTTTTGGAGCAGTTGTCGGTTCCTCTTCCTCCCCTCCTTCTCCTTCACCTTCAATTTCGTCTTCTTCCCCTCTCACATGCCTTATTATCTCTTCGTCACTAATTACTTCAAATGATGGCAAGTCTTTATCACACTGGAACCATTCTTCAATGTTTTCTTCATCAACCTTCTCGCCTCCCGGGACTTTCATGGCCATTAGAGCCATTTGAGCGGCTGTTATATCGTCGTCGGTAAAACCGAGAAAGTCGTCATCTTCACTTATGTCCGGCAATATTTTTTTTCACGATCTAATTAAGGTTGTTTTCTTGACCTTTTCCCACGCCGAAACACACTCATAAATCACATCGAGAAGAGTGAATGATTTTAAAAATGTCTTCAAATCATCTTCTTCTTCAATGAATTTCCTGAGCACTGCAGTGCGGTACAGTTCCTTGACGCTGGCAATGACCCCTTGGTCCATTGGCTGAATCAGAGCTGTTACATTGGGTGGTAAATATTTAACAAATATGTTACCATCTTCGGACTTGAGGGTTAACTCGGGGGGGTGGGAGGGTGCGTTATCTAGCACCAGCACCGCCTTTTCGGGGAGACCGTTTGATTTTAAAAAATCCCACACTTGTGGTACAAAATTTTTGTCGAACCATTCTTTAATAATTGTTTGGTTCATCCAGCCTTTTGCCTGGTTAAAATAGTGTACTGGCAAGTTCTTTGCTTCGGTTCCTTTAAATGACCTTGGATTCTTAGCCTTTCCAATGACAACGGGTTTTAATTTGTGAGTCCCCGATGCATTTGAACAAATCATAATTGTTATTCTTTCTTTACTTGATTTGTGCCCAGGCACGTTTTTCTCTTTTTCAAAGGCCAAAGTTTTTGTAGGCAAACACGTCCAGTAAAGACCGGATTCATCAACATTATAAATTTGTTCTGGCAACAGGTTGTTCGCCGAAACAAACAAATCAAATTCTTTACAAAATTCTTCTGCCCCATCTTTATTCCCGCTCAACGCCTCGCCTTGAATTTCTAATTCTCGGATGCCATGCCTCTGCTTAAAACGATAGAGCCAACCAGATGAGGCTTCAAACTTGCCTTCAAGTCCTAACGATTCGAAAAAGAATTTTGCCTTCTCGGTACAAATCACGCCGTTTATGGGATTTCCTAAAGCCCGTTGTTGGGAGAACCAATCTAGCATCGCCTTCTCGAAATCGTCGTACGTAGATTTTTTCATAGTTTTTCTTTTTTTCAGTGCAGAGGTCGAGTCTGCGGGACACGCAAATTTTAACAGTTCTTCCCTTTTTTTTATCATGTCCCGAACAGTTTGTTCCCCAATGTTGTATTCATCGGATAACGATTTAACAGTCTTACCCTTTCCAAATTTGTCAATTATTTCCAGTTTTTGCTGAATTGACAGAACTACACGTTTTCTTTTCTTCTCCGACATTTTCACACAAACGTCGCACAACAGTCACAACGGAACAATATAACTTGACCAAACACTAACTGAAACTCACGATCGGAAAAATACTGTACCGGTGAAACAACAGGTAACGTACTAAATACGCGACGACTAAAGCAAGGTTTTTGTGGTCAACAGCCTATGTGAAAAACGGGAAATGCAAAATGGGTGAAAGAATTAGAGATAGAAACATAAAAGTAAAGGCAATAGTTCGCGCTAAGATTATCGGAGAGAGAAGGATAAAAAAGCGCGGAAGTCAAATGCCCAAAAAACAGGTGAGATGACTCATCGACTTAGTTTTGCATAGGGCCAGACAGCTTGGCGCCAAGGGAGGGAAGTGCCGTGTTCTCTCTCTTTCTCTCCCCCTCTACCCCTTTCTCTTCCTTCTTGCCGTTCTCCTTTCGCCCCACCCACGAAATGCGCATTGTCCAGTGCGCACAGCCGGTTGTCATGGCAACTGTGTGTCGTCATAGCGACGGGCCAATTAGGTGCTTCGTTGTACTACAACGAATGGCCGTGCAATGAAAGACAAGGAGATAATTTAGCGCATGCGTCCCAAGCCTACCTTTCCTTAATTTCTTTGTTGCGTCGTTGCGTCTCACAGAGTCGGCCTTGGTCGCATCTTGGTTAAACTTCACGATTAAAAATCAACTGTTTTACCGTCTTAAAAATCTGAATACCTATGACAGTTTGTTTTAAAAATAATTATTTTTAGCTACATTTCATAGCAAATCAGGAGTTTTTATACCAAATTTACCCTTGTAAAACCTTTTGTAAATAATTATCAATTGGCCAGTTTTTGACCCCGGTTAATCCGCCGCCCGATTAATCCGCCCCCGGATAATCGAGGTTCTACTGTATTATTAAAAACCTTAGCCATTGATATAAAGCAATATATTAAAAGTGGTATCGTTATAAAATTTTCAGAAAAATATTGCTGATAAAAGATTTTAATATAGGTTCTCGCTGGTGGTAATGTCACAAGTTTCAGTGACACCCTCTCTCCATCCAGCTGTTATTACTGGCGATTTTTTCCCAATTCGTTCATTTCTGTGACATCAAACATGCATACTCATTTCTTCATTTAATGATGTGGAAAAAACTGTAATATTGTGATTTTTAAGTTGAACTGGATTTAATTTGATTGTTAAAATAACACTCTTATAAGTCTTACTAGTTAAAAATACCACCGTTGCAGCAGACCTGCATACTCAGCGAATTTCAAATGCAAAACAACATATTTCAATCCAACATACTGAGATTCAACATGTTTTTGTAAGCTCCACAAGAATAACATGGGGAATGAGTATGCAGGTTTGCTGCTACCAGTATATTAAAACTGGGTGGTTTTAATTCAATATTTAGTTGATCTGAACTAGAAGAAGCCATTTACCAAGTTTTATCAAGATATGTTGAGAAATAAGCGAGATATAGAATTTTACTTATTTCCCATTAGGTTAACACTGGGACAACTTACTGTGTTTACCACTTTCAATATATCGGTAGCCAATGGACATAGAGCAGTGATTCAAAATACCAAATTGTTTGTTTTTTTGAGCTGAATTCAATAATGCTAGCAAAAATTTTTAATTTTCTATGTAAAAAACTCAAAAAACCCATTTTTGGGGGGGTTTATCCCCCTTTACTCCCCCTTCTGGTGGTCCGATTGGGCTGGTTCACGAATTCGTCCGAGCGATAACCACTTTACACGTCTGTACCGAATTTCATTAAGATCGGACCATATTTACGGCCTCTATCGTGTTAACAGACATATATATATATATATGTAGATGTATATATATATATATATATATATAAAAATTCGAACGAATAGTGTTTTGTGCTTCTGTGGCCCCAAAATGAAAAGTTAACATGGTCTCGGGCTTAGGTCTTACCATGAGACCTACGGTAATAGCTTATTCCTTTAAGGAAATTCGCTAAAAAAAAGGAGGGACAGGAAATACCCAACACTAGCCTGATTGGAGCATCAGATGGCGGGGTTAGGAGGGAATATATAAACCCCTTAAAATGAGGTTTTGTGATCTTTTACATAGAAAAATGAAAATGATCGAATCCTGGGTTGGATTATTGGATTTAGATTAAAAAAAAAATCAATTTGGTACAGTAGAGTCCCACAAACCCGGACTAATGTGGACCGAACGGTGTCCGGGTTTGTGAAATTTCCGAGTTATCGGGAAATGAGTAAAAACAAGGAAAAATAAGACTAGTTTCTGTTATTTCTATGAGAAATCATTTATTTATTGCATAGAAAAAAAAATACAAAAACTACATTATTAGTTACAAAAAACTTAAAGAAAAACCAAAACTGTTTTATATGTGTCAAACCGAGCTCTGGCACTGAATCTTAGTGCACTTTATTGCTCTGGCAGGCTTTCCGAGTTATCCAGAATTCCGGGTTATCGAAGTCCGGGTTTGCGGGACTCTACTGTACTGTGAATAATTTTTTCTGTTCATTCGTTGCCGAGGTATTAATCATGGTAAATACAGTACTTTGTCTCACTCATAAATTAGTCGTCTAAAATTGAAAATGCATTAAATTTTTAAATTTTCCTTGTAGTTTTTAATATTTTTGCTATTTTATTACTCAAATGAGAGATCCAATTTTTGACAGGGATTAATTAGTGACTCCACCAACATTTACCCGAAGTAATTTGTCATTTCTAACCCCTATCAACCCATACAGTACATACAACTAATAATTGTGTGACTTTTCAATGTAAAAATTCCTCTCGAAGGGGTTCACAGTAGGGGGCCTGGGGGCGGAGTCTAAACAACTATAAAGCCGCATGTGTAACTGACTAACTTACTGAGGTATATGGATTCTATTCACCTTCCCAATGAGCTAGAAACTTGAAATTTGGCACGAATATTTCTTGGGTGGTCAATCCCTAGGGAAAAGTCTCAAAACAAAACATTTCCATCCCCAACCCCCCAAAGGGGGGGAAAACTTTAATAAAAAAAAGTGCTTTTTCTTTTTGGGCTGTAGGGGCTGAGCACCAGTTGACTTGATGTACTGCTTAGGCCCCTGTAAATTGCAGGAATATTTATTGAGTGGTCACTCAAAATATAAAATTCTCAAATCAAACAATTTCAACCCCCTAACCCCCAAGAGGGGGTGAAACGGGCAAAAACTTGAATTTCGATGAAATTACTTTTTGTTTTTTGCCTACAGTGGCTAAAATGAAGGTCCTGTCCAAAAACAAAGGTTATACCCTCTTTTAAAATTAAATTTCCTAAAATTTTAGCGAATTTACCCTATAGGGAAGAAGCTATTACTGTAGGACTCATGGTAAGACCTAAGCGCGGGACCATCATAACTTTTCGTTTTAGTGCCCCCAGATACCAAAAACACCATTCGTTCAAATTTGTATATACAGGGAGTCCCGAAATTATGGTAAAATATTTTAGTATATGATAGTACAGGTAAAAATAAGAAAAAAAGTTCATATAAACATAGGTCCAAAAGTGCTTAGTTTTCCGTCTGTGTGTTTGTGATTTTTACATATTTAATCATATCTCACGAACCTCTTAACGTATAAACTTCAAACTTGGTACATGGATGACCACTATTACGACCTATTTTTGTAAGAAGTATCAAATTTCTACTTTGTACCATTTCAAAATGGCGACTGTTTTTTGTTTTCAAAGCTAAATATCTTAAAAACCGTAAATTTTAGAAAAATTATACAAGAGACAAAAAAGTTGTGAAATTTAATCCAATTAACGCTGATATTAAGATTATGATGATCGGACAACTAATAACAGAGAAATTTTAATTTTTTCAAATAAAAACATGGAAATTTCTGACAGTTTATTCTAAAGGACCATGTTTTTATTCAGAAAAGTTAAAATTTCTCCGTTATTAGTAGCCCGATCATCATAATCTTAATACCAACGTTAATTGGATTAAATTTCACACCTTTTTTGTCTCATGTATAATCTTTCTAAAATTTACAGTTTTTAAGATATTTAGCTTTGAAAACAAAAAACAGTCGCCATTTTGAAATGGTACAAAGTAGAAATTTGATACTTCTTACAAAAATAGGTCTTAATAGTGGTCATCCATGTACCAAGTTTGAAGTTTATACGTTAAGAGGTTTGTGAGATATGATTAAATATGTAAAAATCACAAACAGACACATAGACGGAAAACTAAGCACTTTTGGATCTGTGTTTATATGAACTTTTTTTCTTACTTTTACCTGTACTATCATATACTAAAATATTTTACCATAATTTCGGGACACCCTGTATATATATATCTATCTATATATATATATATATATATATATATATATATTAGAGGTGTGCGGATAGTGAATTTTTAGATCGGATCGGATACGGATCGGATAACTTATGTTCGGATCGGTTTCGGATCGGATAACAACAGGTTCGGATCGGATAGTACCGGATTCGGATATTTACGGCACGGCGTAATGAGCAGATTTAAGTTTTCTCATAAGCCTAAGGTAATTGCAAGGAACTACCATATTATCATAATGTGTAAGGTAAGGTTTGCCTTGATAGCCCTGAGTTATTGATTGTTCAGATATATTGTTTTCAATGCAGGCCAAATGTCAATTAAGTATGCAAATGTACAACTAATTATCTGTTAATAATTTGGAAATTTATTGATTCCCCTTTGCATAGTTAGTATTTAATTCAACAAGGTTATTAGGCCTATATAAATTTCAGAATTGGGTTACTTAAAAATTTATTTTTCAATGCAATCTAAATTTGTTCATTTTTATGCCTCTGTATTTTTTGTTCTTTTCCTTTTCATAAATCAATAAATTATTTGATCAGTGACTAGGCCTAAGTGATAAGACAAAAGAATTAAATATAAAACTTGATTCACCAACCTCTTCACATTTGAAGAAGAAAGCTCTACATTTTTATTCATGCATTAATGCCTGACAACCAAGATTTTGATTTACTACAAAATAATACTATAATATAATAAGTCTGAGCAGTAAACTTAACCTAAATTTCAAGATGAGTTTCAAATGTTGTAGGTTTCAGTATTAAAGCTTGGTCATTAAATTAGAACAAGTAAAAGTCTATTTGTTTTAGAAAATAAACAACAAACAAACTCACTAATTATTATCACAGGCGTAGGTTGTCAATTCAGCATTTTACTGTTATCTAAGAATGTCCATTTTAATCACGTATTGGAAATACGGCTCGGCTTAATTCGTCAAAGATTAATATTTCAACAAAATAAAAACTTAATTTTGATCATTCAACTTTGTATTTCTAGGTAGGTAATTGCTTAGTTGATAAATAAATTAATACATTCTTAAGAAAGAAAGACATTCTTGAGTTAGTTCAGCTTTTAAGCAGACGACGACATTTAAACACGATTTGAGATGGAAAGACAAACAATGAAATGAACAGGTTCGCCAAATCTTTGGCAGCCCAAAATTATTGTAGGCTTTTTATTTTATCGTATCAACGGGCCACTTAATATATTTACGGCCTGAAATAGTCGTATGAAACATCAACACGACTATTTATTTTTGGGGTATTTACGGGATATTTCGTTTTGGAAGTTTTGAAGATGACTGTGGGGACACTACCGGTCATTGACGAACCCTGATTTGTCTTGATTGCGATTCTCTCGCGTACCAATCGATGTTTTGTCGGTAACGGATACTGATCGAGATCACGACAGTGACAGAACTAATAAAGGATGTACTATTATTTGTTAACTGATTTAATGCTACGATACAAGAATTTATCTTAGGATGTTCATTATCGCGTCGGGTATTGCGCAATACTCTGATCGTATACAACGATCTCGATCTTATTACGAGTCGCAATATCAGCAACCGAAATACATCGCTTGATGTATACCACTACAAAATCGCATCGTGTTGAGGCGTTGTTCAAGCCGCAATCGCGAATCGTCGCATCCCAAAGTGTCATTTTTGCTCTGCGATGTTTTCTCTCACCACTGTACTCTCGTTGGCAGTGACTAGTTTTGTTTGGAAGACTTTCCAAACTTTAAAATTTGATCCTTCTTAAAAATTTACCCCAAAATATGCAGTCTATCCGATAGAGTCGGATATCTAGTCAGCCTTGCCGGATAGTTATAAAACCCTCGGATCGGATTCGGATATCCGATCCGATCCGAATCCGATCCGAATTTTCGGATATCCGCACACCTCTAATATATATATATATATATGTGTCTGTAAGCACGATAGCACTCGCAAAAATGGTCCGATCGGAATGAAATTTGGCATAGGCGTGTAAAGTAGCAATTATTCGGATGAATTTGAAAACCAGCCCGATCGGACCACTGGAAGGGGGGGGTAAAGAGGGATAAACCCCCCCCAAAAATGGGTTTTTTGGGGTTTTCACGTATAAAAATCAAAATAATCTAATTTTAGTTAGCACTATTGAATTCAGCTCGAAAAAACAAACAATTTAGTAATTTGAATCATTGCTCTATGTCCATTGGTTACCGAGTTATTGTAAGTGGTAAACACAGTACGTTGTCCCAATGTTCACCTTATGGGAAATAAGTAAAATTCTATATCTCGCTTATTTCTCAAAATATCTTAATAAAACTTGGTTTGTGGCTTCATCTAGATAAGATCTAATGTGTTTCAGTCTAAAACCCCCGAAATTTCCATTTTTGTGGCAGCAAACCTGCATACTCATTCCCTATGTTATCCTTATGGGAAATAAAAAATTCTATATCTTCCTTATTTTTTGACAAATCTTGATAAAAGTTGCTATATGATTTATCCTAATTCAGATCTACGAAATATTGAATTAAAACCAACCAGTTTTAACGGACCTGTTGCAGCAAACCTGCACACTCATTCTCCATGTTATTCTTATGGAGCTTACAAAAACATGTTAAATCTCACTATCTTGGATTGAAATATGTTCTTTTGCCTTTGAAATTCGCTGAGTATGCAGGTCTGCTGCAACGGGGGTATTGTTTATTATGTATTTTGGCTTATCTCACCTCCTTCACTCCCAAAATGACTTCTAAATTTAAAATTCTTTAAAATTTTCAGTTTTTTGGGTTTTGATGATTTATTTATATTTATTTTTAACATATAGACCTCGATTTTCACACTGATATAGTAGAATTGATCGTTTAGGGTTATCAGGGGTCTTTCGCAAAACTCACTCCATTTGAACCCCGAAAACAGTCCTCAAAAGTTAAACTTTCGTTGAATTTTAAATTTTTCTCGTAGTTTTTATTTTTAACAAAATTTATTTTTGGCAAGGTATGCCTAAATATTGGCACGGAGATGGTTAGTTTGACTTTTCCGGTTTATTATAGGTAATTTGCAATTTTTACTCCATTTCTACCTCTAAAAAAGTCGCTCAAGTTGAACTTTAACTAAATTTACGATTTGACTCATGGTATTTTTGCTAATTTATTCATTACTGAAAGACTCAATTTTTGACAAGGGATTCGTAAGTGTAAATTTCCATATTCATCTGAAGTCATTTGTAATTTTTTAAATCTATCAATCCCTAAATGTGACCACAAAAAGAATCAAACTAATCACTCTTCAAATTAAAGCAATGTTGTTTGTAAACAAATTGTTTTGCCTCACCCCCACACCCCCTGGCTCCACCAACCCCCTTTCACAACGAAAAACCTCTGCTAAAATACCCACCCCCTAAAATAACCCTCTAACTACCCCCCCCCCCCCATTAAATACCATCCCAAACATTACAATGATATATTTTGCTGAGGATTTGTAATGAGTTTATTCGAAATTTAGTGACTTTTCAACCCCCTGCTTTGGGGGAAAGACCAACAAGGGGACCTTTTTGTTTACATGAAATCAGCTGTCTCTGTAAGGGTTTTTAGCATTCAAAAAACCCTTGAAGAGGCGTTGAAGAACCTCTTTCAACCCCTAACTTCAGCCAGTCCCACATGAATCAAATCAGCACTTTTTAGTTGCATTACAATGTAATTTTCCTCCTTTTCCCTTACCCCTGAGCCCACCGACTTACTCCCCTTCAATTATTCAACCCCCCCCCCCCCCCCAACCAACAACTGATTCCCCACTAACTACATCACCCTGGAACATGATCAAAGATACCTTTAACTGAGTTTTTTTTACCAAATAATTAAATTTATTTTTTTGTGATTTTTCAATAACCCACCCCTCCCCACAAGGGGCACATCATCGGAGGCCTGGGGACGGAGCCCCCAGCGAGCCGAAGGCGAGACTATATAATATTATATATACAGACTGATGTGTAACTGACTGATTAATAGGTTCAAATTCTAAACCACTTCTAAATGAGCTAGATACTTGAAATTTGGCGCGGATATACCATGGAGGGTCAATCCACATGAAAAATTATCAAAACTCGACATTTTTTATTAAAACCCCCATAAAAAAATTACAAAAAATTCGCTAGAAAACCTGTTTTTAAAGAAATTTTATTTTGAGCTCTAGTTGCCGAACGGATGGTCCTATCGATAAACAGACTGCACCATGTGCCACGGATTTTTCACGATCTACAACTTTGGTCCTACGACTTTTTGCCGTATCTGGTCTCCTTCACCCTTAGACAGCTCTAGAACTTTAAATTTTCAAAGACCTTCCCTAGGTGTGCCTTACCCCTGACCCCCCTCTTTACTATCAAATAATAGTCCTCCCCACAACTAAAACCACCCCCGCCACCAACTACCTCATCATGCATACCACCAAAAATACCATGAGCTAGGAATCTGAACCTAAACAGTGAAATTAATTATGTATTGTGTCTTTTCAATATCAAAAACCCTGACCCTTTAGTATAATCAAAGGTTATTCATAAATTTTACCCCATTTAAACCCCTAAGAAGTCCTCATAAGTTTGACTTTCATTGCATTTTCACTTGACTCGTGTTTTTCATAATTTTTTCTCATTTCGAGATCCAATTTTTGTCGGTTTCTTCACCTGGCCACACTAACAAAATTAACCCCCCCCCACAATCAACAACCCCCTCATCCCCACCACCAACTATCCCCCTGAACACAACCACAGATATCTTGTTCAGCGGCATTGTAAACAGTTTAATTACATTTGTCCTGTGGACACTACCAAAGATACCTTTTTTGTTTTATTTATAGGCATCATCCACCTTAAGGTTTTTATGCGGCGTTGCCTCCAAATGCAGCGACGACAGTAGTTGTTGTCCTCGTCAGTTGTTAAAATTATTTTACATATAACACACACATACACAAATAGCACATGTCACATATATCCCGACGTTTCGAGAAAACTCAATTAACGTTTCCTGTTTTCGAGGGACTTGTCAAAATATACGACCGACCCGAGCTGAGCGCCGAACCACGACTGGAGGCGATGACTCATCGTTCACAGGTGGCGGAAAGGGGTGGTGTAGTCCTGTCTTTATCTGTCGCTGATAAGGGCATTACGCATCCAGTTCGAGACCGCTGCCTTATTTCATTCAGTACAGTATTCAAATAAATAGGACTAACATCCACCGATGGGCGTGAAATATGGTTTGTTTCGCACGCCATAAACAATGCCTCGTCAAATTTCTTTTCCTCCAATCCGGCTCTTTGTAAACAATGCAGCACGTTTTACGTGTTATATGTAAAATAATTAAACAACTGACGAGGACAACAACTACTATCGTCGCTGCATTTGGAGGCAACGCCGCATAAAAACCTTAAGGTGGGTGATGCCCATAAATAAAACAAAAAATATATTACACCCCGCCTACTAGCATGTCTTTTACACAAAGATACCTTGTTCTCAGGGTTTTTAAACAGTTTAATAAAAATCTGTGCGTTGACTCCAACATGCAAACCCCCCCCCCCCCCTCTCCCGAGAGCCTCCCAAAGGGCGCCTCCAGCGAGCCAAAGGCGAGTCTCTTCAGGGCCGCCGAGAGCCAAGTTGGGCCCCAAGTCTGCACACAGCACGGGCCCTCCGGGGGAATTGTTGAGTATTAGGTCTCTAAACTCACGTTTTATGGCAGTCTAGAGGTGGAACATCATACATTCTCGCACGCCATTTTTGGAACCTCCAAAAAACCCAATAATCCGAACCAACTGAGGCTGAATGGTCGGTCGAACTTAGAAAATAGTCTACTCTGATTAAAAATTAAAAACTTAAAAATTATCAGCGATCCACTATTCCATTTTCCATTCATTCATCTCTTTCCCATAACTTCCGCATTCGTTCCACTCACAAAGTTACTCTTCATGTTTTTCGCGATCAGTGTGCACGATTGTTTTTTCCGGCCATCTTCATTTATTGCAACATATGTTGTGCTCTTGTTGACTACCATCGTGGATAATTACCTAACGTATTTAAGTTGTCGTTCATATATTTTAATTCAGAGAGGATGGAGAGGGAGGTAGAGTCGCTCACGCTCACAACTCGCTGGCCGCCACCGCTGTAGCTAGTGTACAGTACAGTCAACCGCAAATTTAAAAAACAGATAGACATACAGTCAAAACAATCGCTTTTGCCTTAACTAAATACTGTATTATCAAAGTAACTTGTCTGATAAAGTTAGACATTTTATTTTTTAACATTAAGGCCAAATTTTATTTCTAAGAAGTCGTTAGCAATATTTCCTCAATCTAAAAAAAATCCGCTCATCCCGGGCCCCTTCGGAGCCCGGGCCCCAAGTTTCACACTTGGCTGAAATGGCCTCTCGGCGGCCCTGAGTCTCTTGTATACTTTTGCATGTTTTCAATGCATTGAAATTAGATACAATATAAATTCAACTTCAATAAAATATAATAATAAATATTAACTTTGATTTCCATTTTTATTGGAGTTGGTATTTTACTTATAACTAACAATTAATTTCATTCAGTTAATCGTTTTTTTTTTTTATTTATTTAGGAATGTGATCTTAATTTTTGCTAATTTGTCCATTGTATATGAGTTACTATTTTTTCGTTTAAATTTATTTCTTGAAATTTGGTGAGCTGGTTCTTAGTACAAACAGTTAAGTATTGTTGACATTGTGTTTAACCTATTGCTATTAACTATTGAAAAAAATAAAATAAATTTATGAACGAGCATTGCCCGAAGCCTAAGAGAAAACAATAATCCTGTCCCGTCCCCTCGAACTGAAAATCCAATCCCGTCCATCCCTAATTTTAAATCAATTAAGTTTTAAGCGCAAGTGTCATGAGCAACTTTTAACTTAGTTAGCTATGTTAATAATGTGAGTTGTATTTTTGCTTACCAAGAAACAGTTCTTTTAGGAAGGGTTTTCAACAATTTTCGTAAAGTGTAAGTGTTATTTGTAGGATACAGACTTGGGTCATTTGTACGGTACTTTTCAATTCAAATATGACTGCAGAAAACAGTAGTGTTTTTTGGTCAGATCTCAAGTGCAAAATTTCTTTTGCCTATATCATTTCTAGGGGTGGGCGAGTACTCGACAGTCGAGTAATTACTCGAGTAGTTGCTACTACTCGAGGTCGAGCCAGGTAATTCCAACTACTCGACTCAAGCGAGTCGAGTAGTTAGTTACCCCCCCCCGTTTACCCAGCGATCGTATTTACGTGCGATTTACGTGTGTGCAATAGAATTTTACAGGAAGTCGCGAGTTATACAAAGCTACATCTGCTGTTTATCCGCAATCGACAGATTCTTTATCTCGGCCGTTCACTAGTTCCACAAATAAGCAGAATTTTCTATTCACTTGCAAATACGCGCGACCATTTTTTACGTCCGATCGCTAGTTTCGCAAAGTTTCATTTAGTTTATTTATGATCGGCAAATACGCGCAATCGTTTTTTACGGCCCACCACGACTTTAGTAAGGCTACATCTGCTGATTATCGGCGACCGACAGATATATGCTATGTTTTTCACAGTCGTCCACGAGTTTTTCATAACAGTAACGTCAACAATATTTCATTAACTCATAGAAGAATGGATTTTGACAGTTATCTAGAAATACCATCTCCCAGAATCCGGAAATTGAAAACTTACAGCTATATTAATTTTTAACTTTGTATTTTACAACTTAAAATTTGAATTCATAGTTTATCTTCTTAATGATACACAGCCTTTATTTCTGTCTCATTTGATTTGTAAAAATGAGAAGAAAATTGTGGACTCAATTGGTTTACATAAAACAATTAGTTTAGGTTTTGAAATTTTTGTATTGGGGTGATATTTTATTCTTATCTGGTCGCAGCTGTGTCACTCGGTGCTCAAGTGACTGAATGTCAAAAAACAATAGATCAGCAGTCAGGCAAGTGGGTGGGGTTGGGTTTAGGAGTAAACAAATAACTGGTCATAGCTCACCTCCCTGACCTTGTTTTAATTCTTTCTTCCACAATTTCTTGGCTAAGGTTTTAATTACAACTATTTTTAGGGAAAAAATGAACCTGCTGTTGATAGTTAAAACAACAGGGTGATAATTAAATCTTATAACTCTTCAAATTTTCTAACTATGCATATTCTACATAAATTATTTTGAGATCTTTTTACGTTAAGTGATTTGTTATTATAAGATTTAGCATAGTTATCATTTAAAGTAGGGTTTACGCAATGTAGGGTATTAGAATATCAGATTTTTATTTTTAAAAGAAAATTTACAAGGAATAGCTTAAATAAAGTAGACCAATTTGATAAATAAAATTGATGAAAGATTTTAAATAATTAATTGTAATTCAAATACCTAATTACTTTAAGAAATTAATATTTCATTACTTTTCACAAACAACTGACTCGACTCGGCACTCGAGTAGTTGGCTTAATACTCGACTCGACTTCAAAATCCACTACTCGCCCACCATTAATCGTTTCATTTAAAAGTTAATAAGCCAGTCCGGGATGTTGGACTTGTAGTAGAAGTATTACATTATAAGTATATATTATGATTTTTCATAGGGGGCTCACTGACATGCTCTCTTGTGCTCCTATAAGTGAGCCGCGGCGGTGGTTCTCATATTTTTTATGAGCTCCGCTAGCTTCACCACCACTATTTTTGCATAAGTTATATACAAGCTAAGATAAATATTTCTTGTTCCAGGTTGTAGAAGTCTACCTAGAAAAAATGTTCCTCAGAAGGATTTATTTCAAACCAAACAATGGGTAGCCTATAGCAATTTTTGTTGGGATATCCCACTTTAGTTCAGTGTGCTACATTGAAATTTTTTGTTAGTATTTTTCTCTTGAGTTTTTTAATTAAAAATTTGTCAAAGGTTATGTTTTATTACTCACAGAGATTTGTATTCTTCAGTGCTTTTATAAAGTAAATATACGTTTGTAAGAATTTATAGGTAGACACAGTATGAATACTTACGTGTATATTGCTGTGAATATATTATTCCCATGTACATTTTAATTAGTGCTTCTTTCAAATACATTTATGCTTGGAGTAATTCTTATGGTTCATAGAACAATTACATTTAATGTTCATGAGTTAATTTTTACTTTCTCTGCACAACTCTTCTGGGTGTAGGGTACCTTACAATTTTCTCTTTTGTTTTTGTTGAACTTATTTACAGCTCACGCATTATATCTCCTGCTATTGCAGAGTCAGCTGGTTGCAAGGCATGTTAGAGAGGGGGCCTTTTGTGAAAACATTATTCTACAGCCCCACTGCTTGTCATCGTTGTGTTTACCAATATCATATGTTGAAAATAAATGATACTTCTAATAGCTAGTAGCCATAGCCGGAGATATAATGTGCGAGCTATAATTGTTTTGTTTATCACTTCATCTCATTGTTTTGTTTTCTTAATTTGTGATGATTTATCTGGAAAATAGTTTAGGTAAAATCATTATGTTATTAATGATTTAACAGGCCATATTTTCTTTTTAGCTGATTTCTCTTTAAGGGAAGAAGCTTCCCTAGGTCTCATGGTAAGATTTAAGCCCGAGACCATAATCAATTTTTTGTAGAAGCATATAAATTAGTAAATATTCGGACAAGAACAAACACCAGCCCTATTGTTTAACTGGAAGGGGGTGTCAAGGTGGATATTCTCCCCCAAAAATGTTTTTCATCTTTCACTTATGAAAGAAAAGAGTATAAATCAAACAGTTCGGTTCACACCATTGAATTTAGCTTAAAATATTATAACTTTTACCTTTAATCTACAGAGATATTGTTACAGTTTTTTGTTCCATTGCTACCCTTTGTAGAAAATTAAAATATTTTATCTTCATTGATTTTTAAAATATCTTTATAAAACTTAATATGTGATTTCTTCTTGTTGAGGTCAAAAGGATAGTGGTTCAATTTACCCAAATCATTGTTACCTAAAACCAGCAACCAGCATACTCATTCCCCATGTTATTTTTAACATTTTCATGCAAAAGATGTCACATCTCTTATGTTGTTTTGAAATAAGCATTTGAAATTTCAAGAGTATGCAGTTCTGTTATAATGGGGTATGTTAAATGAAATTCTGTCAGCAAAACCTTTTTATCTTGGGATCTTATAAGATATATTTTCTAGGGGTTGTTTCCTAATCCAGTCTTTCCATTGTTAATAATACAGGGCACATCCTCAAGAAAATCTTCCAAGTGTTCTTCGGAATATTTTTTCTAAAAAATTTTTTATGTGGTATTTTTTGAACATAATACTACAGTCTTAGTTGTTGTAAAATAATCTTTTATTAGAACAAAACTTAGAGGTTTATTAGAATTTTTGTAAATTTATCATATGATTTTTTGAAGATGGATATTCTGTAACCTTACTTAGCTGGTGAAATTAGACTAAAATAATGTGAGAAACAATAATATATTTAGGTTTTTTTTATGAAGATTATTCTGAAACTGTTTGGAATAAAAACTCGATATATTTTTGTTGTTATTTATTGGAATAAATATTTTTTTATTTCTAACCAAGTTTAAAATTGTATTCCCTTGGTTCTATGCTGCCCAGGCTTTTTATTTTTCAGATTTTAAAGATAAAACTTTTTTAAAGGCTAACCATTGAAGTTCTCACCGCAACAATCCGATGGTTGGCCAATGTGCTTTATCCCTCATTGCTTTTGCCCAAAATTGTTTTAATCTACAAATAATTACTGGGTAACTATTATTACTGCTGTCTAATCTTCCTCTAAATATAGCCAGGTTGAATATACCATTATTAGGCTGGATGCACATTGGATGGGCTATTTTGCCCTTCAACGAGACATTGATATTGTAACAATGTAACATGTGTTACTGTTTTAAGTCAGGTGTTTGAGGCATTTCTGTGCTGTCACTCATTTAAATCAATGGACCAACCAGTCTGGATATGACATAAAGACTAAATGTGAGGTGGAAAGCGAAAAGGGACCTCTTGTCGGGAATTTTTGATTTTGAGTTATTAATATTTTTGAATTCCTCATTTAATTCCTAATAATTTGGCGCAAGTCTCATGAGTCTACGATTTTTTTTGGTAAAGTTATAGGACTGAAATTTCGTGAGGGAAATGGGTCATTTTGAGAAAAATCAATTTGAAAATTTCAAATAAGCATAAAACCTAAATTTTTCAAATTTAAGAAATGATTTTGATATCAAAATAAAGCTTATAATGTCTTCTTTCAAGGGAATACCCATTTTTGTCTTAACTCACAGTAGTTTTCAGGAAAATAATATTTTTATCGAAGCATGTCATTAAAAGTCGTATTCCAGAAAAGGGACCTCTTGTCGGTGCTATGTTATTTTCCATAACGACAAGAGGCCCCTTTTTAAAACTGAGTATTTTACTGTTTCTCTGTTCATTTGTTTTACTGTATTTTACTGTATCTCATTTAGTGATGTGGGTCGGAAATATTCCCAGTGGGAAGGAACTTATAAAATGGGAATATATTGCCCTAGCCCGGAAGGGAATTTGTGGGATTTTATGGGAATTTATAAAAATCTTTTAAAATGGTAAAAATTGATCAATAACAGTTAAATAACACACAGTTAAGATCATATTTGGAAAGAAATATTCTTTCCTATGCCTATAATTATGTCATTTGTACTTACTTTCAAAGGTAAAAATACCTCAGGTAATCAGGACCGACCTCAGACCAACCAACCAACCAATCTCATTTTAAAAAGCCATAGTATACATATCAATAATTCACAATAATGCAAATGTAACCAGCTTATATAAAATATGATAGCCCTAGGCCTAGCTATTTATCACAAATTAACCTCTAGGAAAAAATTGTGTTTGGCCATGGCCTTTCACAGCATATACATTAACATTACATACATTAAACAGCAATATACATTGCTTTTTATTTGCTTTTTTAGCAAAAACAACACAACTGACGGTTTATTGAAAAAGGTTGGTAGGAATATTTCAAACCTACTACTAGTATATTCATACCTACAAAGGACATTAGCAGCGAATCTGATTAAAGAGCATAAGTTCTAAAGTGAAGACTATAAATAAGAGTTGTTTTTGGATGAGTTAGGTCAGGTGTTCAGTGTTCAGTCATTTGTTATGACTAATTACATTTAGCCACTGTGATTATTTTATTATCTTTTTTATTTTTTCAATGCTAGCAGAAGTAGCAATGTTTTTATCTAATATGTATATGTAAGTAAAAAATATTAGCCCATAGATTTAATTTTGTTTCCAATTTTAAGTATTGATATGTTATAAAATTTCTGCAGTGTCTCTTATTTACCCGTTTTCTTTACCATAATTACAACTTTCACCTATTAGTTTGAGCAAATTTGCGTATAAAATCATAAATTCCCGGGAATTTCATTTAATTAAAAATTGACCTTTAAATATATTTAAGTTTTTGGGTCCGATTTAAACATATTAGGCTAATTGCTGCTTTTATCAATGAATGGATTGTTTTTTGTGATATCTTGCTTACTAATCATAAATTCCCGGGAATTTATGAATTTTGGGAATATTCCCTGGGAATATTTCCGCGACTTTAAATTCCTGGGAATTTTACATCACTAATCTCATTATTTTATAAAGTTTTTTTATCATCAAACAACCGTAGAACCCGCACTGATAAGACATCACCTACTGCTATAACACTGGTTCACCTGACAGGCTGCATCGCTATCAATGCTGCAGCCACAAAAATAAAAATTCCCAACTCTATCTTTAATAATCAAATTACCCTGTTTATATTTAATTTTGCTCAACATTGAGGCATTCAAGGAGCAATAATATATAATTAATTGCTCATTTATTACAATAAAAATAACTATTATTACCCTACATATAAATAGTCTCTTGAAAAGACAAAGTTTAGTAGCCAAAATATTGTTTATAAAAAGGGACCTCTTGTCGGGACCGTATGAAATTGGTGAGAAATTTTGTTCTCTTTACACCAAACTTCGTTGTAGTTCTCTAAAATTCCGCTAGAATTCAGGAGAGTTCATGGACCAAAGTCTGCTTACAAAGTGCAGACTTGCAAAGTGTTGGAAATGAGACCTCTTGTTGTTATGACGAAATAACATTGAGCGACAAGAGGTCCCTTTTCTCAAGCCATACAGAGGCTAGCAAAATGATTTATTTCGACCTCTTATAACTTCAATTCGATATTTTAACTGATACAGGCCTGTTCTATGATAAATGAGGTATAACATTTATAGAGACCCGAATTTCGATATTTTTGACCCTAATCGGTTATATCGGCTGTACTGTAAATTTTTCTTCGCCGACAAGAGGTCCCTTTTCGCTTTCCACTTCACAAATGTCTTGTCTCGAGACAAAACAGCTTAATGCTGGCCTTAGCGTATTTAATTCACTTAAGACAAGCAAATCTTCCAAACGATTTGAGGCTACTACAATCATAAAGAAACCTCTTCAGGCCTTTCCCAAATTTTTTTTAATTGTCAAGTAATCTAACCACCCTTCAAACCTTTGTTTGGAAACAAGTTATGACTACAGTAGCCCCGCTGTTATCAAGACCCTTCAGGACTGAGGCCTATCAAGATAATGGGTTTTTCGGTTAAACCGACATTTCCCAAAGTTAATTATTATATAAAAAATTAAATATTTTAAGTTTGTTTATTACATATTTTCTGTTGGAATCGTCAATATCGTTCCTTAATCACTCACTAACTAAACTCATTGATTGATTAACTAATTGCAGAGATTATTAAGTAATTGAAGATATCATAGTAAGTAATAGAAGAGATCATAGACATGTCTCAAATATTTATATGTACTGGTCTCAAATATTTTTCCACCAGGATCATCGATACAGTACCATCCATTTCCTGCCGATCATATCCGGTCAACCCGATGTTTTGATGAAAATTCTCTGGTTCAAAGGATGTGACGTCCGCCGAGATTAGCCCGGTTAAACCAAATTCAAATTCAAATACAAAATTATTTATTTTGCACAAAAAACTTTACAAATCAGGAAGCTTGAGTATACAAAATAAATAAACTTAAAAATATACATGTATTGCTAAATTAATTTCCACAAGGGAAGACCCGTGCACCGGAAATGAGTCGTTGAGGAAGGAGCTGATTATTTAATATTTAATCATTAAAAAGGAAAAAAAACAAAAATATCAAAGACAAACTTATTGCGCTGGGAGGAAAACATTGGCAATGACGAACGGACTGACCCCCCCACCCCCCACCCAAAAAACATAACTACACACACACACTATACCATTCTCTCACACGTAACACTCATACCGACAGCTGGAATAATCATTGTCTGTAAATTGAAAACAAGATCCGTTCGGAACCCTGTCTCCCAATGTCAGTGAGCCATTTCCGTAATCTTTTTTTGTACACCGTCACAGATCATTCGTAGTTCCATAAATGTTGGGTAAATTATGGTACAATGTGTGAGCAACAATTAGTTGTAGAAAAGGTTCTTGTAAGTCTCGGTAAGCGAACTCCCAGCCCCAGTGCATGTCTTGTTCTATAGTCGTGTAATGAGCGATCAAACAAGTCATTAAAGTGTTTGTAAATGTACAGTGCCAGTGACCTGATGAAAAGCTGTTTGACGTCGAGAACGCTCATTACAGTAAACAGAGCATCCGAAGGGTAGCGTCGACACTTGCCTAGGGCGGCTTTAATTATAGACTTCTGCGTGACCATTAGAGGTTGCAAAGTGCTACTATATGCACAGCCCCAAGCAATTATCCCCCCCTCAATGAGCGACTGAACATAAGCATAATAAACAAGTTGAATTTCATTTAAATCAAGCACCTGACGCAATTGGTAAAAAGCAAAAATAAATTTTCTCAATTTTGAATTTAAATAAGATATGTGATCCGCCCATGAAAGTCTAGAGTCAAATACTAAGCTCAGATATTTATATTTTTGGACTCTTTCAATCACGGGGCAGCCACATCACATCCCATTTTGGCAAGTGTCGCAAGAGTGAATTTTCAATTCGTTGTTGATTATGACACCTCCCGCCCTTAAGGATATTGGCATGAATTTAGTCTTATCTATATTAAGAGTCAGAACGTTTTGGTCAAACCATTTTTTAATTTTAGCAATAGATCTTTCAGCAATATCAAAATCGGCATCCCAGCTTGCCCCTTCAAACATAACCATAGTGTCGTCTGCAAAAAGTTATAACTTCCCCTTAATATTTAATTTGACAATATTATTTATGTAAATGAGAAAAAGAACCGGACCTAACGTGCTTCCTTGAACGACCCCTTAATCTACTGATTTTAAATGCCCCTCATAGTAGTGGCTACACAAATAAAAACTGCATTGTTTGATTGGAGTATGGCACTTTCTGTGATCATAGTTGATGCCAAAAGGAAACTTTTAGTCGGTGAGCCACTTCGAAATCCGTGGCTAACACCAAAATGGCGGTCATTAAAGATGGCCGCCGTGAGCCCCCGCATTATTCTAAGAAATAGATTGTATCTCGGTTCCTAACTGACCGATACCAATATTTTTTTTATTATTTTAAAGCTGATTAAAGAAGGTAACTTTTTTTTATTTAACTTAGAACTGTAAAAGCTGTAACGTCTCTAGAATTTAAAGAAAATTGAAAAAATGTACTTTTTTAATGAGTTCAGTTATTGTAATATGGAGAAATATGGTTATGCCCATTGAAGATATCAATAAGAGAGAAATCTGAATTTTTCTGTCATATTTTATGTGCTTGACAACATACTAAAGATTAAGCTAAGTTTTTACCACCGGAAGTGCCTCAATTTCAACATGGCGTCTAAGATGAGGTCAAAAGCATAAAAAGATTTAGGAAATTAATGTCATTGGGGATACGAAAGTGACTTCTGTGCTATAATACCGCTGTCAATAATTTAAAGAGCTTAAATAAATTAAAGAGCTTTAATTTGACATGATAATAGTTTTCTGACGCCATCTTGGATCCGCCATATTAGTTATCAACTTTATTTTTTTAAATGTAAAGATGGTGATGAGATACATCATTATGAATTAGATTTTTACGCTGATTAAAATGCTGAAATCCGTTTTAAAGATATGCGTTCGTTAAAAAGATATGCTCGGATAAAAATTCATCCGTATACATTTCTTATGGACGTTTCATTTTCAATATTTTCTTGGATTATTTTTCTTATATCTCACATTCTAATTAAGTTATGTAGTTCGCTTTAGTCTTAAAATACTCAGTTCAATACCGGCTTTTATTTGAGATTTTAATCATCAACATAGGACAAGCGAAAGATTAGATATAAGGCTTAATGTAACTTAAAAATGAAAGTTTCAATAATTTGTTTTTAGTTAAATATTAATATCCCTGGTTCTAAATTTAATAAGGTATTTCATTCGTTATGCTCTTAAATCACTCAGTCAACCATCAAGTGAGTTGACTCCTAATAACATCAGACTAAACTTTAACTGTCTTATGAGCTTTCACTCAACATAAATTCGTTTTATTTGAATAATTTTACATTTCTTGGAGGATTTCTCTAGTTTCAAAGAAGACCATAAAGTTGTAAAGGTCTTAATTAATTCAGTAGATTATTGACTTTTATTTTATCTAAAAACTATCATAATAGATTGAGTTTTATGTGTGGTTCTAAAACCCACATAAACTTAAATTTTTCAAACATTTTCTTTTGAATAAAGACTGATATCTTCAGTTTTAGGACAGACCTGGAGTTATGAATGCTTTTAAAGGATTAAGTAATATATCAGCTTTCCTTTGAGACTGTAATCATTTGAATTCGGACAAGTTCGGGTTGTGTTATAATCCACTATAAGGCGTAAAATTTAAACATAACTAATCTTTATGTCGTAATGAGCCTTAAAATCCATTAAAAACTTAACCGATTTTATGAATCAATATTCTAAAAAACCGACGTATCACTATGGATCAATATAAAAAAAACCGAACTGTCCACGCGTATTTTGAGACCAAAATGAATAAATACCTTATTTCGAAGCGTATGTTTAAATACTTGACCAAAAACTAATTTCCGAATCATTTATTTTTAAATTACATCAAGCCTTATAACTCATCTGCCTCTTGCCTGTTGCTGATGATTAGAATCTCAAATGAAAGCCGGTATTTCACTGGTTAGTTTGTTAGTTTAAGACTAAAAAGAACTACATATCTTAATTATAATGTGAGATATAAGAAAAATATCCAAGAAAATATTGAAAATATGAAACATGCATAAGAAATGTATACGGATGAATTTTTATTTGAGCATATCTTTTTAAGGAATGCATATTTTCAAAAACTAATTTCAGCATTGTAATCAGCGTAAAAATCTAATTCATAATGGTGTGTCACAACACCATTTTTACATTAAAAAAAATAAAGTTGATATCCAATATGGCGGATCCAAGATGGCGTCAGAAAACTATTATCATGTCAAATTAAAGCTCTTATCACCCGCCAATTATTGGCAGCGATATTATAGCACAGAAGTCACTTTCGTATCCCCAATGACATTAATTCCCTAAATCTTTTATGCTTTTGATTTCATCTTAAACCAGGCCCGTTTTTAACCCTCTTGGCGCTATGGGCATATTAAACTGGTGCGCCCCCCCCCCCCCCCAACCATAAGGCCTTTTTTACAATATGTGATCGGCCGCGGCATCGCGTTGCTGATCCCTGGTGGTTTTGTCAAGTCACTGTCACCGGGTCACCATATGTGAACACGCACAATCGCCGCATTTAAAGTATTATTCATATTTTGTATCAAGACGCAGACCTGTCACTGTGACCGGTCGCCTAATGTAAAAGGTACCTTAGTATTTGCCAAATTTAGTTCGGGAGGGATTTCTCCTTAACTCCACCTTATATTGGTGAGTCTTTCCATTATCCACCAATGGACCCGCCGCGCGCCTTGTCCCGGACTGACCAGTTGCCCAGTCCGGGACAACTATAACAACTAGGCCTAACGTCGCGAGCAAGCGTGCGCCGTACAGCGCACGTGCGCCCTCGGAACAGTTCCAAGGTCAAACTGTCAGACAACGCCCCCATTTGTCTATAGGTTTTACTTCTCTTAATGTTACTTGTATGCAAGTACAATATTGTGCATATGCCAATAAATATACAAAGGGGCGGGTGGCTTGGTGGCAGTGGTGGGGAGGAGGAGAGGGCAAATTTACACGAGGCGTCAAGGGCGCAAGCGCCCTCTCAGCAGTTCTGAGGTCGAACTCAGTTGACGTCACGCGCCGCACATGCGGCGCGCATCCGTTTATTTTTTCTTCCGCCCCTGGGCACGTGCCCATTGTGCCCAGTTACGGAATCGGGCCTGTCTTAGACGCCATCTTCAAATTAAGGCACTTCCGTTGGTCAAACTTAGCTTAATCTTTAGTATGTTGTCAAGCACATAAAACAAGAAAGAAAGATGCAGAATTCTCTCTGATTGATATCTTCACTGGGCATAAGCATATTTCTCCATGATTACAATAACAATACTCAAACTTATTCTATTTTGGGCTTCTCTCACCTTGGTAAATTTTCTGCGGAGCTGTACGTTCAATTTCTTGTTGAAATGATGGAATTCCAACGCCGTCAATTGTTCTTGTAAACACTTAAACCACATAAAACACATATATACACACACATAACAGTCTCACGCTACCCGATATTTCGCGGAACAAACGTAACGTCCCGCGTCTTCAGGGGGGATTTCCCCTAATTTTTGAAGCTTCCCAGTCGCGTACACGCTGCGAGCGCCTGACGACAACTGACCTTGACTCCTGCTGTGGTGGGGGGAGGGGTGTGTTGACCATAGATAAGACGGGACCTACGCTGGTCGCTCTCGTCACTAATTCTTTAATTTCCTTATTTACCACCTCCAAATATATTGAGCTGACTTCAATAGACGGCCGCGAAATGGGGTTAATCTCCGTGCTCATAAATAGCGACTCGGCTATGTTTCTTTTTCTCCAGTCTGTTTCTTTTAATAAAACACGACTGCCCTCCCATAAAACTTTGTGACACGTTTCAAGTACATGCTCGCTCAACTTAGACCCATAAGACTCTTTTTTAATTACTTTTTGTGGTGTTCCTCAATTCCTATATTTACAGGTCTAGATGTTTGACTTATGTAGTTCCTGTTACACGAACACAGCACCTTATAAACTACATTCTTGTTCTTATGTCCACAGTCAGAAGGTTTTACTTTGGTTAGTTGACTTCTCAAGGAATTCCCCGACCTAAACACCGTTCTATTGTTGTATAATGCATTAAATTAAATTTTATTCCCTGTTCCACAAAGCAGAAATATTTTATCCCCATTTTAGACAGTACCTGAGCCTGGAATTAAGGTGAATCAGTTAAAACGAAAGAATGAATAACAGAATCACTATAGAACACTAATGAACACTAGGTACTAGTCAGAGTGCCCTCAGCTTGTCACTGGGCTTAGCTAAGGCCCCAACTGTGGCTTAGCTCTCCGCATGTTAGCCTATTTCTTTAAAATAAGGTGTAAATGAGTCTTGCTGTTCAAAAAGTTATTAGTGTCTTCATGTATTACCAATTCTTTGGCTCTCACGGCAGGGCCGGAACTAAAGGATACACGGGGTACCTGCTCCGGGCGGCATATTTTAGGGAGCAGCAAAAAATGAAGAAAAAATGCAACAATTATTGAAGAACTTTGAAATTGGATAGAAATCCAGTGCCATAGTTACAGATCTTAAATATTTTTTACTCTAAAAATGAAGTTTTATTATTTGTGGGCGGATAGAGTGGAAAAGTACAGAAAAAATAGTTTAAGGATCATAGTTTAAGGATCATTGCGTACATATAGGCATGGTCCATCTCCCTTATAGGCTTGCTACTTGGCCCACTATCCGTTCAAATATTGTAATTTCTGGCTATCTTTCAAAAAACATAATGTTGTTCAACCTTCTTTTATTTTTGTTAAATGCTCTGTCCTCAAAATTGATATTGGGTCAACTGTTATTGGTGCACTCGGTCACTGATTACAGGATTATACTTCAAGACACTCGTAAAAAAATTAAATTGCATTTTTTGAGGAACGGGACTACGTCTTCCTAGTTTTATTAAACGTTGAAAACAATATATGTATTACTAAAAAAATTTTCAAAATTGATTTTTACCTCCTATGAAAAATAAAAGAGGACTCCTTATTTACAGGCTTAGAACTGATTAATTTTTTCCAAATTTTCAGTCACGTTTAAAGCCAGGGCTGTACTCAGGCAGGTTTTGTCGGACAATTTTACCGGGGCCCGGGCTCAAGGGGGGCCCGAGCCGGGCTCCGCAAAACATCTACTTCAAGAAACCGTCGGCCTAGACGGACGGAGTTACTAAATCGGATATCTATAATGTTAAATACTTAATAACGCTCATTGTAATTACAAATAATTTATTACAAATGATTTACTTTTACACCACTAAAAGACTAAATTTAGTGTTGAATTTATTCCTACTCTCTCTAGGTACTCGCGATCGGCAAACACGCACGATTAAATTATATGCCCGTTTGTCTACTTTGCAAAAGATGTTCACAGAGAGTCTACCTCGATCCGTTTTTCCGGGATTGATCATGACTACGTGATCGTTTTTGCAACCTACTGCCGCCGCTGCCGCACCGAATAACCGCGTGCAGTTAATACGCGCGATCGAATTAAAGGGTCATTTGCTTATTTTACAAAGTCCTATGATGGTAAATTCCTTGGTTGTTCGCTATTTTTACAACTTTATTCCTACCGTTACATGCAATCTATAAGTTTCATCTACCCTACTTACCCGTGGTTGGTAAACACGGGGGATTGTCGTTCCCAAAATTACTCCCGCAATTTCCGTGCAATCGATGTTAAGGCCATTTACCATTTAGCATGTTTTTGCCTATTTTTTACTCAGGATTTGGGAACATTTCCCTTCCAAATAGCATTTCAGATTAAGCGGGATTTCAGATTACCGGGTTTAGGATTTTCTGGATTCAACCGTAAAAATAAAATTAAAACAGCACATCTTGCAGAGATTTTTTTTCAGAATCATAAAACCTAAAGATAAATATAATTTGTTAGAAAAAGAAGCTTTCCTTTTGTTTGTCCAGAAACATTAGGTAAGATACCAAAACAAATTGTTAAAGTGATTTTGTTTTAAGCAACTATAAATTTTGGATGTTAAATCATGATGACATTGACACCTTTATAATTGTATGGATTTAAAAATACCTATATTAAATGTTGTGTTGTTCTCCATTCGAGGTTAATAAATCACATATAGTAATTAATTAGTCAGAGTAATTAATTGTTATAATACTTTTATACTGTCAAGTTCTTTGTTACATTTCTATAATTTTTCGCTTTTTATGCTTTACAGTACTTATATGAATATTTCAAATGTTAAGGAGAGGTATAACTTCACACAGGCTATGTCTTTGGAGGCACATTTTTTTAAATTTTATGTTTATATTTATATTTTTTTTAAATATTTTACTACAGTTTAACGATAGATAGTAATCGTCTTATCATAAAATGTAAGGAATTGCAATATTTTTGTTCAAGAATTTATTTGTGTATATGTACAATGCAGTTGACGACTTGGGGTTTCTGTTCAAATGAAAATCGTATATATTTAAAAAAAAAATAAATCGTATTATATATTCTGTAATTTGAATTGCACAATTAACAAGCCAACTATGCAATTATAGAATTAATTCATGATTTTAATTTAAAACAAAGCTTAAATGGCCTGATTAAAAATAGTTTTTAATTTATTTAAGCAAAACGTAGATAAATCTTACCATATTATTATCAAAATAAAAAATGTCTGAGGGGGTTCGCAACGGTGTGACGGTTGATGGGGGGGAGGGCATTTCCAGGACATGAGGGGCCCGTTCTAATATCTTTACCGGGGCCCGCCAAAGCTGGATACGGTCCTGTTTAAAGCATTGAGTGAATTTGAGGTCTGATTAATAAACATAAAAAGTGTTTGGTTTTCTGAAAAGTTTTATTTAAATTGTTGGTTGTTTAAGTGATGGCATGTCACTATCCACAACAAATTAAGTAGATTTTTTAAATATTTGGGAACAGGGAAATTTGGCAATTTGGTTTTGCCTCTCTAACAAATCTGGTTCCAGCCTTGTCAAGCTGATGTGCACGCACCTCGTCACAGGTGTTTTTGGAACAGATTTCATCCCATATCGAACGAAGCAGCGACTGGTGATCAGCGAATAAGCCACTAGTTAGAAAAAAATCGTTGCGTAGGCCGATGAGCGATTTGCCGTCGTCTTAGACAGTGCCGGATTTACCAGTAGGCTCAGGCCTAGGGCCGCACGGTGTTTAGGAGGCTGCGCATGGCCAAGAATAAGCCACCGAGAGTGGATTTGAGGGGCCGATTGGGCACTTGAAAACGTAGTTGGCGACTAAGAAAAAAAAGACACCACTTTTTGCGATTGTAGGGGCCTCAGTGGGGTCGCATACTGATCTAGGCCTATGGCTGCAACGACCGTAAATGCTGCACTGGTCACAGATATTTCAGTCACTGTATTTTTAAGCCTCTACAGTAACCGATACTTAAATATCACACATTCATAGGTGGAAAGCACATAAGGTTATTCAACTTTAGTTGGTTTGGTTTTGAGTAGTGCCATGAGTTACTTTTGGGTTTTGTGAGGCTCTCCTCTCTTGTATACAGTGTGTAAAAAAAGTCTGTCCCCCTCTTTAATTTTTTTGTTTGTTAAGACAAACAATTAACCTTTGGGGAATGATACTAACTCAACCCAAATTATTTTTTGACGTTACCAAAATTTTTGAGTGTTCCCCAAATATGGGGGATTTTGGGGGCAACTCAAAATTTCCAAATGCAAACCCCTTTTGAGTGCCCCCTCATTTTAAAGAGCTTTCAAAAAGTAGATGAATGGTGAAAGTTGGAGGTCTCTAACGTGTTTCTGTCCAAATGTTGTGATTCTGAACCAGTAGTCACATTTTATTTCTTATGCTATCCTCCTTATTCTTATCCTGCATATTTCTGGTTGAAGTGTAAAACCCTTGTTAATAGAACCACTTGGAAGTTGAAACATTTTTTAAATAGAACTTCTTATTAGTTTGTCTCCGTATTAAAAAAAAAAATTATCTAGAATTTCTTTTAGACATGCAGGTTGAAGTGAATATATTTGTTTGGTAGTGGTGAAATGAAATCTATTTTTTTACTTTATTACGTTTTTACACGCACTTATTAAAATACTCCCCTCTTGTAAATAAAAGTAAATCAAAGTGACAGAAGGCAGATATTATGGTTTTTATGAAGACAGCTGTTTACTCAAATAAAAATAATTTAGATATACCATATGTTTGGTAAACTATCCATTTAAAATGTCTAAAGTCCAGTGGGGCAAATCACATTGAACTGAGGAAATTATTCCATCACTTCTGCAGGAAATTCCCTTTAATTTGACACCTCAATCATCAAAATCGGTTCACAAATAAGGAGTTTTGCTGTACACAAGAAGTTCCTTAGAGAATTAGTATAATATATTACTTTTACTGAACCAATGTAACATTAAAAAGAAACACTAACTTCCAGAGATATAAATGAAATTCAAATTTCCATGATTTAGTTGTTTTCATTTGGTTTCATTTTTATGTCCCAGTAGGCCGGGCTCTGCTCGGATAAAATAAAAACAACCTGAATATATCAAGCTCCTGCTTTGAATAAATTATAACATGGGCACTTTGAACAACTGTAAGATCGAACTGGATATTTTTGTACTAAACGTAATAAAATACAGAGTGTTCTATGAGAAAATTTAAGTTGTCCACCATCTTGGAAAATGGCGGCTATTTGACGTTTTTGGATTCTACGCTTCATTTTAGGAACTTTTTATTCTCTCTCATTCTTTCCTAAGCCCCGTGGTTCAGAAGATATGAGCTGTTAAAGTTTAATTTTTTCCCAATTAAAATGCATTGTGTCAATATCACTGTGCCATCCCCAAGGTTCGTGCCATCATGGGACATGGGTATTCCTTATGGAGTAAAAGCATTTTCAAATAATACTCTTCCATGAGTGAATCTACATTTTAAAGCACGTTTTTTCTTTGGTATGTTTTATTAAACACAACAGTTTTCGACATACAGACTACTAACATTTCCAAATGCATTTTAAATGGGAATAAATCAACTTCCTTCCTTAACCACTGGGTTTAGGAAAGAGAAAGAAATAATAAAAAGTTCCTAAAATTAAGCGTAGAACTCAAAAACGCCATAAAATATAGGGTGTTCCGTTTGAAAATTCAAAGTTGTCTGCCATATAAGAAAATGGAAGCCAGATTTTCTAATTTTTAAGTGACTCTAAAAAGCATTTTTTTTAAATAAAGGGAATTCCCCCATAAGAAATTCTTTGTCAGATTTATAATAAAAGAGTTTGCAATTGGTTAACTTTAGGTGAGACACCCTATGGAATTTAATTTATTTCCAATGAGGATAACACGATTTTATGCCATGGAATTGTGAAAATGATGTATTTTAGAAAGTATATGATAGATACCAACTTTTATGAAGCCATATGCAAAGTTTATATACTATATGTTCAGAAATAAGCAATATACTGAATATTACTTATTTTTCTCATAAGGGTAACATTGGTTCAATGAACTGATATTTCTCGCTCTAAATTTTTCGTTTACCAAAGTATAAAGATCAGTGATTCAAATTACCAAAAAACTTTTTTTCGAGTGGAATATAATGTAAACAAAAATGTGACTGTTCCAGAAAATGAAAATGAAACTCATTGTTTGGGGCATTAGCCCCTTTCAGGAGGTCGGATTGAGCCTCCTCCGGAGTTTTTTCAAACTCGTCAGAATTATAACCACGTTTATAAGTATGCAACAAATTATATTCTGACTGACCATTTGAACAAAAAGCTGCCGAGCTAAAGTCAATTGGTGTTTTGTCATCTGAGGACCCTAAAACGAAAAGTTATTATGTTCCTCGGCTTTGTTATTGCTATGAAGTCTACGGTAACAGTTTCTTCCAAACAGGGAAAATTTCTCTAAAAATTGTCGTTTTTTGGATCACATTTACTGTATTTCAGGCTTATATAAAATATAATAACGAGGATTTATTGGAAACATTTTATAGTTTCTAAATAACCTTACGTGAAGAATGAAATGGAAATTAAATGTTTGTCAAAACGTTGTTTATTCAATTTCACCCTATTATCAAGACTGGTCATTTCGAACATGTGTAAAAGTTCTTCGTACGGGATGTCAAAAGTATAAAGACCAAATGTTTTAAATTAAAGAAATCTTAAAAACCTTTTTTGGATTGCCTCAATCATACTAAGGAGATAGGCCTGATGTGGATACCAAACAACAGATGCATATGCGTGATCGCACTAGAGAGCAAAAAAGCAGTTTTATACAACTTGTATTAAAAAAAAATACTAGACCTGTGAATGAAACCCAAAACTGAATAAGCTGCCTTTCAAGTACCTAAAACATGATCTGCAAAATTCAGTTTATAAAAAAATAAACGTAAATTTATAAATTATAACATCAATCATTCATTAGTGTCGCGAGCACGAAATACGGCGGTTGAGTGAGGGCGCTGCTGGCGAAAGCAGCGTTATTTTGGTTGTCAATTAGTCATATGATTGTAAGTTTACAAGTAACGTTTATATATGAAAGTTTTGCTGCAAGCTCTTATGCAAGATTCTTCTACTTTCGTACAAGATTCAGACCAGCAGGAATCGATAATAACTGTCAGCTGTAGACAAAAATAAAAATGAAACTATACGTAATCTTTTGTTTTGTTTGTGTTTGTTTTTGGAGAGTCCATAAGTTAATTCATTGAATCACGAAATTATATTATATTTTTATAATTATATTATATTATATACCATTGATTATCCACATCGACAATCAATGTCAATGTCGATGTCGATAATCAATGGCCTAATTAATTGTCCCGTATGAAACTTGGAATGATTGAAATAATTGTGCAACTAAGCAAGCATATAATTATACAAGCTTGAAAAATTGTTCGTATAAGAGGATAACATAATTGTTTTTGTTTTAGGTAAATTTTGTACAACTATCTTTTTAAAGGATTTGATATGATAAGAGTTTTAGCGAATTTCCTTAGAAATAAGCTATTATCGTCGTTTTAACAGAACAGAATGGACAAAAAATATCCGTTCAGGGGAACCTCAGCAATCATATTAATATTTATATTAATTGACAGCTTTTTTCACGTACTTTCTGGATATGAAGTGAGTTTTGTGTAAAAACACATTTTTACCTGCAAAAATCACGATTTGTTTCAAAATTTTACATGGGCTTATATGGGAAATAGAATTTTAATTTTTTGAGTTTTGTTAGCACGATTACTCTCGTAAATATCCTCCGATCGTAACAAAATTTGGTACAGACATGTAAAACTAGATTCTCTTGGACGAGTTCGTAAACCAGCCAGATCGACATATCCAAAGTGGGGTAAAGGCCCCATTTTACCCCCCAAAAAATGGGTTTTTTGAGTTTTTCAAATTGCTTATAAGTTTATGTTAGCGTTATTACGATTGTAGTTTGGGGTTCTCTTTAATTTTATATTTTTTTCAGTTGATATATGAGAGTTTGCAAAGATTTTTTGAAGTTTTGCCCGCTGTCTTACGAATTTTATAACATTTTTCTAAATTGAATATAATTATTGTTTAAGATTTGGTTTGGGCTAAAATGAAGACTGCTAATCGATATTTGCTCTCCCTTGAGGTACAGCATGGTTGAGTTCAAAGATTTTCCCCGTGTGAATTTATTTGGGTTGTGTAAAAGTGGTCTCTAACCTGAATGTGAGGTTAACTATTAACCCTTTACTATTGGTTCCCTTTGATTAATTATGGCTTTCTCATAAATTTTTCCTCCAACTCCCAGCATCCAAAATACATAATTTTTTCGTCTTCATCTGGTTCCCAGTTTTATTTCTTATTTTCTACATTTTTTATTAGGGCCTCCTCAGGCAATCCCACCACTCACTGGATATAGTCCATATTTCTTCAACACTTGACATTTAGGTCTTGCTTGTACACAAAAATATTGTTTTCTCTTTTTGTGACTGGGAGGCCCATAGTTAAAACTCAGCATCCTTCAAAACTTGAATAATTGTTTATGTATAACTACAGTAGAGTCTCACAAACCTGGACTAATGTGGACCGAACGGTGTCCGGGTTTGTGAAAATTCCGAGTTATCGGGAAATGAGTAGAAAAAATAACAATTGTTTCTGTTCTTTCTATAAGAAATCATTTATTTGTTGCATAGTAAAAAATATAAAAACTATATTAGCTACAAAAAAACTTAAAGAAAAACTAAAACTGTTTTAAATGTGTCACACCGTGCTCTGGCCTTGAATCTCAATGCACTTTATTGCTCTGGTAGGCTTTCCGAGTTATCCAGAATTCCGGGTTATCGAAGTCCGGGTTTGCGGGACTCTACTGTAATTCCTTCTTTCGAAAGGTATTTTCCTTTCTTATGCGAACCAGTAATCACATTTTATTTCTTAAGCTATCCTCCTTATTCTTTTCCTGCATATTTCTGGTTGAAGTGTAAAACCCTTGTTAATAGAACCACTTGGAAGTTGAAACACTTTTTAAATAGAGCTTCTTATTAGTTTGTTTCCGTATTTAAAAAAAAATATCTAAAATTTCTTTTAGACATGCAGGTTGAAGTGAATATATTTGTTTGGTAGTGGTGAAATGAAATCTATTTTTTTACTTTATTATGTTTTTATACACACTTATTAAAATTATTAGAACTGATTTATTTTCTGCAACAGATTAAATTTTTACTATATTTTAATAATAAAAATCCACCAAGATATTAATGCTTTCATACGCTGTAAACTGAATAAATAACAAACAAAAATCTTAAATCAAAGTAAATAAAAGTAAATCAAAGTGACAGAAGGCAGATATTATGGTTTTTCTGGAGACAGCTGTTTACTGAAATAAAAATAATTTAGATATACCATATGTTTGGTAAACTATCCATTTAAAATGTCTAGAAATGTTAAAGTCCAGTGGGGCAAATCACATTGAACTGAGGAAATTATTCCATCACTTCTGCAGGAAATTCCCTTTAATTTGACACCTCAATCATCAAAATCGGTTCACAAATAAGGGGTTTTGCTGTACACAAGAAGTTCCTTAGGGAATTAGTATAATAGATTACTTTTTCCTGAACCAATGTAACATTAAAAAGAAACACTAACTTCCAGAGATATAATTTTGAAATTCAAATTTCCATGATTTAGTTGTTTTCATTTGGTTTCATTTTTATGTCCCAGGAGGCCGGGCTCTGCTCGGATAAAATAAAAACAACCTGAATATATCAAGCTGCTGCTTTGAATAAATTATAACATGGGCACTTTGAACAACTGTAAGATCGAACCGGATATTTTTGTACTAAACGTAATAAAATACAGAGTGTTCTGTGAGAAAATTTAAGTTGTCCACCATCTTGGAAAATGGCGGCTATTTGACGTTTTTGGATTCTACGCTTCATTTTAGGAACTTTTTATTCCCTCTCATTCTTTCCTAAGCCCCGTAGTTCAGGAGATATGAGCTGTTAAAGTTTAATTTTTTCCCATTTAAAATGCATTGTGTCAATATGACTGTGCCATCCCCAAGGTTCGTGCCATCCCATGTATTCCTTATGGAGTAAAAGCATTTTCAAATTAATACTTTTCCATGAGTGAATCTCGACTAAAGATTATTTTATGATTAAATCTCAACCAAACTCACATTTTAAAGCACGTTTTTTCTTTGGTATGTTTTATTAAACACAACAGTTTTCGACATACAGACTACTAACAATACCGGCCACCTTGAAGTAACTACTTCAACGAATGTCACTTGTAATTTTTGTCACTGGTCGTTTATAACTGCCATCCTTCATCTTGATTCTAACGAGCGTATTTGAATATGTTGTTTGGCATCAGTGGATTGTGAGGTGGATTTGATGATATTACGGAGAACTGTGTTGCACTACTGTGTTGTGCACCCACAAAATGGTTTCCGAAATTAAAGTAAATGTCTGTGCATAATCCATACCTTGAAATAAATCTGCTGATTGCTGCGATGAAAGCGTCAGTTGTTATGTCCATAACAACTTCAAGATGAACAGCTTTTGTGACCATGCATATGAAAACACAAATATAAACTTTGATCGTTTTTGTGGACCTCATGTTCACTACTTTGACTGTGTAAGGTCCGCCATAGTCTATGCAAGTTGATGTGAATGGTTTAGCTGGATTGACTCGAAATGATGGTAAGTCTGCCATAAATGGGTGTTTGTTTGTCGGGCGATTTTTAATACACATTGAATGCGTAACCTGACAGCATTGCTTGCGTTAAAAATTCAGACCTTTTGCGACAATAATGACTGGACAAGCTGGACTGTAAATGTTGATTATGATAATATTCGATAAGGATATCTACAATATGATGTCGTTTTGGTAACAAGATTGGATATTTTGCGTCTTGTGGTTGTGAAGTGTTGCGTAAGCGACCACCAATGCGACCATCAAGCTATTTGCATCAATGAATGGATTTAATTTTCAAAATTTTTTTGGACATTCATTATGAGTTAATGATAAAAACTCATTCTTAAATGTTGACTGTTGAGCTAAATAAAATATTTTTACTTTTGACTCTTGAAGTTCCTCTGATGTGAGGTTACCTAGTCTCGATGCTGAACTTCGACAGTTTGAATAAACCTTAAAACAAACGCCATTACTCGTTCTACCTTAATCCAAGATGAAAACTTGGATAGTATTGCCAACTCTTCTGCTTGACTGGTGGACAGAACTGGCAAAGGATTTGATTTAACTTCATGCGAAGCGTCAAGTAGTATGGGAGGAAACGACGTTGTTGGCCACTCATGTGATGGTAATGAAAGCCATGAAGGACCTTTCCACCAAATGGAATGATTAGTCAAACGGGATAAAAGCAAACCTCGTGAAGCACGATCAGCTGGGTTTTCTTTTGATGAAATATGATTCCATGCTTCAATTGGGACAAGCTCCTGAGTCTGAGATACCCGATTTGCCACATATGTTTTCAAACGGTATGGTGGGGTTCTTAGCCAGGTTAATGTGATCGTTAGCCAGGTTATGGGTCGCTCCAAAGATGGATGTTATTTGAAGTAAAATGTTCGGGAAGTAGTGAAATGCAATGAGCTATTAATTGTGCAAGTAGATGAGCTGCGCATATTTCTAGTCGAGGTATGGTGACACGCTTCAAAGGTGCTACTCGGGTCTTGGATATGACTAAGTTAACAACTGTGGTACCATTAGGCTGTTCGCATCTAACATAAACGACAGCGGCATATCCGTTTTCCGATGCATCACAGAAACCGTGCAGCTCTGTTTTATGCGATAGACTGATATTCAAGGAACAAGGTATAGTGATTTTAGATAGATTTCCAGTATCTTTTAATAATAACGTCCATTGAGACAGAAGGTCTTTTGGTAGACGAGCATCCCATGTTAAACCTTTCGTCCAGATTAGTTGCATGAAAGATTTAGCAAGCATAATAACAGGACTCAGGAAACCACACGGATCATAGATTTTTGCAATGGTACTTATAACTGTCAGTTTGGTATGAATCAAAGGTTTTTCAGGCAATTGAAAAGTGTATGAAAATGTGTCTGTAGTCGGTGACTATCTAAGACCCAAAACTGAAAACTGTGGGTCTGGAGAATTAGGTAGAAATGTAGTCTCTAGATGGGAATGTGGAACATTATTTAAAAGTTGAAGTGAATTAGAAACCCATTTACGTAACTCGAAACAACCACGTTTTAGTAAAGAAGTAAGTTGAGTTTGCAAATCAATAGCTTCTTCCATTGTGTCAGCTCCCATGATGATGTCATAAACATATGTGTGGTAACGAATGGCATGGGCTGCTTTTGGGAAATCATGACCATCACCATTGGCCAGTTGGAGTAGTGTGCGAATGGCTAAGAAAGGAGAACTATTCATTCCGTAAGTTACGGTATTGAGCCTATAAATACTATTGGATCATAAGTGTTTTCTCTCCAAAGAATTAATTGATAATTACGGTAATAATCAAGATGAATGTTAATCTGGCGATACATTTGACAAATATCACAACAAAACACTACATTATGACGTCGAAAATGCATGAGTGTATCAGCTATGTTAGTTTGCAGCTTTTGCCCTGTCAAAAGTATGTCATTTAATGATAATCCGGAACTGGTTTTGGGCATCAAATACGGTACGCAGTTTGGTTGTACTTCTGGATTCTTTCAGAACACCATGATGTGGTAAAAAATAATGATCTTCAGGTAAGAAGGATTCTTCGTATTTTGACATGCGTCCGAGAGATAGTCAATCATCCATGAACTCGTGATAAAGTATAGGAAACCGTTTATTGCTTACGAATTTTCGTTCCATAGCCCATAATCGTAATTCAGCGGTACTGCAAGAGGCGCCCAATGTGTGAATCAGATTTTTGAGTGGCAATCGGACAGTATAACGTCCTGTTTTGTCACGACTATGTGTCTTTGCAAAATGATTTTCGCAGTAAATATCCTCTTCGGATTGAACCGAACATTTAGGAAGTTCTTCCTGCGTCCAGAAACGTTGAATGGAGTTATGAATGTCAATATCTGACAAATGAAGACACACATTTAGAGTGCTAGTATAATTAGAAGTAGATGATGAAGACGATGAGGTTAGGCATGGAGTGATTCCCACGACTACATAACCAAAAGTAGTGTCAAAGATGTGCGGCTTATCAGGGCCTAAGGAAATCTGTTTTCCAGTGAAAATATAAGGGACTAATGAAGCTCCTAGAATAATGTCTACCCGACTTGGTTTGTGAAAGGTAGGATCAGCAGGATTGTACTGTTGTACCAGTTGAACAATATCAGGAGAGACAGGCAAGTGTGGAAGGTCGGTTGTAAGTTTATTCAATATAAAATTGATGATTTGTTGAACCGACTGAGTTTCCAACATTGCGGATATTTTACCTTTGTTTCGAGTATTTTGTTGATTGATACCTGATATTTGAATGTCACAATGTTGGTGACGAGCATTTAGCAAGTTGACTGCATGTTCTGTGATTAATGTACACATGCTACCTGAATCAAGCAAAGCCCTAAATGTATGAGCTATACCATTCAAAGCACGTATTTTAATCAATAATGTACCTAGTAAGACTGTGGTGTCTTTGTTAGGATGCGTTGGCTGATTTTGAGCACTCAATGTTATTGATGGATCAGCACTGTTTGGGTCTGTAATTGGAGAACCATTAGTGCTATTTTCAACCTTGTAAGAAGATTGTTGAATTGTATCATCTAAATTAGGTGAATTAAAATGTAAAAGAGTGTTGTGTCGTTTGTGGCACACTTTACAAGAAGGTTGAGACTTGCATGATTTTACATTTTGCATTCCGAGACAAGAAATGCAATGATTGCGATTGGTTATTATCTGAAAGTGTTCTTGTGGACTTTTGGCGAGAAATATGGGGCAAGAGTAAGTTTAATGATTAGTTTGTTTGCACCTAGCACATGAAAAAGACATAACATCCTTATGAAAAGACCTTTTTGTTACACTATTCTTTGAAACATTTACTTCTTGAGATGAAGTTTTGGGTTTGGTGTCGATGCTTGGGGCCTCAACCATACGAGCAGTTAAATAAAAAGTAGCATCTTCATGATGAATGCATTCCCGATTAAGGAAATTGAAAATCTCTTTAATAGAAGGTAAGGTTATGATTACCATTTGATGATGTGTCCCGGGGGCGACTCTAGCCGTTTGCGAAGATCGGTATCCATTTCACGCAAAATTATTGCGACCAAAAACGGATTAGGATCTGGCATGTCACATTTAATTGCTTGCAATGCCTGAGTGTTTGCATTGAAAGTGTTGACAAACTGTCGGATTCCAAGAACATGATTTACAGATATTTCTGGGAGGTCAAGTATGCGATTAAGATGCATTAATTGCAGTAATCGGTCATTTTGATACCGATATAGTTATCATCAGACAAACTTAGATTGCGAATCAAGTTTAGTGGTTCGCCATTTAACACACTTAAAAGATATTGAAATTTAATTATGTTTGAAAGTGAGTTATTGAAGTGTATTGAGGAGTCAAACAAGTTAATGGAAGTTATCCAAGTTGATAAGTCACCAGAAAATTTGTTTAACTCAAATTTCGGCAAACTTACTGAGTGTTAAATATTGGAGGACATACCTATAGCTTCCAAATTATCGCTTACGTTAGGTTGGGGCTCAACTGAAGGCTGGAGAAGAAAATCGATTACTGTTGCGATGTCCACATAAAGTTCTTCAACTTCTGTTTGATCAGAAGCAAGCGTTTCGTTTCGTAGCGATTCGTGATCTTCATGAGAAACTGCGCAGTTGAAGATTTGCTCGAAGTCCGCTTGTTTCTTCTTGATCTCCGATATGTATGTCTTCAATCGTTTCTTTTGAAGTTGACTAAGATCTTCTTCCTGTCCTTGGATAGCTTCTAAATCTGATTTTATTTTATTTAGTCTTGTTTTGATTAGATCTGTTGATCTTCTATAAAGTTCCGTCATGAATTCTCCTCGTGTAGGTGCCATTTCTTCGAGTGGACTGTATAATGTGTTGCTGAACACTAGGGGTGTGCGAATAGTGATTTTTTAACTCGAGCCGAGCTTTTTCAAAAGTTTTCGAGCTCGAGCTTTTTCGAGCCGAGCTTTTTAACAATCACCAAATTATTAAAAGAAATTATGAAGCTTGATTTTAATTTTTAAAGATACAATAGACTAATGTTTGCATACCTTAAGTGACCACCAGCTCAAAAATAGAAAGCTTATCCCCAAAACAAGTGAATTATCTCATAGGTTCATCAGTATTTTGTATTTTGTTACATAAAATTAATCAAACTGGCTCAACAAATAATTTATGAAGAAAAATACCAAATTTAAAATCTACATTTATCTACATTATATTTAAGTAATAACCAATCCCAAAATACTTTACTTTAAAATAAATAGTTAAAATTACATAATTAGACTAGTTACATATAGGTACTACAAAATTTAATTTCAAGAGTAGAAAGAAGTAGTTAAAGGTTTTAAAATTATATCTAGTAAAAAGATCACACATATACAATTAGTCAAACACAAGATTGATTTTTTTTATGTTCACTAAGTAAAGATGTTAAAAAATTAAATAGCAGTCCCAATTGTGGCATAATATTCAAGGCTAAACTTATTATTTCAGTTTCAGAATATAATATATAAATGGAATAATATTTAATAACAACAATAATTTATTGTAATCCTAAAATTAATTACATTTCTAAACTTTGGTGAAGAAAATAATGTACAATTAAGAAGAAGAACGATCATAAATAAATAATGACAGAATAGAGAGAAAGAAAGAAACAGCTAACCCTCTCTCTTTCCTTATCAGTGGCCAGGGAGAGGGGGGGGGGGGGTGGAGGTTGTTTACTTCAAGCCCCTTCCCTGTTTTTTGCTCTTGTCTGATTCAATGCGTGAGTTAATTAGGAGATAAGGAATCCTTAAAAATGCAAAAATACAAACTACTTGTCATACAACTATAAATGACGGCTCATATTTTTTGTCTTATTTTTATAAATCAAATGAGACAAAAATGAAACTTGTGCGATATACCGTTTAAGAGATAAGCCTTGATAAAACAATGGACTTAAATGCTGTATTTCAAGTTCCCCAAGGTCAACTAAATATAGCTCCGATTTCCGTCTAAATGGAGATAATATTTCTTGTTACCTGTCAATGTCCTTTCCTTATCACTAGGGAATGTTTTTTGCTTGTTTTTCGTGGGAGGGAAACACTCTTCCGGTTTAACGTGTCCAAAAATAGATTGCAATAATTATCTTTCCGATAAGAACTCTCTTATCAAAAGCTCGGCTCGAGTGTCGAGCTTTTTAGAAAAAAGTCGAGCCGAGCCGAATACTGAAAAGCTCGACCTAAAAGCTCGACCGGTCGAATACTCGCACACCCCTACTGAACACTGAATGTAGTTTATTTTTTTAAATAGAAATCACATTTTCCTTTCCATATCGTTAGTAAGTAAATCCGGTTCGACTGGAACCAATTTGTTTCGTGAATGAATGTATAGTTAACAAAAAAAAATATTTTTTTAGAAAGAATAAAAAATATAATGCATTTTGTGAATTGATTAAAGAAACTCTGTATTTGTTTGTTTTTGTTTACAATATTGAATTAAAATTAACACATGTAAAATATTTTCATATGGTACAATGTTGAGTACAGTATATTAGAATTGTCCAGGGGTATTTTAATGATTTTAAGTAAATATGATGTGCTCATAATGTCAAAATGATACTTGCTGGTACCAATTGAACACCACTTATGAATGTTGAATTGATTTTGTGAGAATTTTACAAATGTATAATTTTTGGCCGCCACTTTAGATCCGCCATTTTGAGATGAGTTGTGATTTTTTAAATACAAAGAACGATTAACATTAAAAAATTTGTAAGACGAAAAATCTGATTACCTTAAGAAATTGAAGATATCAGTTATTCACTCTCAAATATAACAACGAAACAACTCATTTCCAAACGGCTTATTGACCTTTGAATAGTTCTTTTAATACTGAGAAAGGATAAAAATAAATCGTAATTAAATAATAAATTTATTATCTTAGCTTTACTTAACTCAATACAAAAAAAGTACAATAAATAATTAAGTGGCGACAGGTTTCTTCCTGAGTATGACGAAGCCCTCCATGACGGGGGTGAGGGGCGTGTAGTCGTCCGTGGCCAGCTCGGCCCGCTCGCCGACGGCCAGCAGCACCGGGGTCGTGTGCGTGTGCACCCCCGCGATGGTCTTGGGCGTGCCCGCCTTGCCGATCACGTCCACAGCCTGCAACCAACACCTTGCATTTGGATTGTAATCAATAGTAATCATAGTTATGTAAAATTTGCCTTCTCATTTTGTTTTTTACATGTGAATAATAGTAGTTTTCATTACTAGCCTCAAAAGTGACCTATTGTGGAAAGGGATTGCATTTATGCGTGAGGCGGAAGCTGAGTGTGGAAAAAGCTATCGAGCCCCGCAATAGCAATTTGAGACGAGTATTTAACATTATTTTTCATTACGATATCGAAAAACTTGTAAACAACATGAATATTTTTGTTTATTCAACTTAGTATCAAGAAAAAAAACCGAACTCATAACGCTGATTTTCCGTGCTTATGTAGACGGCTTATGTAGTAATGCAACAGCTGATCGGTCTGCACCGCAAAATCCCATAACGGTTACTTTCCGTCCACCACATTTGCACAGAAAGTTAACGTTATGTAATTTTGCCGTGCAGTAGCGGGAGGTACAGTAATGCAACAGCTGATCGGTCTGCACCGCACAATCCCATAACGGTTACTTTTCGTCCACCACATATGCACAGAAAGTTAACGTTATGGAATTTTGCCGTGCAGTAGCGGGAGGTACAGTAATGCATTAGCTGATCGGTCTGCACCGCACAATCCCATAACGGTTACTTTCTGTCCACCACATATGCACAGAAAGTTAACGTTATGTAATTTTGCCGTGCAGTAGCGGGAATGACCTATTTTCTTAGCTCAACTTATGTTTAGAAAGTGTACTTTCATGTGTAGAGTAATGAAAACAACTTCAATGTTTAAAATTTAATTCCTGTCCTTTTACATATTTCTACAAACCTAATTGTTTTAAAAGTTCAAAAACAAGGTGTTTAAGTATTCACAAAGTGACATACATGGTGTGTTATATCCAGAGATTATGGCTTACTCTATTGCCGGAGCTGTCATTCATTCTTTCTCAATGATCTGGCTTAAAAAACAATGTAAAAAATAATTACAACAAATATCATCTGTTGTTTGTTTGCAAATCCCAGTAAAGGTATCAATAGACACAGCGACTACATAGTACAAATAGTCAGAGCACACAAGCAATGTATACAGAACTCTCTAAGAAGGGACAACTTATGGAAGATTGAGAAGTTCCTGCTGCCAAAAGAGAGATGGTGCCACTTTCGTTTTACAGTACGATTGGAATTGTAGCAATTTACGGATCAAGCTGACTTTCCGAATTCAAGCAGCTGGTTGTAAAAATTTGACAGCTGTATGTTATTTTTTTTGTATTGTTGTATATTTTACCATAATTTTTAATCTGTTTTTGTTTACAATCATTCTTATTTTTTCATTTTAGATAGTGAGCAGAAGCACGGACGACATAGCCAGCTTGAACTATTCCATGCATCAGCGCTAATTTTTACTCTGCTTTTCGGAGGCGGAACTAAGTAAATTAACATTGGATGCCCCTACTGACAGGGTTCTGTATACATTGACACGGGGCACGACGTGAAGCCATAAATTTGCTTCTAGACCCTATGCATGGAAAAAACAAACTGCGTAAGAATTTGTTTTTATCAGACGCCGCAAGAATAACCTCTCTCACAAAAACTAAGTTATCGACCAAACTACGACAGCAATTAAATACCCCCGTTGCAGCAGACCTGCATACTCAGCGAATTTCAAATGCAAAACAACATATTTCAATCCAACATCGTGAGATTTGACATGTTTTGGTAAGCCCCATGTTATTTATGGGGAATGAGTATGCAGGTTTGCTGCTACAGGTATATTAAAACTGGGTGGTTTTAATTCTATATTCAATAGATCTGAACTAGAAGAAGCTATTTACCACGTTTTATCAAGATATGTTGAGAAATAACCAAAATGTAGAATTTTACTTATTTCCCATAAGATTAACATTGGGACAATGTAATGTGTTTACCACTTTCAATATCTCGGTAACCAATGGACATAGAGCAGTGATTCAAAATACTAAATTGTTTGTTTTTTTTTTGAGCTGAATTCAATGGTACCAACAAAAATTCGATAAATTTTATTTTCCTATGTAAAAATCTCAAAAAACCCATTTTTGAGAGGGTTTATCCCCCTTTACCCCCCCTTCCAGTGGTCCGATCGGGCTGGTTCACGAACTTGTCCAAGGGATTACCACTTTACACGTCTGTACCAAATTTCATTAAGATCGGACCATTTTTACGGCCGCTATCGTGCTGACAGACACATATATATATAGATATATAAATATATATATATAAAAATTCGAACGAATGGTGTTTTCTGCTTCTAATGGCCCCAAAACGAAAAGTTTCATGGTCTCGGGCTTAGGTCTTACCATGAGATCTATGGTAATAGCTTCTTCCCTATAGGGGAAATTTGCTAAAAAAAATCATTATAAAAATGTAACTCTTTAGCAACGATTTCCACCATTTTTTATTTTACCTGACCAAAAAAATAAAAAAGTAGCAGCCGACCACTTTTTTTATGCAAATCTTAAAGTTGAATAAAAACTTTTGACTTTTTACATTTTTTAAAATAGAAAAAAAATCTATTTGAAATATAATTGATACTATTACCAATCAAAACTAAAGGACTCCTCACATACATTTCAATTGTTTGCCTCAATACTAAATGTTGTAAACTATGAGTTAAAGTATTTGAATTGTGAGCACCAACAGATAACGCATTTCTAAACGCCATTTTATGTTTCTATACCTAAACAAGATGGCGGCCTCTGCTTTATTTGCTGTAATACTAGTAAGACAGACATGCTCTATTTTGTACTATTGTCAGTAAGAGGTGTATTTGTACTATGTGGTCGCTGAATAGACAGCAGTTAGAAAATATTAACATGTAAGGCTAGTACGACTTCACGGATCAGCTGTGGTGTTCTGATGATTTCACTCCAATCCAACCGTATTCTGGTGGCTTTCACAATCAATAATAATATTACGAATCCTTGAGATGGTCAAGACAACACACATATCATCAGAACCAAACTTTTTGTCTTAAAAGTATAGCTGAGATATACAGGTTCCCTCCACTCGAGGGAACTTGAGGTAGGAAAATTATGTTTTGGAAAACCTTAAAATTTATTTTAAAGTAAAATTATCTCAGCTTAATACAGTTTAAAAATGAAGATTATAAATCTTCATTACAAATGAAGATTATAAATACCTGTCCCACTCTGACGGGCACGGGCAGTGGCTCTCCCTCCTCGTCCAGGGTGACGAGCCAGCGCGGGTACATGGCTGTGGCCAGCGTGTACAGCAGGTAGTGCGACTTGCCCAGGATGACTGAAACATCACAACCACAGCACTCAGAATACTCACCAAAATACAAATGTACTAAATGCTTCTCCCAATATATTTATAACTAATGTATTTTAATTAGTACTTGATAATCTTACTGATTACATTTACACAACTGTAACAATCACAAGAGAGATAGACAGCAATTTAGTAAGTAGAAATATTTTTTTTATTCTTAAAAAAAACTCATTCTTTATAATTTACTTCATTCTTCATAATTTTTTTTATTCTTAAAAAAACGAATAAAAAAGATTTCTTTGAGTCAACCAGTTACCCAACATGTTAGATATGGAAAGCACTATTAGTAACAGGTCAACTACTATAAACATTAGCCTTATAATCAATTTTAAACTGGAATACCCCCGTTGCAGCATACCTGCATACTCAGCGAATTTCAAATGCAAAAGAACACATTTCAATCCAACATAGTGAGATTTGACATGTTTTTGCAAGCTCCTTAAGAATAACGTGGAGAATGAGTATGCAGGTTTGCTGCAACAGGCCCGTTTAAACTGGGTGGTTTTAATTCAATATTTTATAGATCTGAACTAGAAGAAGCCAAAAACCAAGTTTTACCAAGACATGTCAAAAAATACCCCCGTTGCAGCAGACCTGCATACTCAGCGAATTTCTAATGCAAAACAACTTATTTCAATCCAACATAGTGAGATTTGACATGTTTTGGTAAGCTCCATAAGAATAACATGGGGAATGAGTACACAGGTTTGCTGCTACAGGTATATTAAATCTGGGTGGTTTTAATTCAATACTTAGTAGATCTGAACTAGAAGAAGCCATTTACCAAGTATTATCAAGATATGTTGAGAAATAACCGAGATATAGAATTTTCCTTATTTCCCATAAGGTTAACATTGGGACAACGTACTGTGTTTACCACTTTCAATATCTCGGTAACCAATGGTCATAGAGCAGTGATTCAAATTACTAAATTGTTTGTTTTTTTGAGCTGAATTCAATGGTGCCAACAAAAATTCGATACATTTAATTTTTCTTAGTAAAACACTCAAAAACCCATTTTTGGGGGGGTTTAACCCCCTTTACCCCCCCTCCCTACGGTAATAGCTTCTTCCCTATAGGGGAAATTCGCTAATAAGGAAGATATAGCATTTATTTTATTTCCCATAAGGATAACATGGGGAATGAGTATGCAGGTTTGCTGCCACAAAAATGGAAACTTTGGGGATTTTAGACGATAGTACATCAAATCTCACCTAGATGAAGCCCCAAACCAAGTTTTATTAAGATATGTTGAGAATTAACCGAGATAAAGAATTTTACTTATTTCCCATAAGGTTAATATTGGGACAACATACTGTGTTTACCACTTTCAATATTTCGGTAACCAATGAACATAGAGCAATGATTCAAAATACTAAATTGTTTGTTTTTTCGAGCTGAATTCAATGGCCCAAGCCAAAATTTGATTATATTTATTTTTCTATATGAAAAACTCAAAAAACCGATTTTTTGGGGGGGGGGTTTATCCCCCTTTACCCCCCCCCCCCTCCCAGTGGTCTGATGGGGCTGGTTTACGAACTCGTCCAATTGATACCACTTTACATGTCTGTGCCAAATTTCATGAAGATCGGACCATATTTACGGCCGCTATCGTGCTAACAGACAGATATATATATAAATTCTAGCGAATGGTGTTTTTTGCTTCTGGTGGCCTCAAAACAAAAAGTTATGATGGTCTCGGGCTTAGGTCTTACCATGAGACCTACGGTAATAGCTTCTTCCCTATAAAGGAAATTCGCTAAAAACTGAAAATTTCAATACTAACTGACTCTCTTCACCCAGTAAGTTGATGCTTCAACTAGTGTCATCAATGAATAGCTGACAGTTTCAGTTTTTGTGGCAACTTGAAGATCAAAATGCAACATTTTTACAAGTCCCAACCAATAGGTACAATGCACTCACCAACTAATACAACTCATTAAACTTAGTTGCATCGGTTATCAGACTCATTCAATTTGCTTTTAGCGAATTTCCCCTATAGGGAAGTAGCTATTACCGTAGGCGGCACGGTGAGACTTAAGCCCGGGACCATGTTATTTTTTCATTTTGAGGTCCCTAGACCTCAAAAACACCGTTCGTTCATTTTCATATATATGTATATATATATATATATATATATATATACCTGTCCGTAGGCGCAATAACTTTTGTAAAAAAGGTCCGATCTTTATGAAATTTGAAACGTGTAAAGCGTCATTCATGACTTCGAGTTCGAAAACCAGCAAGATTGGTTTACTGTAAGAAGGTTTTTTTGACAAAATAAAATTTATTTTCAATATTTAACAACTTTTTACTAATTATTTTTAAATTTAATTGTCAAAATTGAATTCAGCTTAAAAAAAACAAACAATTTAGCATTTTGAATTATTATTCTACGTCAACCCGTTGCTTAAATATTGGATAATATTGGATGTGCTAAACACAGTACATTGTCCAATATTATTTTTAAATTTTCCCTCCAAAAAGTATAGTCACCCTGATTTAAGATATTAAAAAAATACAATTCTGAACTTATGATTAAATTTTTAGGTGATGAATACTTTATTTGTGTTTATTTTGAATAGTTAAGAGTTCATTGATCAAGATTTTGCAGAAAATATATACTATATAAAAAATACAAATTATTTTTAAAATTAATAAAGAAAGTATGAGCATTTGGAGGGGGGGATGTCTTGGTCTAAACTGCCTAAAAATGTAGCATAGTATATGGTATGTTTACAATGATGAGGATTGATAATATGTTTTATTGAAATTGGCTGGAGATGTAGGTCTGTTGCAACAGGGATGTTTTAATCACTATAAAACTGACCATATGATTAAATTAAATTTTTTCATGACATTTAAGTTATTTGTTTGTTTTGAGTGTTTTGAGTTAATTTATTAAATGTTTGTTGACATTTATATACTGTAACAAGATTACTTTTTTTTATTAAAAGACTAAGAACTATATAAAATACAAAAGTGTATGTGTTACAAATGAAAACCAATTTGGTCTCTTTGTTAATTTTCCTTATGTTTAAAGCTCATGAATGATTAAATATATGTTTTTAGTATATTATTTACTTAACGTATTCAAATAATACTTTCCTTCAAATAAGTTGAATGCTCATATATACAAAATAAATCCTACTGGAAATTCGCTGAGTACGCAGGTCTGCTGCGACGGGGGTATTATCAATTATGTTTACAGTTACGCTGGGAACATACTGTTCTTGGTGTCGAGGAAGGCAGTGAGGGTGATGAGCAGGCCGGCCACCGCGACGGGGTTCATGATCTGGCGGTCGGTGTGGAAGGGCGACAGCGACAGTGTGCCCTTCCCCAGGTGGGTCAGGCCCTGCGCGATCCTCACCATGAACAGGTGGCCCGTGTTCTTGGCGTGGTACTGCGCCAGCTGTCTCAGCATCGTTGCCAACCTGAGTGAATACAATAGCGTGACATAACACTTAATATTTGTATTACTGTCTTGACAAAACCTTCCCTTGTCCTTTCATAAAAATTTGTCTGATTGGGATGGAAATACCCCCATAGCAGCAGACCTGCATACTCAGCGAATTTCAGAGGCAAAAGAACATATTTCAGTCCAAGATAGTGAGATTTAACATGTTTTTGTAAGCTCCGTAAGAATAACATGGATACTGAGTGTGCAGGATTGCTGCAACAGGTCCGTTAAAACTGGGTGGTTTTAATTCAATATTTCGTAGATCTGAACTAGGAGAAACCATATAGCAGCTTTTATCAAGATTTGTAAAAAAATAACGAAGATATAGAATTTTTTATTTCCCATAAGGATAACATGGGGAATGAGTATGCAGGTTAGCTGCCACAAAAATGGAAATTTCGGGGGTTTTGGACTAAAATACATTAGATCTTATTTAGATGAAGCCACAAACCAAGTTTTATTAAGATATTTTGAGAAATAAGCGAGATATAGAATTTTACTTATTTCCCATAAGGTTAACATTGGGACAACGTACTGTGTTTACCACTTACAATATCTCGGTAACCAATCGACATAGAGAAATGATTTAAAATACTAGATTGTTTGTTTTTTCGAGCTGAATTCAATGGTGCTAATTAAAATTGGATTATTTTGATTTTAATACGTGAAAACCCCGAAAAACCCATTTTTGGGGGGGTTTATCCCCCTTTACCCCCCTTCCAGTGGTCCGATCGGGCTGGTTTTCGAACTCATCCGAATAATTGCTACTTTACACGCCTATGCCAAATTTCATTTCGATCGGACCATTTTTGCGAGCGCTATCGTGCTTACAGACACACACATATATATATACAAATTTGAACGAATGGTGTTTTTGGTATCTGGGGGCACCAAAACGAAAAGTTATGATGGTCCCGCGCTTAGGTCTTACCATGAGACCTACGGTAATAGCTTCTTCCCTATAGGGGAAATTCGCTAAAAATAATTAATATAAGTATGTTTTTATAAATACTGCTACAGTTCAATGACAACACAGGATTGAACTAAAACACAGTTTTTAAAAAAAGAAAAAAATGTGATGCCTATCACAGGCAGAATGGAACACAAAGTTGTTTGTAAGCTTTATGAGCTTTACTTCAAAATATTTTTTTATAATATGTATTTTTTAAAAATTAAATAATATGAGCTTTTTGTCAAGACAGTAACAATTAAAGTAATAAATATGATTACTACTGTCCTTATAGTTGTTACTTGGTAGTCTAGCTCCTCCCCTGGCTTCACCAATGGTTAAAATGATGCCAAGATATATTAATGTTGATCAGCATCTTCTTCATAAAATTACGACAGGAATCAAACTTTTAGCTTATTAAATTTTACAGGTTTGGAAATGTATTTGTAAGTTAGAAATCCTTTCACCTTTATAAATTAGATAATGATACAAGTATTGTCATATAGATAAAATAATCATAAAAGTATTGTTTAAAATTGTGCCAAGTCAACAGAGAACTTATTGAATTATTTTTCATGACCAAGGTGACAATTTAATTTATTTTAAAATATCTGGGTATTGAAACCACAATGAACAAAATATATAAATATCACTTGCAAAAGCTTTAAGCTAAGTAAGTAAAACATGAAATTTGCACCAAACGGGGACAAGTGTACCTGGCGTTGTTTGTGCCGGCGCCGACGAGGCCCATGGCGAAGATGGCGTTGTGCGCGACCTCCTCATCCGCGTCGTGCGAGTACTTGTTGAGCACGTCGATGATGCTCAGCTGCGGGTTGGAGATGTAGGTGAGAGCGATGCCCAGGGGCACGGCCCGCCGCACTGCCGGCTCTCCGTATCTCCCCTGCACACAACATCACAATTGTCGTTACTGAGTACTTGTGGAGCACGTCGATGATGCTCAGCTGCGGGTTGGAGATGTAGGTGAGAGCGATGCCCAGGGGCACGGCCCGCCGCACTGCCGGCTCTCCGTACCTCCACTGCACACAACATCACAATTGTCGTTACTGAGTACTTGTGGAGCACGTCGACGATGCTCAGCTGCAGGTTGGAGATGTAGGTGAGAGCGATGCCCAGGGGCACGGCCCGCCGCACTGCCGGCTCTCCGTACCTCCACTGCACACAACATCACAATTGTCGTTACTGAGTACTTGTGGAGCACGTCAATGATGTTCAGCTGCGGGTTGGAGATGTAGGTGAGAGCAATGCCCAGGGGCACGGCCCGCCGCACTGCTGGTTCTCCGTACCTCCCCTGCATACAACATCACAATTGTCGTTACTGAGTACTTGTTGAGCACGTCGATGATGCTCAGCTGCGGGTTGGAGATGTAGGTGAGAGCAATGCCCAGGGGCACGGCCCGCCGCACTGCTGGTTCTCCGTACCTCCCCTGCATACAACATCACAATTGTCGTTACTGAGTACTTGTGGAGCACGTCGATGATGCTCAGCTGCAGGTTGGAGATGTAGGTGAGAGCGATGCCCAGGGGCACGGCCCGCCGCACTGCCGGCTCTCCGTACCTCCACTGCACACAAAATCACAATTGTCGTTACTGAGTACTTGTGGAGCACGTCAATGATGTTCAGCTGCGGGTTGGAGATGTAGGTGAGAGCGATGCCCAGGGGCACGGCCCGCCGCACTGCTGGTTCTCCGTACCTCCCCTGCATACAACATCACAATTGTCGTTACTGAGTACTTGTAGAGCACGTCGATGATGCTCAGCTGCAGGTTGGAAATGTAGGTGAGAGCGATGCCCAGGGGCATGGCCCGCCGCACTGACGGTTCTCTGTATCTCCCCTGTGCATCTCAACCGTTACCACTCTGGTTTTGAATGAGTTGTCAGTAATGTTTTTTATATCTATACAGCCAAATAATAAACGGCTGACAACAACAACAACAACGGCAACAAACAACAATAACCAAAACGGCTTCATGATTTTTATCTCATCTTGGTAATCACAATTAATTGATCCAAGTGATTGATTAGATTTGTATTTAAAATTACCATAACGTTTTTAATTAGCCAAGAGAAGAGAAAGCTTTGATGAGTCTTTTATGATTCTCAAATTTTATAAATAATGGTTTTTATAAAATAAGTGACCATCCGATGTTCAGATGGAAGGTTATTATTTTCTCTTCGTTTTCAGTTCTCCTGTGTCTTACGCCAAGGAAGAACAATGTACAACAATGAAAAGATCGGATGCATGGATGTCAGTGTGTGTAAGCATTCTGAGAGCAGGCTTGTAATCTTTTTCAAACTGCTCTGGAGATGGATGGAGATGCCCGGTGTGAAACGGCCTTCAGTCAAATTTTGATCTTAGAAAATAAACTAGCTTTTACTTAAGCAGTAACCTAAGAGATGGACATCATTACATACCAGTTGTGCAAATATTCTTGTGGACATTTCTGAGCCGATTTCTTCTCCCATTGCAATGACTGCTACGGACAAAGCAGCCACTGCTTGCATCGATGTTAAGTCTTTAGCTTTCTCCTTTTCCTTTTCTTTCTTATCTTCTTTCTTGTCTTTGTCGTCTTTCTTGCTATCCTCTTTCTATAAAGGAAATACACAGAAAGGTTTTTAATAGGTATGGTAATTTAAAGTTATTTCAGTTTTCATTTTTTTGGAGGAATAGGCATAATAATGTTCTATTATTGTTTATAAAAACACAATTTTTATTCCCCTCGAGTAAAGTTCCCAATAACAAAGAATAAAGAAGAGCAACAGAATATAACATTTAGGTTCAAGCATGTACATTTTTTTAACTTTAGTACATGAATGAGACGATAATAAAACTGATAAGATTTTCTCAATATTGTTGTGTTTTAATGTGCCTATGAACCTAAAAGAAATTGGTTGTATATTATTGTTTGATGCACATTTTAAGTTTTGGCAAGTCATAAACTAACTGTGATCCATCTTTTTTTTAATCATTTAGCCTTCTGTTAACAAATAGAGGTATACAAATAATATATGAAGTGAAAAAAGTTCAGGATCCTGATTTATTTTTATTAATGGTTTTACAATCACCATATAAAAAAACATATTAACAAGTTATATTTAAAAGTTAAAATCAAAAGTAAATTAAAAGATAATATCATTAATTTGGAGTATAATTTAAGCTTAGGTAAGTTTTCCGTCCATTATTAGTGGTAGTATTTGAAACCGGCCTTAAGCTTTACGATTTTCTTTAATATGCCTGGAAGCAACAATTTTCTTTAACATGCCAGGTAAGTACTCCCACCAATTACACTGTGTACAGAACTACCAGTATTGACTATGTTGTAAGAATTTATTAGAATCTTGGTGCTGATACCAAAAAAAAAAAAAACAAAAAAAACAGTGGTACTGAGAACTGACTCATACCTACTTTACACATCAACTATAGTGGTAACACATTGAGATTAGTTTTTAGCGAATTTCCCCTTATAGGGAAGTAGCTATTACCGTAGGCGGCATGGTAAGACTTAAGCACGGGACCACCGTAACTTTTCATTTTGATGTCCCCAGACCCCAAAAACACCATTCGTTCATTTTCATATATAAATATATAAGGATATATATATATATATATATACCTGTCCGTAGGCGCGATAACTTTCGTAAAAAAGGTCCGATCGCGATGAAATTTGGTACATACGTCTAGAGTGACATTTATTACTTTGAGTTCAAAAACCAGCACGATAAGTTAACTCTAAGGAGGGTTATTTGACAAAATAAAATTTACTTTTAGGATTTAATATCTTTATATTATTTTCTTGTAAATGTAAGTGTCAAAATTGGATTCAGCTTCAAAAAATGAACAATTTAGCATTTTGAATTATTATTCTACGTCAATCCGTTGCTGAGATATTGAAAGTGCTAAACACAGTACGTTGTCCAATATTATTTTTAATTTTACCCTCAAAAAAGTATAGTTACCCTGATTTGACAGATTAAAAAAAATACAATTCTGATCATATGATTGAATTTTCAGGTGATGAATGTTTTATTTGTGTTTATTTTGAATTTCATTTTCATTTCATTTCATTTTATTTATTCAGTCATGTTACACCATATACAAAGGTAGGAATGCCTTAATGGTAGATGACTAAGTCTACTTAAATAATATGTAAATAACATGCTACATAAGTAATGTTAAATAATGCTACAAAATAAACTTCATACAATTGTCTGCTCTTAAAATTATGTTGAGCCAAGGAACTCATTGACACTATAAAACATGTTTTCAAATAAGTAGTCATGCAATTTCTTTTTAAAATCTTTGTAATATGAAATTTCTCTTATTTTAGAGGGAAGGTTATTGAAAAATCGGACACCTTGGTATGAAGGGGTTTTCTCAAAGGCTGTGGATCTATGGAGAGGGTACTGAAGTTGATTGTTACGTGTTGGATAGTTATGATTTGAATTGACCAGAGTAAATTTTTGAAAATTATCCTTGACAAACAGAAGAGTGTGTAGAATATAGATACAAGGTAGAGGTAAAATATTCAAATCTCTGAAGAGAGGTTTACTTGGAGTCATCGAATTTTTATTCAACATTGTCCGAACAATGCTTTTTTGAATCTTGAAAATTGAGTCACTAGATTGGGCACCACCCCAGAAGATTACACCATAAGTTAAGTGTGAATGGATATATGCATAGTAAACCATTTTTAGAGTGGCAATATCTAAAGTCCTAGAGAGAGTTCGAATGAGGAAAAACGCTTTACTTAATATCTTAGACAGATGACTGGTGTGAAGGTCCCATTTTAACCTACAATCAAGATGTAAGCCTAAGAATTTGCCATTTTGAGATGTATTAATTAGGCTATGTAAATATGAATCATCAGACTGTTTGGTGTTTGAATAGTTTGAATGGAAATTTATGGCAAAAGTTTTGCTATTGTTAAGAAGAAGACCATTACTCTGGAACCAGGAATTCATCAATTCCATATCACCTTTGAAAAAATTTGCTAAGTCATGAGGAGTATGATGTTTGATAATACAAGATGTATCATCAGCATAAGTTAAGAGTCTAAAATGATTGACTATGAAAGGAAGGTCATTTGAATATACAAGAAATAAAAAAGGACCTAAAATTGAGCCCTGAGGAACCCCATCAGTGACCAGAGTGTAAGAAGACTGTGTAGAATTGTTTATTTTAACTGACTGTTTGCGATTGAATAAATAGGATTTAATCAATTGAAGTGCTACTCCTGTTATACCGTAATATTGTAATTTATCAATGAGTAACTTGTAGTTAACACAGTCAAAGGCCTTTGACAGGTCACAGAAAACACCAACAGTAAACTGTGACCTGTCAACGGCCTCTGAGACGTGATTTACAAACTCGAATATTGCCTTTTTGTGTCTCTATTTTTTCTGAACCCGAATTGGCCATCATAAAAGAAATTATTATTTTCAAAGTATGCTGCCAGGCGTTTAAGGAAAACCTTTTCAAAAACTTTTGAGAAAGATGGTAAGATGGAAATGGGTCGATAACTGTCAACTTGTTCGGGATTGCCCTTTTTTAAAATTGGGTTAACTATGCTGTATTTCAAAGCATCTGGAAATGTGCCCTGTGAAATAGATTTATTTATTAAAAGTGAAAGAGGGCTAGACAAAGAATCTGAACATAATTTGAGAATGAATGTGGGGATTTCGTCCCATCCAGCTGATTTTGAAGATTTAAATTCTTTAAGAATTTCTTTTACTTCCTTAGGAGATGTATATTCAAATGTAGTTAAATTGATGGAAGGTAACTTAACATTGGTCAGGAATGACATGGCATCCTTGGAATCAATATTTAAATTCAAACGCTGACAGGTGTTTATAAAATAAGTTATTAAAATAAGAAGAAATTTCATTTTGGTCAGTAATTTTTCCATTGTTGTTATTTAGAGCGATTATTTCCTTCTGAGTTGTTGTTTGGCCTGTTTCTGATTTCACTACATGCCAGGCAGATTTGACTTTATTTTTTGACCTCTTTATGAAATTACTATTATAGGCTCTTTTAGCAGCTTGAACACACTTTTTAAATACCAATTTATACTTGCGAACATATTCTAAAAAACAAGGGTTTTTACAACTCTTACTCATTTTATGCAGGTATCTTTTCTTTTGACTCGATATTTTTATACCTGTTGTAACCCAACCTTTATTATTATCGCTGGACTTATTCTTACATTTAACTACTGGGAAACAGTCATTAAAGTAAAACAAAAAGGTATCCAAAAATATACTGTATGCCCTATTAATTTCTAATTCCTTTTGCTGCAAATCTTTCCAAGATTCTGCATTAAGTTTCTCCATAAAACAGCTTATTTTTTCATCTGAATAAATTCTTTTTTTTGAACATACATTATCTCTTTTTATTGTATTTGACTTTTTACTGGTTCTAAATGGGAGACATAGGAGTTGTACCTCATGATCTGATAAGTCTGAACTTATTACTTGTAAATCAAAATTCTTAAAAAAATAACTAATAACAATGTTATCAATACAAGATGCAGATTTGCTTGCAATTATTGTTGGTAAGAAAGATGAAAACTTCATGTTAAAGGAATTTAGGATATTAACAAACTCTTGGGTTGTGAAGTTATTTTCTAATAAGTTAATGTTAAAGTCACCACAAAGAATTTTTAGATGTTTTGGATGCTTGTTATTTAAATATTTCAACATTGACTTAAGAACTGAAAAAATCATTTCAAAATCTTTTTTTAATTTGCTGGGTGGTCGGTAAATACAAACTATGATCACTCCAGTATCCAATTGCAATTCAATACCACTGCATTCAAAGATAGATTGCTTGGAAAACGAATTTATATCTGAACGCTGTTTTGCCTCAAATTGATTATTGACTAATATACATGAGTCACCACGACTTTTACCAGTTCTAATAAAATTTGAACAATTGTTGTATTCATTGACTTTGCTAAGGTTAAAATCATTAAATTGATTACACCAGTGCTCAGTGAGACAAATAACTGCAGGTTTGCATTTTAAGCTTTCAATAAATAAGTTGAAATCATCAACTTTAGTTACTGAAGATAGACCCTGGATATTTCTATGTAAGATAGAAAAATGACAACAGTGATTAAATTTACATGGCCCTGTGAGTTCTAGCTTATTATAAGAGGATTTACTAGGATCTACGTATTTATTTGTGGTTGAGTTTTGATTACGTTTTTTGGCTCCTTACAATCTAAATTTGCAGTAGCGGACCGTCCTTTAAAAGGGCTACAATCACTTATAAGAGAAAAATTCACTAGCTCCTGAGGGGACACATCATAAACACTCCCATTGACTTTATTCCCCCCCACAACACTGATCTCTGCAGCTGAAGGCGAGAGGAGCTCAGGCAAAGGCCCGGGCTGCTGTGGAGTCTCGGGTTGCTGTGGAGTCTCGCGTTGCTGTGGAGTCTCGAGTTGTTATGGAGTCTCAGGTTGCTGTGGAGTCCCAGTTTGCTGTAGAGTCTCGGGTTGCTGTGGAGTCTCAGGCTGTTGAAGTGTCTTAGGTTGCAGTGGCTGCTGTGACTCGAGATGTTTTTCCCTGTTAGCTGCATTTTCCATAATTTCCACCGTTATCATTTGGCAGAGCTTCCTCTTCCCTTGCATATAATGATGCAGGCCATGTCTGGTATGGTCCAATTTTGTGAATTTAGTTTTATCTGTAATAATGAGCATATTCTTATACTTATTGGCAAGGTTAGCGACTTTGTAGTTTATTACTTTGTTGCAGTCACTTATTTTACGATTCAAGCTAGGTGTATCAAAACGAAAAGGTATCCTTAGCACCATGAGATTAGTCCTTTGAAGAACAGGTTCAACAATATTCAAATCAAAATCATTACAGTTCTGAGGATCAAAGTTTTCAGCTATATTGTTACTACCTGCAGCTATAATCACATAATCGTTCTCACCATAAGTTGTTGTCACTTTGTTAATGTCTTGCAGCACAGATCGAAATTTGGCATTCGGCTTAAATATGGCAGAAACATTATAGTGATCACCTAGTTTCTCTTGAAGCAGCTCCGAACATTTCCGGCCATGACTGTCAGCCATTACGAGCACTTTATGTTGCTTAGGGAGTCTCTTGGTCTTGGTCTTGTTTTCATGCTTTTTTTCATGCGTTACTGTAAGATTTGTTCTATTACTTCCTTCCCGAGAAATGTGACATTGCCTTTTTCTCAATTCTGGATTTGTATATGTACTTGTTGCAAGATCTTTGGAAGAGGTACTGTAAGATGCTTTAAAATTATCATTTTGACTTTCATCAGTCAGGACACTAAAATAGTTTTGTACAGGAACAGTGTAGTCAGCTTTATTATTTACTGGTATTGTTTTAGGTTTTGCCTTTGTGCACTGATGCTTCTTGTCTTTTGAGTTTATTGTAACCCATTGATTTGGATTTGTTTCTGTTTGTGTTATTGTTGTAGTTAGACAATCAGCAGGGCTTAGTGTTTGTGTGCTAACGTCGAGCACAGATTTAACACTACATGGCTGCACAGCAGTACTTGCAGGGCTCAGCATCATATCATCAATTGCCATATAGTCCAGTGAAAGTAAGGCGTTATAATATATCATGGCAAGTTGAGCTCGTTTAGTTAGCATGACACCTGTACCCATACATGGGAACAACTTCTCTCTTAAAGGATACTCATAGGGCTTGGACTGCAAGACCCGTTTAAGAATAATTTCAGTGAAAAGAAGAAGGTAAATGCCACAGTCAAATTGATTGTCCTGCTGTGGTGAGGGGATTACAGTAAAATTTACATCTTCTTTCATTTTCAAATGATTTTTCAGGGTGTTGCCTATTTTTTTTGCATGCTCAAAGTTCTTAAGTTTAAGAGAGTCATAGTAGTAAAATTCCTTAGTGTCTTTGACGTATAGTAAAAGGCTCCAATGTGTACCGGAACTACCCCCTTTGGCTGGCTCGTCCATTGCAGGTGAGTCATTTACTGGAATGAAAATGTGAGTCTTATCTGATAATTTCAAATCTTTCAACAAATATTCAACATCACTTAGACACTTCATAGCTTGAGCAATCACAGGATTCATTAGAAGGATGTTCTTGTTACGAAGTATTACGGAGTTGAGGAGGTCATAGTAGAATGTGATGATTTCATCTCCTACCCATTCATTATTTAGAAGGGAGAGTGAGATCTTTGTTTTGTCCCAAAGGTTTCTATGCAAGGTGTTTGTTTTATCACTTATCAAGTTGGAATAGAACTTGTCAGTTTGGTTTACAGAACTAGAGTTTATACTATGTTGCTGTGAGGATAAATCAATCAACGAGTTAGTTAATTCCTTCTTTTCATCAATTAGCTTTTTGTTAACTTTATTCAGTCTGTAAATCTTATCTTCATGTAATCTTAGTGAACCTTCTAACCTTTTAATACGTGTCCGAGGGCTGTCGGCTAGCACCTCAGCAGCAGGTGGAGTTCTTTGATATATTTCCAAGCGTTCTTTCAATTCTTTAGCAATTTGTTTAGCTGCTACTAATTCCTTTTCTAAGGTTTCTTGTTCAGAATTGTTAATGGACATAGAAACATTACTATCGTACAAGTCCTCTTTATTATATACCTCCTGGTGTGAGTCTTGTATAGGGAGAAGTGGACTACTGGTTGCTGGATGTGTTTGTGTTTGTGTGGGGGTAAAATTGTTAGAGGAGAATTCATGGTTACTACTGCTTGTGTCTTTTGTTTTTAGACTTATTGCTTTTTGCAATTTGTCTGGAGAATTGGAAAAACTTTTCTCAATTAGCTTCATTGCCTTCTTAAAATCAGTACTTTTACCATTACCAAGTCGTGCTTTATTTTACAAATACCCACATATGTCAACCTCCTTAACTAATGCTGTTTCTTTAGTACCATAGAATGTTACATCATATTTTATTAATTGGGTATTGCAGTTAACTTCATCAATAATCGCTGGCCATGGAGAATATCCCCTTACCTTTGCAAACACTTTGTCGCCAACTTTATATTTAGGCTGAGATTTGTTATTGGACATTGTAATTTATTTTAGATGCAACCTGAATTATTAAGTAATAACAATATATTAAAAAAATAGTATTAATTTATTACTTATTGATAGGTGAGTTGTTAAACACAGTACTAGACAGGTCAGTGTACTCCAGCAATACTCGATTAATTTGGAGTTAATAAATTAAGTATAATTTGAAATAATATTGTTTAGATAGAACTATCACTTAATGTTTATAAACAATCCCCTAGAATATCTTGACAGAAGGTTGGCTAATCAGTATGCACAATCACCAGCCAAAGGTCAGTCAAAGCGGCAGGTGGTACAGAGTTCACTTGACTGACCCTTCTTATCAGAGCAGATAAGAAATGGCGCTGCCTTTTCCTTCCAACTAACAGGTTTATTTATTTGTTTTTCTCACCTATCTTTTTTAAACTTAAAGTTTCCACAAATTCAAAACAAACATCTTGTTTACAAATTTAAAGTACACAAACACCACTAAAAGTCACTTAAAAAACAACACTATTACTGCTTAAAATCATAAAATATTCAGGAGCACATACACTCTGACTTTTTGCATGTGGGTCTACCCCCACCACCCCAAATAGTTAGTTCATTGATCAAGATTTTGCAGAAAATATATTATACTATCTTTAAAACTCTGGGGGTACAACTCCTGTTTCAAAAATATTATTATAAATATTTTTCCACTATACAAAAAAGGTGATATTAACTAGGGGTGTGCGAGTATTCGACCGGTCGAGCTTTTAGGTCGAGCTTTTCAGTATTCGGCTCGGCTCGACTTTTTTCTGAAAAGCTCGACACTCGAGCCGAGCTTTTGATAAGAGAGTTCTTATCTGAAAGATAATTATTGCAATCTATTTTTGGACACGTTAAGCCGGAAGAGCGTTTCCCTCCCACGAAAAACAAGCAAAAAACATTCCCTAGTGATAAGGAAAGGACATTGACAGGTAACAAGAAATATTATCTCCATTTAGACGGAAATCGGAGCTATATTTAGTTGACCTTGGGGAACGGGAAATACAGCATTTAAGTCTATTGTTTTATCAAGGCTTATCTCTTAAACGGTATATCGTACAAGTTTCATTTTGGTCTCATTTGATTTATAAAAATAAGACAAAAAATATGAGCCGTCATTTATAGTTGTATGACAAGTAGTTTGTATTTTTTGCATTTTGTAGTAAGGATTCCTTATCTCCTAATTAACTCACGCACTGAATCAGACAAGAGCAAAAAACAGGGAAGGGGCTTGAAGTAAACAACCTCCACCCCCCCCCCTCTCCCTGGCCACTGATAAGGAAAGAGAGAGAGATAGCTGTTTCTTTCTTTCTCTCTATTCCATCATTATTTATTTATGATCTTTCTTCTTCTTAATTGTACATTATTTTCTTCACAAAAGTTTAGAAATGCAACTAATTTTAGGATTTCAATAAATTATTGTTGTTATTAAATATTATTTCATTCATATATTATATCCTGAAATAATAAGTTTAGCCATGAATATTATGCCACATTTGGGACTGCTATTTAATTTTTTATCATCTTTACTTAGTGAACATAAAAAAATCAATCTTGTGTCTGACTAAGTGTAAATGTGTGATTTTTTTACTAGATATAACTTTTTTAAAACCTTTCAAATACTTCTTTCTACTCTTGAAATTAAATTTAATTTTAACTATTTATTTTAAATTTATTCAATTTATTAAATTTATATATAAATTATTTATATATAATAATAATAATTTATATATATATAATAATTTATATTTAAATTTATATAAATATAAATTTATTAAAATTTATTAAATTTATATAAATTTATTTTAATATTATTTTAAAGTAAAGTATTTTGGGATTGGTTATTACTTAAATATAATGTAGATAAATGTAGATTTTAAATTTGGTATTTTTCTTCGTAAATTATTTGTTGAGCCAATTTGATTAATTTTATGTAACAAAATACAAAATACTGATGAACCTATCAGATAATTCACTTGTTTTGGGGATAAGCTTTCTATTTTTGAGCTGACGGTCACTAAGGTATGCAAACATTAGTCTATTGTATCTTTAAAAATTAAAATCAAGCTTCATAATTTCTATTAATAATTTGGTGATTGTTAAAAAGCTCGGCTCGAAAAAGCTCGAGCTCGAAAACTTTTGAAAAAGCTCGGCTCGGCTCGGCTCGAGTTCAAAAATCACTATTCGCACACCCCTAATATTAACAATGTTAAAAATTATAGAGGCTTATCTTTTATTAACTGTGTAGCTAAGTTATTTATCAGTCTCTTAGAATCTAGGCGGGATTTAGGAGAGGTTACTCCACCATTGACAATATTTTCAATTTGAGTGCAATGGTTCGTTTAAGGTTGGCAATGCCAAAAGAAAAATTATATTGTTTTTTTGTCGACTTTTCATCAGCCCTCGACTCTATTGACAGGAAATCTTTGCTCTTCAAATTGTCATGTATAGGTGTATCACCTAAGGTTTTAAATGTTTTGAAAAGTTATTATGATGGTACGAGGGCGGGAGTGTGGTGTGGGGATGGCATCACGAGCAGTTTTGACACCTCCTTAGGCTTAAGACAGGGATGCACAGTGTCTCCTTTGGCTTTTGCCCTATTCGTTAATGATCTGCCAAATGCGTTAGGTGGGGGGTGCAACTTTGGGGGACGCGGGTAAACATTCTTATGTATGCAGACGATATTGTTTTGATAGCACCTACAGCGGCCTGTTTGCAAATAATGATCAGAAATTTGGAAAAATACTGTGAAACCTGGAATCTAATAGTCAATCTCAATAAATCAAAAATTTTAGTTTTCAGAAATGGGGGTAAATTGGCATCAACAGATAAATGGTGGTTTAAGGGTGAACGTATTGAAATAGTCAATAGCTATAAATATCTAGGCATGTTATTCACACCTTCATTATCATGGAGCCCGCATTTACAAGAAAAATCTAGGTTAGCAAAATTAGCAATTACTTTTGTCTGGAATGATTTAATTATAAATAGTACAGTACCTTTATCTTCTAAAATAATATGTTTCAATTCTGTTGTAAAAGCAGTCATTAGCTATGGAGCTCAAGTTTGGGGCTGTTTTGAAAATGAATACTTGGAGTCGGTCCAGAAACTCTTTTTAAAGAAATTATTTCGATTGCCAAATAATACGCCTAATTATGTTTTGTACTTAGAAACTGGTTTTGAAAAACTCTTTTATTACAGCCTGAGGATGAACCAAAATTATTTGTTTAAAGTATTAAGTTTTTCCGAAAACCGACTTCCGCTAATTTTAGCAAAACAAATAATAGTGAAAAACTTAGACTGGTGTAAAAAATGGAAACAACTGGGGGAAAAGCTGGGAATTAATATAAATTTTCAAAGTGATCTGGGTTTGCTAAAACAACAATGTGGGATGGTGATCACAGGGCTGAGGGACGCGTGGCTTGCCGAGTGTGTTGGCCGTGCACGCACTTCCGTCCACCACAATCAGTTGATGAACCTCGACCTCGGCCTTGAACTCGGCGACAGGAGCTACTTCACTGATAAACCTGATATCAGTATAATATCCTGGGCAATAAAGGCCAGAGCGGAACTTCTGCAGCTTAACCACAAACCTTGGTCGCCGGGAAATAATTCATCTTGCTCTCTTTGTAATTTGAGAGAAAATGAAACTACATTCCATTTTATCGCCAGGTGTCCTATTTTAAAGGAAATTCGATTATTATTTTTTAGTAAAAGTTCTCTCTCTGAGCAAGATTATTATAGTTATCTGAATGGAAGGGATTGGCGTGCTCTAACAAATTATATGAAAGCAGCATGGCGTTACAGATGGTCCTTAATACAAGAGTTTAACAATTAATGTTTCATTATTTTTGTAATTACAAAATATTATTCCAATAGATTAATTTATTAGATTTCATTTTACAATTAATCCTACAAGTAAAAAGTATCGTCCGCACTTCCCTAGAATATCAGATGTATTTTTAGTACATTTTTTTTTAATCCAAATTTTAATTATAGCTCAGTTAGTTAAGCAGGGCACAGTTTTCAATATATATAATTTACTTACTTTATTATCTCCTGCCATTTTAATAAAAAATTATACAAAAAAATCTTGTCTTGATTATTATTATAATTGCTATAATGTTTTTTTTGTTACTTAGCGCTTTTTTTGCACAATGAGAGGGTTTTTGAAGAGTTCTTTTTTTATTTTAATTTTGAACGTACATCTATATTGTTTCACGTTACAGCCAACAGACGGCCACTTTGGCCATTGTTGTACGCGCCGTAGGCTAGGCTAGTTTCCTGTGTGAAACATCATTATGTAAAAATTTTTCTTTTTATGGAAATAAAGCACTTTTTCATTTTCATTTTTCATATTATACTATATCACAAAAAATACAAATTATTTTTAAATTTGATAAAGAAAGTATGAGCATTTGGCGGGGGGGGGGGGGATGTCTTGGTCTAAACTGCCCGAAAATGTAGTATAATATAATATGGTATGTTTACAATGATGAGGATTGATAATATGTTTTATTTAAATTGGCTGAAGATGCAAGTCTGCTATGACACGGGTGTTTAATTATAAAACTGACCATATGATTGAATTTAATTTTTTTCATGAGATTAAGTTATTTGTTTGTTTTGAGTGTTTTGAGTTCATTTATTATATGTTTGTTGATATTTATACTACTACTAAGATAATTACTACTATACAACAAGATTAATTTTTTTTAATTAAAAGACTAAGAATTATATAAAATACAAAATTGTATGTGTTACAAATGAGAACCAATGTGGCTTTTTTTTAATTTTCCTTATGTTTAAAGCTCATGAATGATTAAATATACGTTTTTAGTATATTATGTACTTAATGTATTCAAACAATACTTTCCTTCAAATAAGTTGAATGCTCACATATACAAAATAAATCCTATGGAAATTCGCTGAGTACGCAGGTTTGCTGCGACGGGGGTATAATATAGTAATAGTTTTTATTATATTGAAGTGCTAATTTTGAAAAAGTTTGTTACTCCTAACTTTTTTGGGGATAAGGGATTAAGCAATGTGATGGTGTTAAATACAGAAGAAAATAAATAAAAGAAGTTACTACAACATGGAGAAAAAAATTGATAAAATGAATTTGCATGTGAATCAAAACATTAAATTTGTTAGAACTGCAAGTTCGCTGAGTGGGGGGGGGGGGCGTACCACGGGCGTGTAGTGCTCGCTGCAGATCTGCAGCTGCTGCTGCACCACCAGCACGTTGCCCGTCCCCGCATACGCACACATCTTCAGCATCTGCTGCGCCATCGAGCGGAACGGGTCCGGGAGCACCTCCAGCGCCGCCTTCGTGGCCTCTGTCGCCTCCTTCTGACCTGGGGAGCGACAAGCCGAGTCAGCCGACTGTTGATGGTAATATTAATTAAAATGTTATTAGAAAGCCCCAAACATCTAGGTTTTCACACGAAACCAAAAACTGGACAGAAGCTCTTCAACTTCACTTCATTACTACTTGTTTGTTTCAAAGTTATAGAGGTTTCATTACCATGCATGTATATTTCAAAATTTCAATTGCTTCTGTAGCTCATAATTTCTTACTCCCACGACTATGGATACCCTAGATGGTATTTGGCCTTGTCTAAAAGTTACCTCCCTGTCTTCAGAATCTTCTTGCCTTGCTCTCAATTTCTCTACCTGGTCCTTCTAGCGATTTTTAGGTCTTTCTCGGGGTCTTCTTCCAGCTGGGCTTTGCCTCCAAACTTTTTAATTACTCTCCCATCTTCCCTCCTTATTTCATAGCCTGCCGGCACCCTTCTGATCTTCACTTCTCCTACTTTGTCAGGGGACTGTAACATTTCTCTGATTTCTTGGTTGTGCCTGATTCGAGATTTTACTTTCGAAGGACATCTTGTACTAAAATCAGGTGCTCCTACTTTCTTTCTTTTAATGGCCTTCATGTAATTCTGTTATGATAATTTAAGTAATTCTAAGTTATTCTGTTATGATATTACTAAAAATATTGGCCTAGAAATAGGATTTGAATATTTGTACCGACTCACCGAGGTAGCACAGGCCGATGGCCAGCGGCAGGAACCGGGAGTACTGGCCCTCCTGCAGCTCGGACACAGGCAGGTCGAGGAGCGTCTGCAGCACGGTGGAGAGCACCTCGGGGTCGGCCGCGCCCACGGTGATGAGGCCGCAACTCAGCGCCGCCAGCGCCACCACCTCGGGCGACGACTTCTTGTCCGACATCACCGGCAGCAGCAGCGAGACCACGTCCTGCCGACGCGTGCCAGCGTACGCCAGCCCCAGGCCTGCCGACACCACCATCATACATCAACCACAGCTCAGCGCCACCACCTCGGGCGTCGACTTCTTGTCGACATTACCGGCAGCAGCAGCGAGACCACGTCCTGCCGCCACGTTCCAGCGTACGCCAGTCCCAGGCCTGCCGACACCACCATCATATATTAACCACAGCTCAGCGCCACCACCTCGGGCGACGACTTCTTGTCCGACATCACCGGCAGCAGCAGCGAGACCACGTCCTGCCGCCGCATGCCAGCGTACGCCAGCCCCAGGCCTGCCGACACCACCATCATACATCAACCACAGCTCAGCGCCACCACCTTGGGCGACGACTTCTTGTCCGACATCACCGGCAGCAGCAGCGAGACCACGTCCTGCCGCCGCGTGCCAGCGTACGCCAGCCCCAGGCCTGCCGACACCACCATCATACATCAACCACAGCTCAGCGCCACCACCTCGGGCGACAACTTCTTGTCCCACATCACCAGCAGCAGCAGCAAGACCACGTCCTGCCGCCGCGTGCCAGCGAACACAAGCCCCAGGCCTGCCAACACCACCATCATACATCAACCACAGCTCAGCGCCACCACCTCGGGCGACGTCTTCTTGTCCGACATCACCGCCAGCAGCAGCGAGACCACATCCTGCCGCCGCGTGCCCGCGAACGCCAGCCCTAGGCCTGCCGACACCACCATCATACATCAACCACAGCTCAGCGCCGCCAGCGCCGCCACCTTGGGCGACGACTTCTTGTCCGACATCACCGGCAACAGCAGCGAGACCACGTCCTGCCGCCGCGTGCCAGCGAACACAAGCCCCAGGCCTGCCAACACCACCATCATACATCAACCACAGCTGAGCACCACCACCTCGGGCGACGTCTTCTTGTCCGACATCACCGCCAGCAGCAGCGAGACCACATCCTGCCGCCGCGTGCCCGCGAACGCCAGCCCTAGGCCTGCCGACACCACCATCATACATCAACCACAGCTCAGCACCACCACCTCGGGCGATGACTTCTTCTCTGACATTACCTGCAGCAGCAGAGATACCACGTCATGCCCCCGCGTGCCAGCCCCAGGCCTGCCGACACCACCATCATACATCAACCACAGCTCAACACCACCAACTCGGGTGAAGACTTCTTGACCGACATCACAGGCAGCAGCAGCAAGACCACGTCCTGCCACCGCGTGCCAGCCCCAGGCCTGCCGACACCACCATCATACATCAACCACAGCTCAGCGCCACCACCTCGGGCGACGACTTCTTGTCCGACATCACCGGCAGCAGCAGCGAGACCACATACCGCTGCCGTCGCGTGCCAGCGTACGCCAGCCCCAGGCCTGCCGACACCACCATCATACATCAATCACAGCTCAGCGCCACCACCTCGGGCGACGACTTTTTGTCCGACATCACCGGCAGCAGCAGCGAGACCATATACCGCTGCCGCCGCGTGCCAGCGTACGCCAGCCCCAGGCCTGCTGACATGTGCAGGCCAGACTTGAGACACTACGTTATCATTCGGCACAAGTTAGATAGTCTCTTAGACACCAATCCATTCCACTGCTCTCCAATTTTAAGTTCAGCACTCAATTTATCATCCTTACGGCATTTCACACTAGGCAACCTTCGCCAGCAAGTCAGACACGGTGTCTTGTCGCTGCGCTCGAAATAACATTGTTTTAACTGTGCGTGTTCACAAACAGCGACCGTGACTTCGATGTGCCAACAGTGAAAATGACAAGACTTAGCAACAAGACACCGGGACCTGTCGCCTAATGTGAAAAGGCGTTCAGACATAAAAGTTTCAAACAAATAAGATTTCCATTTGCCATATTAAAATTGGTTGTTTATTACCGTTGCATGAAAAGTGAAGGAAGGATATTTGCTTACAAAAGGTATTTTAGTTATTGGTGGTAATAAAATTTGAATTTAAATTAGAAGTGTCATCCATTATATCAGTTCTTACAAAGGTCTTTATTTTCTTAGATATTTTTATACTTAGTGTACAGAGGTAATCAAAGGTTAACATAAAGTTAAGATGTGTTAATATAAAAAAAGTAAAACGCTTTACTTAGGAGGAGGAAAACAGCCTCACAAAGATGTAAATTATACACAAAGAAAGTGCCTGACAATATTGGCCTCACCTAGGACAGCTCCAGTGCGGAGGGTGACACTCTCATGCAGCACGTAGTCAGACAGCAGAGCCAGGGCGGGGTCACACTCGTTGCGGACACCACAGTTGACGATACCCAATGCCAGCAGAGCCCCCGCCTGCAACACTCAGAGCAGTTTGATATGTCTCAACGTTAACACTGATGGTTTGAGTTGTTGAAAGTACATAACAAATTATCTATATCGATCAAACAAAAAATGCACTAGTATTCTTTGGTCATGATTGTTAACAACTACAATTCTAAAAAAAAAAAAATATGAAATCAGCATTAATAAATATGAGTTATGCTATAAGAATTTTCTTGATAAAATTATTAATTATGATTTATTGCTGAATTGTGGGTTCAGTATTAGTTTTTTGCATAAAACTTAAAGTGATAGGAATAAGTCGAATCTCAAACTATAATAAGAACCAAAGTTCAAACTATCTAATTTGGATATGTATTAGTAAAGCCAGTTCAGAAATTGTTACCGTTATAATTTCTTCACTACAGTAAAACCTCGATCACCCGTCACTCTCTGTTAGCCGTCACCACTATTGTACTTTTAATGTGTCCTAGTAGACGTCGTAAAAACATTTAACAAGTACAACTTACATTATAGCAGTTCTGTCTTACTATTGTATGTAATTTGATAAGAAACATGTAGGGGTGTGCGATGCAGCAAATGTTTTTCGATTTTATGCGTCGAAGCAATTCAAATAATTTCGATTCGAATTGATGGATTCGATTCGATGCAGTGCGGCGTTATTTGCTATCAGAGTTATTTACAGCTTGCATTACTGTAATGGGTCAATAACCTTCAAGAGGATGAGAGTAAAAGATTCCACACAAAGTTGAATTGATCTGTACCAGAGCATTTAATTTGTAATAGGTACTGGCCCATTATAAATGGAATTTGGAAGTATAAACTGTTATTAAAAATGCTAGACTAGAACAGTTTTGGTAATGACCCTTGACCCATAGCCTACAAAGTAATTTTAAATCCTACGCCCATTGAACAACACATACTGCTCAAGCTACTTAACAATTAAAAAAATGTAATTAGATTGTCATTGAATAAAAAAAAAACAAGTTAAAGCCTAAATTTCTCTCCAGAACTTTATCAAACCTTTTATGAGTAAACACAATAGGTTCAAATGCCAAATACCAACCACATTCAAAGTGGAAGAGAACGAACTCAGTTTGAACAGATCTGGCTAGATTTTTCCCCATTAAAATTAATTATATCCTTTCACAATCTCAAGAAATAGTTATTATTACTAGGCCTACTGTTTATCTTCAAATAACACAAACAGTCCAAGTAAAAATTAATCAGTTCAAAGTTTGTTTAGTCATCTAATAACTATAACGATCAGCAAAGTGTGGTAATACTAACAAGGATATTAGAACGATATTCCTATCAGATTCAGATTCTACAAGACTGGCTACCTGAGCCCGGATGACTACCATTTTCTTCATCCAAGTCTTCAAACATTTTTATTTGCCATTCAATTATTCAAGAATCTAAACACCCAAAATATACAATCAGGCCTACGTTTGCATAAGCCTCGCGCCACAGACAACAGCAACAGGCATTAATTACTGCAAATGTTGTTGCTCTACGACAACAGTAGACAGCTTGACTTGACAGCTGATCGACCATTACAATACAGTGTTACCACTTGTGGACCATATTTACCCGCAAAAATACCCGTTTCTACTAGAATAAACTGTTGAAAGAATTACGAAATCCCCACACGGGTAATTTCCCTAACAGCAGTATTTGTTTTTGTCGTCTAGCCTGTATAACCATCACGATCACGATTATACTGCAGCTGCCGCCGACTGTCGTAGTACTCGTTTTATTCTCGTCATTGAAATTCATGTGTGGAATTATACAGCCAAACATTTAAAAAGTTGTTTGCAATCATTCAAAACTCATTATAAAATGAAGAAACATTATATTGCAAGAATTTTCAAACTTGGCGAAAAAGTAACAGTGCACAACTTTATCGCGCAGCCTTTATCACTTTGTTGTTAAACGGCGTCTAGTGTCTGAAAGTATTACTATCACTACGCACTAAGCTCTTCATAACTTCATGAGGACTCAAGAAACTGCTTTGAACATTAATATTACAAATAAATATGTAGTTAAAATGTTTATTTACTTGCTTTCAACATTCATTTTCGACTATTGGTGTGTAGTGAATCGAAGAATGCCGATGCATCGAGGCCAAATCGATGCATCGGCATTTCGATGCATGCCAAATCGAATCGCGATTCGAAGCATCGAATCGAAATTTCGATGCATTTTCGATGCATCGCACACCCCTAGAAACATGTATTATCCACCTACATAGCATTATTTCTCTTGAAATCTTTAAAATCTACACTTATTGTAAAGGTTTATAATAACATTTCCATTATCCGTCTATTCTCTCAACCATTACACTCTCGGTCCCACTCCCAAGGGTGACGGTTGACAGAGGTTTCACTGTACAAGTAGTTGAGGTACAATTGATATGATGCACTATGTTGGATCATCTTTTATCTTGGTCCATTCCCATAAATTAATATATATTGAAGTTATTTTAATAATTACCGTACCTTAATGTTTTCTTCAGATGTGTAGAGATACTTGTCAATGGGAGTGAGGCCACCATCCACGTCCCACAGGTGGATCAAGCCGAGTGACGCTGCGGCACTCAGCATACCTGAACAAATCAATCCCTTGTCAATTTATTGTTATCAATCAAAGAAACCAAGGCTTAACTTAGAACTGTAGAATCTGTTTCCACCGTTAAAATCAAATTAAAAAATCGATATTTTTCAATTTGATATAAACTTTCGATTTCCTTAAAAAAATATGTTTTATTGATATTAATGTGAAACTTATTTGAAATAAACAATTTAGGTTACAGGTATTAAAATGTTGATTTCAGTGAATTCTTTTACCATCCTATTACAATTAGAGAAACTGTCAAACCTAGAGTCAGTCAGTCAGTCATGGATTGCAACAATTTGCTTTGTTACCTAATTCAGTTTCATGTGGTATTACGATGATTCTAGGAATGAAACGTGATAGAAGTGATGGATATAACTGGCAGTGTAAACAACATGGATGTAGAAAATTCCAATATGATTCAAGTAACCTTGCAGATAAGTTAAAATATGGAGCCATGTATAAGTTTAATCGATTGTAGGTAAAACACGAACCTAGCCTTTCATCAGTAACATGTGTTACCTTGTTCAACAATTCCAGTTTTTAAAGGACATTTTAGACTCGTACCTATTATCGAGAGCACAAAATAAGGCGGGTGATTGAGTATGCTGCTGACGAAATTATTGTTTATCATTTTTTAGGGTTGTGGCGTGTGGAAAACTCACCCTCCTTGGCTCTCCACACACTCACAATGGGGACGTAGCTTAAGAATGATTAGGGTTAACAGATTATACACACACTGGCACATTGACTACAAGTTAGTTTAATCATCAATATGAAGCAGATTTTTACATGATCAGGTTTTAGGCTAGCTTGTGCATGCTTGCATGGCTTGACTGTTTGCAGTGATTTTTTCAATCTATATTTTGTTTTGTTATTTATCCCCAACTATTGACTACGCATGTATTTTTTTTTCTTGAGTTGTGAATCCTAACCTCTAAGTTGTATATAAATCCTGTATTGTGTACTTTGTATATATGAAGAGATCAATTACATGTAATTATGTTTAAAGATCAATAAACTCTTATTACTCTCTTATATATCATGATAGTCAGACTTTCCCTCTTACAAATGTCTTCTCTACCCAAATCCATAGTCTCCTACCAAAAGTCTGGACTACTAACCCTACTCCCTAAACTTATCTATCTCTCTGACTTTACAATTTACAAAGGTCAATTCACAATTCCATCTGACACACACCCCAGCTACCATGAGTGACCTCCTGAGCCTAGAACTTTTAAAACCTTCTCTACCCCAAATTTTGGACTTTACCCCAAGACTCTACTCTTGACTCAAAAGACTAACTCCTCAACCAAACCACTCACCTCAAGGGATGCCCAGCCGAGGGCCTGCATTACCCCAGAGCCGAACTGACCCCGAGGCCAGATCTCTCAAACAATTTAAACCCAAACCCCTCAGCGGCCCTGAACCCAAGCCTAGCCCAGCAAGGCTGTCCTCAAGGTAGCCAGACGTCGCTTGTGCTAGCTGTTTATCAATGGGAGGTGTGCCCAACTTTTTAAGTCCTACATCTAAATTACTTATCCACATTTATACAACCTAAATAAATTACAATATACATAATTACAATCCTAACCCCCATCACAGGGTAGTTAACTAGTTACTCAAATATATGATTGTATTTTAAAATAAACACAAATTTACGAGTTAAAAGCCTTGAAAACACAAAGTTTTGAAAATTAAACAAAAAGACCTGATTTAATAATTTTTGCCAAGGCTTAAAAGACAGTTTAGTGAGTTTAAGGTTTTTGCCACCCGCCTTATTTCGTGCTCCCAATAATAGGCATTTTTATGTACCGAAGTCGCGAAGTGTCGTGCAAAGTGCATTTACTCAATGTTTAGTAGGTGCAGATCAAGTTTATGAACTTACACAGCGATTGTAACCATATTTTTGTGATCTTCAATGTTTTATTACGATTAAACCTGTTAGAGTTATTGTTTATTTACTGAACACTCATGCAGATAAACATCTATGCTTTAAATTGCTGTTTCGATGATAATACAGGGTTTCCACTCATACTGAATTTTAAAATTCACGGCTCTTTCACGGTTTTTAAGGTCCGAAAATTATGAAATTTACGGTGTAAATATAGGAAAACATTTTGCCGGCCGCACAGTTTAATAGAGAATAACAGGGTGGGGGGGGGGGAGTAACGAGGGAAAACTCGGCAGACGCATAGCGCCAGCGGCGGCGGCGCCAGCACAACGGAGAAGTAATTTTGAACTGCTCACCAATATAATTAAACTGTGTAATATTTTAGGTAAAACAAACTATGCTTGACGGAGAAATAATTTTAAATACAATGCAATTAAATAAATTGCAACTATTTTACAAAATACAATGTGATTTTAACATTATTGATTACTTAAGAAATCAGAAAACATAGTACTGGCAAGTACTGACTGAACACATAGTACTGACTGAAAAACATAGTACTGCCTGAACACGCACGCAACTTAAGTATTTTTTAATTTTTAACGCCTTTCTCTCTTCCTTCCTTCCTTTCTTCCTGTCTTTCTGCTTTCTATCCGCCCACACAATGCGCAGAGTCCAGTGCGCACTGTATGTTGCCATGACAACCGTGTGTCATCATAGCAACGAGCCAATCACGCCAACGCACTGCGTTATCGACAACAAAAAGCCATGTTTGCCGTTTGCCACTAGTGCAAGTTGTTTCGCGGAATACTGTACTGCGTGATTCATATTGTGTTTAAAGCGACTGATAGAAAATAAATACATAGATGTTTACATAAAAGCACCTAATAAAAATTAATTTAATTAATTTTAATTAAGTGCTTTTATGTAAACATCTATGTATTTATTTTCTATCAATCGCTTTAAGCACAATATGAAGTAAGCAGTATAGTATTTCACGAAACAACTTGCACTAGTGGCAAACGCCCTTAATGAAAGACAATATGATAGTCTGCGCTTGCGTATGTTGCCAACCTTTCGATCGATATTCGATTGTTCAATAGTATTGCGTCTTAACCGAGTTGAAGTTCGTGATTATCAACTCTCTAATCTATGAAAAACTCGAAATATGATCTATATAACACGTATTAAAATAATGTTGTGTTTGTTTAAAAATTAATTGCACGTTATTAAGTGCACTTCAATTACATTTTTTTGTAAAATAGTTTTTTCGCAAAAGTTGAAAGTAAAAACATATTTCAAAATAATTCTTGTTGCCAGTTTTGGACACCGGTTAGGCGCGCCGGCGCCGCCTGGTTAATACGCCCCCGGATAATCGGTGTTTTACTGTCCATAAATGTTAGTTAATGGCACAACGTTTTGGTCGCCTGCAGGCATATTTTCCAATGGCCGAAGTTAGGGCCTTGTTGTTGTCATTCAAACAGTGCAATGGGTAGTGGTGAGTGATAAGGGATGTAGTGATGGGTGTCAGGCGAATGACGCACACACACACACACACACACACACACACACACACACACACACACACACACACACACACACACATATGCGCGTTCTTCAACATACGCACACGGGGAAGGAAGTGTGGAAGGGTGTAGGGGGAGAGGGAGAGACTGACATAATATAATAACGTATGACTCAAAATATTTTTGACATCAATATGAAACACAGCTTACTTACAATTACCTTCATAAATTTCAGTACAGCATCAAGTTAGGTAGATTAAATTTATCAGTCATTTGTATTCCATGATTGTTTCTATGTTTCGTCAAAGCAAAAGAAAGAAATTCACGTATTAATTGCCGCGCAAACATAAACCAATGAGCGTGCGTCTTCAGCTATTTAGTCTTCTCTCTCTTCACCTTTCCATCCCTCCATTCCCCCTCCAAGGCAACCGATCGCCTTCCGCCATTACCTCCCCAGTCTCCACCCCTCCTTCCCCAGCAACAGTGGAATCTCAATCTCAGTTTAGCAGGCCCTACTGTGACCGTCTAGCCCTGTACATACAATCTACGTATTAAAATACACAATTGCTGTCTTCGTCTTGGGACCGTGAATCATTTTAATATCTGTAATAAATTTTTTTCAAATATTTCTCAATAATTTAATAAAAATATTAGCAATTTTTAAATTGGCTGATTTTAAAGGTCTGATGACGAAATTCACGGCTCTTTCCAGGTTTTTTCATGATTTGCCAAATTCACGGCTTATTCATGGTTTTTACGGTTTCACGGTTGAGTGGGAACCCTGTAATAACGAGATGTTGTTTTGGTTACTTTACTCGTGATTGTAAATATCGAAAAATTTCAATTTAAACAGTGGAGATGGATTCTAAAGTTTCACCGAAACCAAATGATCTATCAAATCAAAACAAATCAAGCTAAATAATTTAAACTAAATTAATAAAAATGCCAAAAAAACAACCACCATAATTTTTTTTCCTTCAACAGCCATTTTACACCCTGGGAATAACTCAACTCTAAACTCTTGGTGACAAACTCAGTAACTTGGCTTTAATCAATAATTGAATACAGATAATAACCTGATTATACTAACAGAAATCAGTCCCAATGATGAGAAACAAAAAATGGACGTATGGGTGTGGAATTTTCCCTAGGGGGTAAATGTTGATTCCTGCCCTACAGTGGTTTCAATAAGATTAAATTTACAGGATAACTTTGTACTACAGTAGAACCTCGATTAACCGTCACTCTCGGGACCGGGAGTATGACGGTTAAGAGAATAGACGGTTAACAGAAATTAACTATAAACCTGTTCAATACATAGATTTAAAATATTTCGGAAGAAATTAAACCCTGTATAAGTGGATAATACATATTAATATTTAAATTACATTCATAAAATGGTAATTACAGACCTTCTAAACTGTATGTTGAGCTCATTCAGTGTTCGTAAGGAATTACATAACCTCACATTAAAAGATAGTCCGTCATCTTTTAAATGAGTCCGCCAACACCATAAATCAGCTCGATACTTGTAGCTGTTTCGCCCTTCCCCAAACATTTAATAATTTCGATTTTTTGGTCCTGCCCTAGTACGACTCGTTTTCGTTTTTCAGCCATCATTAACAATCAACAGTTACTGTACTGCAGTTGATTAACAGTACGTATCTAGCTACACACTGTGTAACAGCAAACACCATGTAACGCTGAACTACGAGGCGTGTCGTATAACCAAAAAAATCAACATGCCAATGAGTAATAAATAACTCGCTCACCCCCATACTACTCCTTGCGTGGGAGTGGTGATTTTCGGCGGAAACTCAAGGTCATTAGCCGCGGACAGTCGCGTTCGATCACAATGGCGCTTGCACTTTCTTCCGTGCTTTGCGCGACGCCAATTTACAACATATTGCGAGCCCGGAAGCAGTGACGGATAACAGAGAGTGACGGATAAAAGAGTGACGGTTAATCGAGGTTCTACTGTAGTTAAGAAAATCCTACAGCAGTGAGGCTTCATATTATTAACCTTTAAGAAAACATAAATATCTTAACTTACCGTGTTGTTTGTTCTTGTACATCCACTTGTTGCCGTCCTCAACGGAGACGAGTTTGTCGCGGGAGAAGCCGGCGTTGACAAAGGCATTGACGAAGGTGGAAGCGAGGTTGTGGCGGGCCGAGTCGACCGGCACGTCCAGGTTGTAGGTCGGCCGCAGCACAAGCCCCTCCAGCCACGTCTTGTATACCTCCTCGGGCGTCTTCGGCTCCATGATATCCAACTGCACCACACAAACACACACCGTACTCAGACCTCCTCAGGACTTACAATACACCTCGGATTATCCGGATTTAGGGGTGTGCGATGCATTGGAAATGCATCGAAATTACGATTCGATGCATTGAATCGCGATTCGATTCGGCATGCATCGAAATGACGATGCATCGATTTGGCCTCGATGCATCGGTATTCTTCGATTCACTAGACGCCAATAGTCTAAAATGTATGTTGAAAGCAATTAAATAAACGTATAAACTATATAAATGCATAATATCAATATTAAAGCAGTTTATTGAATCGTAATGAAGTTATGAAAAGCTAAGTGCGTACTAATACTTTCAGACTCCAGGCGCTTGACAACAAAGAATGCATAATAAAGGCCGCGTGACAAAGTAGTGCATTGTTATTTTTTCGGCAAGTTTGAAAATTATTGCAACAGATTGTTTCTCTTTTTTATAATGAGTTTTAAATGATTGCAAACAACTTTTTAATGTATGGCTGTATAATTCCATACACGAATTTCAATGACGAGAATAAAACGAGCACTACGACAGTCGGCGGCAGCTGCAGTGTAACCGCGATCGTGATGGTGATACAGGCTGACCAAGCAATAGAACAAAAACAAATACTGGGGGATGTCTCTAAACGATGTTGGTGAATTAATAAAATTGACTTTGTAGTTCGTAATACTAAGATTCCGTTTCAAAACCGTAAAGATACCACGGAGATGGATTGTAACTAGTCATTAGTGATTAAAAGCTAATAATTGTGAAACGCGTTTAGAAACAGCTTCCTACTGTTAGAGAAACTACCCGACTCTCGAGTATTTCCAAGCCCATGTGGGGACTTCGTAATACTTTCAATAGTTTAGTCCAGTAGAGACGGCTATTTTTGCGGATAAACACGGTCTACAAGTGGTAACACTGTTTTGTGATCCTCAGCTGTCGAGCTGTCTGCCGTCGTCGTAAAGCTCAGCACTGCGCGGTAATTAGTGTTTGTTGCTTTATATAGACTGTAGCGCGAATGCAATAATTGAATGTTTTGTTTTGGAATAATTGAATGACAAATAAATAAAGACATTTGAAGACTGCGATGAAGAGATCGTAGACAATCCGGGCTCAAATAGCCAAAGCTTTGTTGAAACAGATTTACGAATGACGATACCGACACCAGTAGGGATCGGTATTTAATTATATCGGTATTTAATTATTTAATCGGTATTTAATTGTATCGGAGAAGAGTTACTTAGGCTAATTGTTATAATTATTAGATGATTTAACGAACTTTGAACTGATTAATTTTTACTTGGACTGCATTTTTAGACTGTGTTTTTTAAGAAAAACTTTAGGCCTAGTAATAATAACTATTTCTTGAGATTGTGAAAAGATGTAAAGGAATTAAGATATAATTATTTATACTTCCAAATTCCTATTTATAATGAATGGGTCAGTACTTAGGCCTATTGTGAATGCTTTGGTTCAGACTCAATCAAACTTTGTGTGGAATTTTTCTACTTTAATCCTCTAAGTTTATTGACCCATTACAGTAATGCAAGCTGTAAATAATTAATAGCAAATAACGCCACAGTGCATCAAATCGAATCGCATAGATTCAAATCGAAATTCTATGAATCGCATCGACGCATCGAATCGAAAAAAATTGCTACATCGCACATCCCTATCCGGATTAATATGATAGAATACTGATTCGGATAAAACAAAAATCCAGATGATCCGAGGTCATTATAATACATCTGAATAGCAAACAACCCCTGCTACATCAATGCTGTAAACAGTGTTTCAAGACTGTTCAATCTGTCAGTTTTAAACCCACTCATTAATGTGCTGCAATCTGTGGTTAAGGTTAGTGTTAGTTCACACAAAACTTTTACAACTTCCATATAGTGACAGTAACCCGCAAAATCGTCGTCGGTTTCACATTTGTTGATTATTGCTAGCGACCATAGCGGCAAACGAAATTACTTGTCATATGTAAATGTTGTATATCCTGTGACTTCAGTTTTGGTGATACAAAATGCATACAGTGATGCAGATACTGCAGTTCTATTTTACTTTTAGAGGATACTTGTTTGATGCGTAAAACTTCACAGCAAATTCACGCTTTTACTGTGAATTTAATGTTTTTGTTTCATGGATAAGCCGATCCAGGTAATTTGAGATCTAGAAAATGTGAGGTCTGGATAATTCAATGTGTACTGTACTACATCCAATCCATGCAGTCTTGCATAATTCAATTTTTACATAACTTATCTAATACGATGATAAGCAGTTTAGGGCATCATCATTGAATTGTTAGATCCCCTTTTAGCAGCTATTCTACTAATCAGACATTTTGATCTTAAGAACATACTAGAAAAAACCTGATCCTAATACATAAATTTTACAAAATCCTTTAGTCTTATTGAGCATTTATTTAAATAATAGTTTTACTTTAAAAATGTGAGAATAAAATTATTGACAGCTTACCTCTCTGGCCAGTCCGTGGAAGTGATCGTTGACATGAGAGTTGGACATGATGGTGGTCAGGTCGCTCTTGTCTACGAGGTCGTCGCTGAGCTCCAGGCAGAGCTGTTGGCGGCCCACCATGTAGGCCAGCTGCTTCCTCACCGACCTCAATACAACATGTGCAATTTAAAAATTCTATTGGGCCTGCTCTTAACCGAATGGATTAAACTTAAGTATCAATTTCTTCAACCATATTGTAATTATTCCATCTTTTTTAACTTTTTAGTACTAAGCAAATAAGCTTTTGAAAATTTATCTAAAATAAGTTCCTTAAATTTTACTATAATATCTGGTTTGAACATGTGATTACCTCTTATTGATTACAAGAAACATATTGTTCTAGGTTTCAATAAAAGTAGTTTATTATTTGAAATTCTTGGGCAATACCCACGAAAATCTCGTCTATGATGTTTTGCAAGGTCACTCTGACCTTCTTACCACGAATTGCTCGAAGAGGCATGATGTTTTCAGTTTTCACGCAAAACGACAGGACGGTTTTTTGTGCGATCCGGTATATGTGTTCGTGTGTGACAATTATTAACAACTTGACGAGGATCAGCACATCATTCAATTAAGGTGGGTGTTGCCCAAGAATTTCAAATAATATATTCGCCTTGCCCAAAATTGTCATGTCATTTCGATTAAGAATAAAAGTAGTTATTTCCACTTTCAATTCTATAATTCTTATTTTATTTTAGTACAAACATGTACAACATGCACTAAATGCTAAAGGCTTATACAAATAATAAAACTCACGGGTCAGCACATTCTTTGAAGATTCGTTGCATGGCTTCCGTGTCGTTAAGTTCCATTGCAATGCACAGGGCACGAGGGTACTCCTTAAAACGTAGATAGTGTTCAATTACAGAGCGGAGGATCCCTTCTCGTTCTGTGTCTTCCACATACCCAGCAGAGCTGAAACAGCAATAATTTGAAGTGTTTAAAGTGCATTTAAACACTTGTAAAAGTTAGGTTGATTGAAAAATACCTAAAATGTTTCTTGGTACAATGTTGTAAAATTACGATACACAATTTTAAAAGAATCTTTTAGTCAAACAAGCTTAATACTTGATTTTTTATACAGAAATTGCCAAATCAGTTATTGATTTGCAAAATTTGATTGTGGAGGAGAATTATCATTAACAAAGAATGTCCAATGATAATTATAAAGAGGATGTTTAGTCTAACAGTATTAATAAATTTAAATGACACCTAATGGGTGAGGCATAGATTTACCTTGAAATGTACAGACAGACCCGGAGGTAGTTGGAGGTGTCCATGTGTCGGTCGATGATGTCGAGGCGGTCGATCTCCATGAGCAGGTCGCAGGCTTGTATCTCGGCGTTGTGCTTCATGTCGAACTTGACGATACTCTCAATGAGTGGCAGCAGCTTGGCCTTGACCTCCTCCACATCCGCCGCTTGGCCACACTCCTCGGCGATCTCTCCCTCTAGTTGCCTGGGACATCACAACAGTTGTGCTAATTTACCTCGACATTGTCATCATGCAAAAAAACCACTTTAATTTTTTATTACCTGTATAAACCAGCAAAATGACAAAGTCCCTATCAACTGACCAAGGGTCTTTCAACATGTGAAACTAAAGTTTCCTCCGATCTTCAAAAACAGAGTGTAATCCAAATAGGTGCATGCCACAATATGAAGATCACAGACATATCTCTGTGACAATAAAATTATTTCTACAATAAAGCTTTCACAACACAAAATATTTTCTTCTATAAGATAAGTTTCCAAATAATTTTTTTTATTAAATCGATTTTTATTAAAAATGTTGAAGAGTACCTACAATGTTTGGTTTCCATAGTCTGACTTTTTATAGTTTTCAAAACTTACACTGAAAAAATGTTGTGTATCACATGACAATCTTTCTCAAACATAAATGTAATTGTTTTACCAGTATAGGTTTTCTTATGGCAAATTTTGAAAAGTCTGGAAAGTACCAAGTACTTAAATACATCACTTGGATTTTTTTGCCAACCTAAGTTTTTTGGTTAGCGGGTCTTTTTGCTGGATTTTCAACCTATGAAAGACCAGATGAAATTTCAATCAGACATTTCAGCTGCAATATATGTTTTAATAATGTACAAACTAAATTAACAACAACATATTACAATGACTTTGCCGTTGTATATGTAAGCGAAAAAATCAAATCAAGCTGATTGTAGCCTACCTGACATATTCATGGCCCCAGTCTCCAACATCGTGCTTGGAGCTCAGCAGACAGTACTTGAGACACTCGCGGGCTCCAGGCTGATCTTGACTCATGGCCAACACAGATACAATACTTGCACACAACTCCTTGGCATCCTTCTGCTTCATGCGATCATAGGCTTCCTTCAGTGCTCCGTAGTGTGAGCGCAAAAACTTCAGAGGCATCGGCACACTGGTCATTGATGTTGTTGAACTCCGAATGAGATCACGCATGCTTTCTAAAGCGGGTTTATAGAGGTTCTGTTCCGGGCCCTATAAATAATTTTATTTTATTGTTATGAATAGAATAAGAAAACTTAGGCTAATAACATTGTTTTTAGTGTTTAGCCCCAGAACTGGATATGAACATAAACATGTGGTGTTACATACCTGATCAATCCAGTTCAATTCTTGTGAAAAACTCATGGATTATTGCAATTTCGGCATAAATGCCATCATCAGATCATTTTGAATGAAAACTTAGCTTCTTTAAAAGTTGTCAACTTAAAAAAAAAAAATAAATAAAACTTTAAAACACTTAATACATTCAAACAGTGGTCACATAAGTATTTTCTCACATTGGTATTTTCTTACCTGTTAACTAAATTTTATTTTTTAGACAAATGGTAATATGCATAATTTTTTAGTTGAGACTATTTTCTAAAATAGGGAACTATAAACTAACTGTTCTCAAGAACCTCTGCAAACCAAACAACCAAACGATGAAAGGGCAAATATAAAATAAGCTCTGCCAATTACGAAAACTAACTGTTCTCAAGAACATCTGCAAACCAAAAAACCAAATATTGAAAGGGCAAATATCAAATGAACTCTGCCACTTATTGATAGTTCATAAAAAAATAAAAATTACATCTTAATGGAGCGAACCAACCGAAGCAAAAACAAACAATAACATATATACGCAAAGGCATGGTCTTAGAACAGGCCTATGTATGTGAGAAAATGTACTTCCTAAGGTCGAACATTTCAGTTAAATGAGTTTGTGACGCAGCTGGTAGCCCGCCGAGTTTCCAAACCATAGTAGTGATATTGTGGGATCAAATATCTGTGCTGTCGTGTACTTTTAGAAGTAGGCCTATTGTTTGTTTACCCATATTCTGTAACAGCCCATTCCTTGCTGTGCATGATAACTTCGGTGCACAGGCCATTGAGGGGGCACAAAGGGAAAGTAAGAAGAGGCCATCAACCTCTTTTTATATAAAAAAAAAGGAATGTATCAAAAAAAGGAATACAGGTTTTACTGCAATGCATATGATTTTTCCACCTTTTGGTAATTTGGAAACAAGACTCTGATGACACTGTTAATACACTCACACTCATCAGACCTAACTTAGCTTTGTTAATAAATAAACCCATTATAAATACTTACTGTTATTTTTTCAACCAACATGTTAAGTTCTTCTTGTAATCGCTTGTCATCTTCTGACTGTAACAAAACAGGTGGATCTTTTCAAAATATTGTTGATTTTAGCTGGGAAAATATCTAGAAGAATAAATGCAGTTTATAATTAATCCTCCTTAATTCAAAACAAAAAATCTTTTCATGAAGGCCTCCAATAAATTTAAACAAAGCTAACTGAGAGAATTTAACCATCAAAGCAAACTTAATGATTTTAGTACTTAGTAGACTGTTTTTAAGGTAGGGTCATATGACATTAATTGGTCATAATAGGATACTTTTCAATGGTAAAATGTTCAAGTTTTTGTCTGGTCCCCCATAAGAGTAACAAAAGATTAAGAACAAAACAAAATCAAAAATGTATAGGTGATTTCTTTGGAGGGTATATGCAAATTATTGCCATTGAACTCATTTAAAAAACTTAAAGCTGGTGTCAAATAAAAAATAAACCAAAAGGATCGAAACTGGTTCCAGTTGCCATTTGTCATTGGGCTATGAATTAATAACTAGTTGTTGCCCGTTGATACTCGACGGACACGGCTCCATTTTCGTGGTGATTGGAGCGCAAGGCAGTTGGTGCGGAATATGTATGAATGTCCTTTTTAAACTGCTGTTTTCTTCCAAGTATTTTTCTTTCAGCAAATTTCAAAAAGAAAAAAATGGTTTCAGCCATCAGTGAAATTAACTAATATTTTATACTCATAATCTACTTTTCTGGGATATTAATACAGATAGGAATACGTGCAGTTCTGCATGACTGCATTATTCACCATCTAGGGACATGGTAACCATTTTTGCACGTTATTGGTACTATATAGGAAGGATCCCCAACATTAAAATACCTGTGAATCAATATGTAGCACACAACTTTACTTCTTATAAGTTTATGGTGGTCTTGATTCCAAAACTTTAAATAAGAAACTGCACGGAACAGGCAATTTCCATCGCCTAAAATGGGCACAATTTTCTCACTGGTTGGTGTCATGCTTTTCTCAGTGTAATAAATAAATGAATCAGGAATAAAATAAAACTACTTACACTATATTTATACACGAAAATATTTTACTTAAACAGTTTAATTCAAAGCAAGTTAAACACAGTGATTGACAAAGTGTCACAAGTTCGGAAACTGCTGAAAGATAGGACGTTTACTTTTTACCGGAAACCGGTTGAAACGTCAGTGTTTTATGTAGTGTGGTAGCAAAAGTGTACCTAAATGATGAAAGCACAGCATATAACCATTGACTATGAATGTTAAGTCAATGATATAACCATTTACAGTTTTAAAATATCTTTAAATGATCCAATGTGTAAAGTTATAATAAGTAAGATAAGCTTATAGCTGAACCCAAATTGCTAACAGAAAAAATATTTTTCACAGAAAATAAAATTAGCTTACTTTTGATTCATCGTCTGTCAAAGTACCCCTTAAAACAATAGGTAATGCTACATCATTGCATGCCCAAACCCTCTTTAGGTCTAAACTTAAAGCGTATAAACCTTAGGTCTAACCTTAGGACTAAGCCTAAGGCCTCATTACTTAGTCTTAGACCTTAGTAGCCTAATTAAAGCGTTCTGTTCGGTTCAAAAACGTCAGAAATAAGTAGGCCTAACACTATAAATTTTTACTGGATTAAACAGTTTATAAAATGTTCAAGAAAAAATCTTTCGAGAATTTTCGAAGGCCTATAGACATTGTAATTCCTATACAACTTAGTTGACCTACAATAAATATCACTATTAGTAAAAAACAGACCTTAGTGACGCCACTTGTAACGACTTAACAAAAAGTATGGCGGCGCTGTGCGGATTTGAACCTGGTTCGTCGAGTTGGAGGCCCGATGCGCTGCCGATAGAGCTACAGGCCTTGAGTTTGTGCGTGTAAGTAAGCACAATGAATTAATATCGGATTTGGGGAATAAATCTATTTGTTATGATAATTTTCGTAACACGCACAGGATTTGGAGCACGCGTCGAATTAAAACCGGTGCATTATTACTGAAAAAAGTATTTCTGAAATCGGGGTTAATATGAGTTTTTAAAGGTAAACTGCTTCCATATTTTATAATTAATTGTCTAGACAACATTTAGTCAGATCCACTGCTAAGTTTTAAATTACTTATAATTAGTTCCTTATTACGCTAAAAATGGTAATTAATATGAATGTAAAAAGATCAGCTGATGGAATTTCAGCAAAGTGCACGTGCTTTTTCTTAGTGCTGTTTTTTTCAATATTTTAATGTTTTTCTTCCTAAACTATATAGTTTCTTGTGTTTAAATAATTGTTTAATACTATTTCAATTATGTAACTACCAAAGTTTTTTGTGGTTTTGGTGAAATAACATATTTTAAACCAATTCAGATAGTGACTGTGGTTTTAGGTTGTGTTCTTGTTTACATTTATCATAACAATATATACAATGCTTGAAATACAAACTGCTGACGAAAATAAAACGTTAAGTAACGAACCTGAACCGTCTTGTTCTTGGAAAGAAGTTGTCCTTAAGAAAACGAACATGGATAACAAAAGAAAAATGACTGATGCAAGCTCTTCAAACATTAACAAAGTTTCTAGGAGCAATAATGCTAAATTTATGCCTTCACTAACACTATCGAATAGGTTTGATGCCTTAGCGACTACCAAGTCTTTGTCTGACAATGCAATGGACGATTCAGATGAATCACCTAAAACTAAATTGTACAGACCCCCTCCAATCTTCTTAAGCTCTGATGTGCAATATGTCCCAATGTGTACTGTACTCAAATCTGTCATTGGCGATAACTTCAAATGTGCGTCAACTACAAAGGGAGTTACCTTGTATGTCTCAACCCCAGAGGCATATCGTACATGTGTCAAATATCTGAGAGAGCAAAATGCAGATTTCCATTCCTATCAGTTATCTGAGGACAAACCTTTTCGAGTTGTTATTCGGGGTCTACATCCGTCAATCGATCACAATATTTTAAAAGAAGAACTAAAAGAAAAAGGCCACATCGTGAGGTCTGTGTCAAATGTACTTTCATACACAAAAGAAAAGTTACCCCTCTTCTTTGTCGATCTGGAAATCGCTGAAAACAATGAACAAATATTTGAACTTGGAACATTACTATACTCAAAAATAAAAGTTGAACCCCCAAGACCCAAACGCCAACTCGTGCAATGCACTCGATGCCAACAATATGGCCACACCAGTTCAGGGAATCATGAATCCACTTCGTGTACAAAGCCAAAAGAAACTCCAGCAACATGTGCGCTTTGCGGCAACTCTCATCCGTCTAACTACAAGGGCTGCGCTGTGTACAAAGACCTGCAGAAACGCCGCTCACCTGCTGCCCCTCCAGCTCGACTGTCACCTCAGAGGCAACAAAACGCACCAAATCCCCGTGATGAAACCTCTTTTCCTAAACTCACGCAATCAACTGTGACCACTACACCGAAACAGACTTCTACTCGCCCCCATACTATTAATGATCGACAACCTTCCAGCTCATTCCTGAATAACATTTCTTCACCTTCATACTCACAAGTTACAGCCAACGGTGATATCACTCAGCAATTAAACAACTTCATAACTGAAATGAAAACTCTCCTAACACCTCTCATCACCCTAGTTAATCAGCTAATCCAAGCCTTAATAACTCAGAATGGTAATAAATAATATTACTATTGGCTCTCTCATAGTTCTACTCTGGAATGCTAATGGAGTACTTCAACACCTGGATGAACTGGAATACACACTGACCTCAAGACGAATCGACATTGCACTAATTACTGAAACTCATCTAAAACACGCTTCCAAATTTTATATTCGAGGATATAAAGTCCACAGGGCAGATCATCCTTTAAACAGAAGCCAAGGAGGATCTGCAGTGGTAGTAAAATCTACTATTCAACACTACGTTGCCACAGTACAACCTCCCACTAACTACTTTCAAGCAGCAGGGGTTACAATATACCTACAAAATACTAAAATAACGGTTTCAGCTGTATACTGTCCTCCAAGATTCAACCTGACGAAAGACAATTTCGATGCCCTGTTTTCGTCATTTGGCCCACGTTTTATAGCTGGGGGTGACTATAATGCGAAACACATTCAGTGGGGATCACGAGTAACCAGTCCACGTGGAAGATCGCTACTATCAAGCATTCAACACAATAATTATGAAACCATCGCTGGAGGAGCACCGACCTATTGGCCTTCAGCGACTTCCAAGCTTCCAGATCTCATTGACTTCTTTGTTTGCAAAGGTATAAATCATTTATTCAAGACAACCAATAACATTACAGATTTATCCTCTGATCACTCACCTATTTTACTTATTGTCGATTCACAATCATCACTTATCACTCCTAAACCGTCACTTACAACTGGATTAAACAATTGGGAACTTTTTCGGACCAAGGTGGCAGAAAAAATAAATTTACATTTACCCCTGAAAACGCATTCGGACCTAGAGAGTGCTGTCGAGCACTTCACCACATCGATACAATCTGCGGCTTGGCAATCTTCCGACTCGCCTAAATTATTTCAAACAAATAACGCCATTTCCTACCCTCTTTACATAAGGGAACTTATCCAGGAAAAGCGTAGAGCAAGAGGAAGGTGGCAACGGACCCGGCAACAAGCTGATAAGCAAGTTTTGAACCGACTATCCAATAGACTAAAGAAAGAAATATGCGAGTTCAAGAAGAACAAACATCAGCAGCACCTACAAAATTTATGCGTGAGTGATAATAGTCTATGGCGGGAAACAAAACGGATACTTAAACACTATCCACAATGTCCTCCTCTACGTCGACCAGACCAAACGTGGGCAAAAACTGATGTAGAAAAAGCTGAACTGTTTTCTGAACACTTGTTTCATGTTTTCAAGCCAAACGATACTGTTCAAGACCAGGACTTTATTGAAAGTTTACAAGAAGAATTAAACTCTCCAATGCCCCTTTCGCTTCCCCCAAAACCATTCACTGTAAAAGAAGTGCAGAATTTAATTAAAAAACTTCCCCCTCGGATATCCCCTGGCTATGATCTAATTACTGCAGAGGTATTGAGGGAACTGCCTTATGAGGGAATTCTACTTCTTACAGAAATATATAATGGGATATTAAGGACAACACATTTTCCTGTACAATGGAAATTATCTGAAATTCTACTTTTTCAAAAACCAGAAAAACCTCCACACCTAACATCATCATATCGTCCAATTAGTCTGCTCCCCGTTCCTTCGAAGCTTTTTGAAAAACTCCTACTCTCACGTCTTACACAAATTTTCGATGAGCAAAATGCCATACCACAACATCAGTTTGGTTTCCGAAAAGCCCATTCCACTATCCATCAACTGCACAGGGTCGTCGACTTCGTAGCTTCGGGACTTGAGGAGAAAAAGTACACTTCAGGAGTATTCCTAGATGTTAGTGCCGCATTTGACAAGGTCTGGCATGAGGGGCTATTATTTAAGTTGAAGAAAATCCTTTGTAACAACTACTACCCGATTCTTAAATCATTTTTGGAGGACAGATTTTTTAGAGTTCGACAAGGATCCGCTTACAGTGATTTAAAAGCCATTGAAGCAGGAGTTCCCCAAGGTGCAATCCTGTCTCCTGTTCTCTACAACATTTTCACGTCAGACTTACCATTGTCACCAGACACCGTTACAGCCACTTACGCAGATGACACTGTTATTTTAGCTTCTTCTGACTCTTCAATCATCACTTCTCAAAATATTCAAGAACACATCCACCTCATTGACGATTGGCTTAAAAATTGGAAAATAAAAGTTAATTCTACCAAATCCACCCAAGTCACATTTACTCTACGAAGAGCAACGTGTCCTCCAGTCCGACTTAACAACACAGAAATCCCACAAAGTAACACCGTTCGGTACTTGGGACTACACTTGGATAGAAGACTCACATGGGCTCATCATATAAAATGCAAAAGACTACAACTTAACTCCTGACTGAAACTACTAAACCGACTTCTCAACTCAAAATCTCCAATTTCGACAAAACTCAAACTTTTAATATATAAAAGCCTCCTCAGACCAATCTGGACATACGGGATTCAACTCTTTGGCACGGCAAAGAAAAGCAACCTAAACATACTTCAAGCATTTCAATCAAAATTACTACGATTAATCACTGGCGCTCCGGCATATGTTAACAATAGGACTCTACACCACGACTTGAAAATTCCATTTATTGATGAAGTTGCCAAACAGTTGTACAGGACCTTCCATGACAGAACATTCCACCACTCGAACACACTCATTGAACAACTTTCCAGACAACACGACGGCGTACGAAGACTCAGACGGAGGTGGAGCAGAGACCTACTAAACTGATTTTCATATACTATTAAACTTTTTTGTTTGACAAACCTGGGTTTGAACCAGTGGGTTTATAACTTCATTTTTCATTGTTCACGTTATTTTCTTCACATTTGTTATATCATTTGGAAATAGTGCAAAATTGTATTGTACCAAATATAAAATAAAAGTAAAAAAAAAAAAATATATGAATGTAAACCTTTTAAACTAACCCACCTTTACAAAATTAATTTGCCATTGCAGTAATAACTTGGACCATAATATTAATGGTTGCAATCAGCTGTTTCACATGATGAAATAACTTTAAATGTAGCCCTACAAAATTTAACAATCAAAACTTGTTTTTATAATTTACTAACTATAAATTTAACTTGTTTGGTTAAAATAATATTAAACTGTATTATTATCCCTTTCAATTTAAAATATTTGTACACGTTTTTGGGTACTGAAAATAATATAACAAAAGCTTCTTGAGAGTTTGCTCTTCGTCTGTTGTTAGACAAATAACCCGTGCCGTTAAAATCAGCTGATTGAAGAGCTGTTAAATAAGATTATTGCAAAGGTTTAGAAATTTTGATTTTTTAAATTTAAAAAGCAAGATAATGTAAAAGTAAATAAAACCTGCAAATATAGATAAGTTGAGCTTTTATTTGGTACAAACTGGATGTAAATCGGCCCAGTGGAAATCTCAGACGAACTGTCTGAAGAATTGAAAAATTTGACTTTCTTCCCCATGTTAAATCTCCATAAGAAAAGTTTATTTTTCATTTTTGACCCATTTAACATGATGTTTATCAAAATACGAATAAAACCTGCTAATATAGAACCGAAAACCTTTGTTTTGGTCCAACCCGCATCTAAAGCGGTCCAGTGGAAGTCTCAGACGAACTGTCCCAAGGTTTGAAAAAGAGTACTTTTTCCCCATGTTAAATCTCCATAAGAAAAGTTTATTTTCCATTTTTAACCCAGATAACGTAAACATTTTCAAAATACAGATAAAACCTGCTAATATAGGGCCGAAACCCTGTGTTTTGGTGCAACCCTCATGTAAATCGGCCCAGTAGAAGTCTCAAACGAACTGTCCCAAGGTTTTTTCCTTACGGCTTTAAATATATAGATGCTATCTAACAAAAGGTCACCGTTAAATAGTAAAAAGACCGGGGTTTGGACCGTTCCCGATCAAAACGTTAAAAAATGCCACTGGCGTTGAAATACACAAAATTAAAAAAATAAATTTAAAAAAAGTGGAAAACGCTAGGAACAAAAAGCAATGTAAATTTGGACCTCTGTAGTGGCGTTGGGGGAAGGGAGGATGTTGGTTTAGTTGGCGGTGGTGGTGGAAAAAGAGCAGAAGCAGTGGCAAAGTATTTTCACAGGCCAAGCAATGACGTAGCGTTATCAAAACAATCGATACCAGGCCAACTCACATTGTTAACGTGACAGCGTTATCAAAACAATCGATACCAGGCCAACTCACATTGTTAACGTGACATAACACCCACCGCATTGGTTTATTTTGTTGTTTATGTTCATAAAATAGCGATGAAATTCCCAGTAAATTAACACTTCAATCATAAAAAACTGGTCCAAAGTAAAGGTCGTGGTGAGCTCATAAAAATGTTCTTTTTCTAGGAATTATTACAAATAGCCTATGTAATAATTCCTCGAAAAATAATGTTTTTGTGAACTTGCCAACACCTTTATTTTAGACCAATTTTTATGACTGAGGTGTCAAATTACTGGAAATTTTGTCAATATTTCCTGAATGCTGTTCATTTGCCTTTAGGTCAAAAAAGCGTTGTCCCATTAGGCATGTATGTTACCCACACAAGTAAATTTACATGTATTTCTTATACAAGGATATTTGTTAAAATATTAGGCCCTAATGTAAATATGGTTGGACCAAAATAGTCATATTAAAATTATATACTTTTCTTACTTAATTTTCAAATTTAATAGGGTAATATTATTAAAAGTTGACAGTTTTCTAGATATTTATGAAAAACCTAAATATGGTACCTTCGGACCCCCCTTCCTCCTTCCGCTCAAGGACTACGGACGGGGAACTTTTGATATGTTCACCTTCTAACTAAGTCCAAAAAAAGCTGCAAAGTCAAAAATTGAGTCCCATGCAATTCCTTCTATACCATTTATTGAGCATTCGTTGTCTGGACTATAACCTAACCAACCAAACTAAAAGTTAAACTTATGAAGAAAACTCGAGAGCATTTCCTTCATTGACAAATTAACCCTTTTAGTGCCGGGATCTCGTAGCGAGAGCCCAGGTCCAACTGCATTAAATACTGGGATCTCGTAGTGAGTCGTTTACATTTTTTTAGTATATATTTTGATTTTACTGGCTGGAATTCATGCCAAATGCCTTTCTACAATCAAATCTTTCGTTTCATTTCACTTTTCTCCTGAGCCGTCATTATGGCGTTGAAATGACATACTGAAATGCAAATAGCTGTTGGTAGATAAATAGGTAAATCATGCATTTTGTATGGCGGAGATGCAACTTCGTCCATGTAACTTTTAGGCTACGTTTTAGTGTTACCTATAGAATTATTAATAAAATATAGTTTGTATTTTAATTGTGTGGATCTTTTTAAATGTTAAATGTTGTTTCTAGTGTAACTTAAATATGGAATAAGAATACTGTTTGAAATAGGTTGCTTCGTGACGTTGTTCAACTCTGTTTTTTGGCGAGGTTATCGTTTTATTTTGTGAATTCATAACCTGTTACAGTAAATTCATGTTTTATAGATGGCTTTTACTTGTTTTTTTACATAACTTAGTTTCACACAAAACTAATGAAAATTGCATCAGAGTAAAACCTAAATATGCTTTTTTAGTGTAGGCCTAAACATAAAAAATGAATATGATGCAATTTTTTTGTAATTTATTAACATTTATTTGTACCAGAAACGTGAAATTTGTCTTTCCTCTTATCATATTTAAATAGTACAAGTACTTAGAAACAAAGAAAAAAAAGATTTGTTAAAAAATGTTAAGGAAATTTTTTGTGAATTTTTTCCCAAACGCTTACATTTTTGCTAAAAAAGGCCTGGCACTTCTTGCAGGTAACAATGAAAAAAGGTCTGGCACTTTATGTAAAAAAACCTACATTACTTTTTTGCTCGGCGCTGAAAGGGTTAACATTTTATTGCACATTGTTCACCATCTTGCATTTGATTCATTGGGCGCGTCCAGCCGCAGTCACCGGTGGCTAACCGGTTACCATAGTCACTTATAGGCAAATCCACCGCGTCTTGACAATCAACAATGTCCGGTTACTTACCGAATCCACTGTAAACACAACATCGGTGGATGCACAACAATGATCGGTAGATGGTACGTCCACCACTACCGTTCACTTATTATAGGTTAGTAGATTATATCCACCGGTGACTGCGGCTGAACGCGCCCATTGTTAGTCATTGTCAGTGATGTTGTGAGTTCCTGCACGGTCAACTAAAGTGAGGATTGCAATGAGTGGTGAAATCGCCATTTTGTAATTGGTATTATTAAGCAAAGTTTAGTTTTACAATAAAGTCTTGTTTGTTTGAATGTATAACTAAGTTTTTGGTTACAACTCTAGCGAGAAATATTACAAATTATTCCCTATTCATACCAGATGCAACACTAAAATAAAACCAAAATTACAATTATTAAAGCCAGGTGTATCAATGCAATATTTTATGATAAAATGTCTCAGCATTAATGTGCCATCGATATTTTACATAAGTTATTTTGATTAGATTGTTTCATTGGGCATCTGCGGAAGTGCAGCCTAAGTTATAGGCTAAGCCTAAGCCTGGATCATAGATAAATAACTTTTAGATTCTTTACAGCAAAGAGAATGAGAGGGGGTTTTTCTTGGATACTGGATGCATCATGTATAAGTGACAGGGGGAGATTGCTCTGCAGGCCCCACACTTGTGAGCTCACTACTTAAGGAACATCAACTGGCATCATAAAATAAATCTTTCTAACCTCAAACATGACATGGCACTTTTTCAAGAATGCAACTTACAGTGAATAACTTATTGTTCACCACGGTGTTTATGGTTTATCGTCCAATTTATGGCAAGGAAATACTTAATTACCTATATAGTTTTTTTTAATGAACAATAAGTCTTACGAAATTGGTAAAGTTTAATATAACCTCACAAGCATTAGATTGTTAGTTGAGATTTTGGTAGCTTATTCTTACCAGTTCTTCCTGTTGGTTTTCAACAGGTTTCTTATCCTTTTCGGCGGTGGTCATTTTTAGAATTGTGTTATTCTAAAATTATCCTTAATATATCTATAATAATTTAAATAAGAAATAAATGTCCTCAGTTCAAGTCACAAATTCACTTCGACAATGACAATCGGCAGAATTGAAAGGAACAGGACAGGAAACAGAACAAAACGAAAACGTTAAAATTCCTAAAAGCCTGGTTTGCACGACAACCAGTACAGTGGACAGTAACACCTTTACACAAAAGAGAACAAAAAAGCATTGTTTTCTGCTGTCCTACTGTCTGGTCGTCGTGAAAACCAGGGGGTTGTTTCTGAACGATGTTTGTGAATTAATAAAATTAACTTTTCATCACTCTGTATACGAAAATTGCCCGTTACCGTAAAGCTGAGATCTACGAAAATTCTCGATTTCCTTACGTCAAAACAAGTAATGATCAGCTGCTTTTTCGGTACCAAAACATTTCATTTCCGTACCAAAACAAAGCATTTCCGTACCAAAACAGAATTTTGCCGTACCCAAACAAACGAATTCCTTAATTTGACAGTTCAACCAGCTGACTTTATAAACTAAAATAGACAGTTCAGCCGTATTGTGTTTACTTATAGAATAAACGGTATCAGGAAACCGACACATACTTTCTTCCTTCAAGTCATTTAAAACCAGAAAACATATTTAATTAGTGAAATAAAACAAATTAGCAATTAATTATCACACAAATACATACCAAATGTTATCAAAATCGGTTAGTAAATAACGGAGATATCGGTTTTTAAATATTTGCCATAAGAATAACATTGGACAACGTACTGCGTTTACCGCCGAACTAAAATATCAATTATCTCCGCAACCAGTTGACGTAAACTAATGATTCAAAATACTAGATTATTTAGTTTTTCAAGCCAAATTTAATGGTTGCAAGTAATAGTTTCTTTAAACGTTACAGTTTTTGTGAAATTTAAAAAATATGAATTTTTTAACACTTAAACCCCCATAACTTCTGAACCAGAACTTTTACAGACATGCGGGTGGTGTCATTTTGTTTGTCATCCTAAGCACTAAAAACCATGAAATTTTTATCAAAATCGTTAGAGCCGTTTTTGAGAAATTTGGATTTTTGTCATTTTTTATGGGTTTTTATGGGGTAAATACCCTTAAAAATCAAAAATTCAAAAAAATGAAAAATACGCCTGGAGATACCACGGCTTTATACCTATATGCCAAATTTCATGAAAATCGGTCCACTGGTGTCGTCTCTAGCTTTGTATACATCCACACACACACACATACATACACACACACACACACACACACACACACACACACACACACACACACACACACACACACACACACACACACACACACACACACACAATCTTGTGCTCGGCTTACGCCTCGCAAGTAAAATACTATCTTGCCCCGAAATGGGCTACTTTCGTGACTAGTAGTGAAATATACTATTTACCGCTACGATGATGTAGGTTTAAATCATCTGATTAAGAAACAGAACCTCAAACTTGGGGAACTTTGTGAAAAGTTAGGATGGTGATTCATACCTGTAAACTTCGCCCTGTTCCGACTACACTACACAAGGCATGGACTCCATTTAAATATCAACGGCAAGAAACTCATCAGTGAAATCGTAGGGAATTTTGTTTCAAGTTATTGTAATCATTTTCTATGCTAGCCTACTTAAGTACCCATTGCATTTCACCTATTGTACCATCTAGTCACTTAGACCATTGTCCCAATTCCAATTTATGTAATAAATCTGCTGGCAGTTAAATTGACTATGTTTCTGATAATGAAGTTTTCTATGATAGCTCTCTAAACATTTTGCACTTGAATGTACAAAGATCCCTTAGCACAAAAAAAGAGTTAATTCGAATCTTACTTCAGGATGAAAATGTTGACATTTTCTTAGTCTCAGAACATGGGATCTCCTCCCAAAATGCTTCTTTCATCAACCTACATGGTTATTCATTGCACAATATTCTCTGCAGGGAAAACATGCTATGGGGATGTGTAGCTGTTTTCATAAGGTCTAATCTTGTTTTAAATAAGGTAGGCTCTACCTCATTACAGGAAACTAACTCACAGTTTGCTCTGTGGTCTACAGACCCACGAACAATGACAATTTCCAACTTTTCTTTGATCAGTTAGAGTTACATCTCCATTCTACAGCTGTGAATCACCGCCAAGTAATTCTGGCAGGTGACTTCAATATTGATCCACATCAACATGAGTAGAGGTCAAGTTTGCCACTTTTTCTAGTATTTTAAGTAGTTTTAGTTTAAGATTAACTGTTAATATTCCGACTCGCATCACCCTTAATTCTGGAAGCTATCTTGATAAATTTGCCACTAATCTGCATAATATAAATGTTTACACTGTAGAATCTTTATTGTCAGACCATCTAGCTATTGTAACGGAAGTGCCGGCCAGCAAAGACATTGATTTAGGTGAAACTAAAACTAGAGTAATAAATGACCTTTCAATCCACGAGCTAAAAATTAGGTAAGCTGGGAATCTTGGGATAATTTTTATAATTTAACAACAGTTAATGAATTGTACAATAACTTGATAGACACAAAAAAACACCATCTGGAAATCTCATGCCCATGAAAAAAGGTTAGGCCTAGAAGTGAAAATAAATTGAAATGGTTAACAGATGATAACATACTGAGAAAACAAAAACTACTAGAAACTTACTCTGATTGGATCTCTACTAAAAATGTAAATGTTAGAAATAAATACTTGTCTGACAAGAAGAATTACAGACTTGAAATCAAAAAAGCCAAATCATTCATCCTGGAGAGGCTGAGAGACTCGAAGAACCCAAGTAAGACAGCCTGGTCGTACATTAATGAGGCAAGAAATAAAACTAAAACAACAACAAAACCAAATCTTGTACTTAAAATAAATGATCAGTGTGAGGATGATCCTCTCATAGTGAGTAACTGTATAAATGAATATTTTTTTAATGTTGCTGATACTTCCAATAATGCCAGAACTAGGCCTAACCTTTTAGGTCACGACACAACTTCATACATCACAGCCGATGCCATTAAATTTTCTGATTTTAGCCCTGTCTCCAAAGCTGAATTAAGCAGTGTAGTAAGAGAAATGTCCACAGCAATGCTGCAGGATGGGACGAAATTTCCAACAGTCATAAAAAATTGTTTTGCCGAGCTATAGCTCTGGACAGCCTTACTGGCGGGTGAGTGAGTGCGCTGTTGTCGTAATTGGTGTTTAATATCTGCAATGTCTTGGTAATAAATCACATGGTCATTTAATTTGCTTATGAAAATGTACTTTACACAAGAAAATATTTTGCTGCAACCGCAAGTGCAACTAATATTAAATGCTTGCAAGCTCAACACAATTCATGAAGTTCGACGACAAAAGTGTGGAAACACATTCTTAAATGTGAACAAATCATTTAAGATGAAAGGTTGCCAAAACAAAAAGACCAGCTGATGCATTGCGCAAATATTTCAGAAATTTCAATTGCGTAAGAAATCTCTTGGTGAAATATTTCAGGGCATTCTTTTGTAGTGTAAATGAGGTGAAACGTAAACAAAGTTTTGACAGTTCTACCGAAACATGTATTTATTTGGCAGACATTTTGGGAGATTACAATTTTTGCCACCCGCCAGTAAGGCTGTCCAGAACTATAGTAGGTCCGTTGGTCCATTTGATTAATGTTTCTTTGCTTGAAGGAGTTTTTCCTGATGGTGCTAAATTGGCTTTAGTTAGACCTATTTTTAAGAAAGGTGACTGTCATCTACCTCAGAACCACTGTCCCATCTCACTCTTCCCAACAATATCTAAAAACTTAGAAAAAGTAGGTTGCAATAGGTTAGTCGATTTCTTAGTAGAGCACAACATTTTGCCAAACAATTAGGATATCAGAGCAAAAAGTCAACAAAGTTGGCTCTCGTCGCTTTTATTGAGAAATGCATCGACGCCTTGGAGGGTGGCGAGTCAGCCATTGGCTGCTTCATTGACCTCTCCAAGGCGTTCGATTGCGTCAATCATTCAATCTTAGTCAACAATCTTCTGGAACTGATATCTCAGGAACAGTTTTAAGCTGGTTCAAATCTTATCTTTCTCAAAGAAAACAAAGAACAGTAATTGACTTCAGAAACAAGCAAGGCGTAACTGCCGAACATTTTTCAAATCCTGGTGAATTGAGAGCTGGTGTGCCCCAAGGTTCAATCCTGGGGCCGATTCGCTTCTTAATTTATAGTAACAACATTCCTAATCATTTTGACGAAGATAGCTTAACTATATTCGCAGATGATACCTCTCTCTTTACAAGATGTAAAAATTTGGACCAGCTTGAACTGCAAACATTTCTCAAACTGAACACACTTTCACAGGCTTTTTCCGACATTAATCTCACAATTAACCCTAAAAAACTCAATATTTGCATTTTTCCACCCGTCAACGAGCTGTACAATCAATGAGAGCCAACATTTCTCCCCATCTGTTTTCCTCGAAGAAGAGGAAATCCAAAGTTCCGACTCAATAGACTATTTAGGAGTGAGATTGGACGGTGGGCTGAGGTGGATAGACAAGGTGGATAAGTTAGCAGCAACCTTGTCAAAAACATTTTTGTTCTTAGAATATAGCCTATTTAAGAAACACTAGAGATCGCCAGTGGTCGAAAATTCGACCAATTTTCAAAGTGATAAAGGGATCGCTAATTTCGTAAATGATCCCCGCATATACCAATGCGTTTCTAAATACATTTCATATAGTACACTTTTTCCGTGTAAACACATAATATAACCAAACTGGGGGCCGATTCTCAATCCTTGACTAATTATTTACTTCACTTCTGGCTTATGGTATTGTTTTTAGAAATTAGTATTTTATTAAGATAGTGACTATTTTATTAAGATTATATGTTTATTTTTTTAAGAATGATTATTGAATCAGAGGAAAGTAAAACTTCAGTCATCAAGTCAGTTTATCTTGTACACCCCTTACCATAGTTCTCTCCCTCCCTCCATTAATTCCTTCCCTCACTCTCTACTTCCCTTCCTTCCGACCTTCTTTCCACTTTTCCCTCCTTTTCTCTTTCATTTTCTTCTTACCATATCTCCTCCCTTCTTTCCTACCATTCGGAACTTTTTCCCTCCTTCCCTCTCTTCCTATTATTATCACTAAAATGTTATTTATATTTTACCCATTATCCACCAATAAAAACAAAATTTGAATATAATGTGTCCATTTGTACTCCGGTTGCCAGGCCCGGTGACAGGATTTTCGGGCCCCTGTGCAATTGAGAAACCCGCCTTTTTTACTTATCTCGCCTTTGCTTTAGTAATTAGTATTGTATAATATTAAGATTCCATGTTTATTTCTTTAACACTGAGCTGGTTATTGAATCAGAGGACGGTAAAAATTCAGTCATCAAATCAGTTTATCTCATACACTCCTCACTACAGTTCTCTCCCTCACTCCCTTCATTAATTCCTTCCCTCACTCTCTATGTACTTCCTTCCTTTCGACCTTCTTCCTACTTTTCACCCCTTTTCTCCTTCATCCTCTTCTTACCATCCTTCATCCCTCCTTTCTTACCTTTTAGGTATGAAATAATAACACCTAACATTTACGTGCCTAATTATTATTTGAGACCTAAAACTCCCCTTCGAAACTTTTTCTCTCCTTCCATACCCTTAGGACATTTTCCCCTCCTTCCCTCTCTCCCTATCATTATCACTAAAATATTACACATATTTTACCCATTCTCTACCAATTAAACACACAATTTGAATGTAATGTCCATCTGTACTGCAGTTGCACGATAGTACATCGGATGGTAGAGACTCAATTTAATGTTCCTTTTTCTTCCCTTTTTATTAGCTAATTTTTATCTCTTAATCTTACTGAAGTGAGCAAACTTAATTTGAAACACATTCAACCTTCTCTAAATAGCCCTGGATTTCAATCAAATACTATATTTTTACTCCATGCCCCAATAAAACATGCGGCTTGAAATTGTTTAAAAATAATAATTTGTTTGGATTTTTTACCGGACAAATACTAACTCGTGTCATTAATGAATTCCTTACATTTGTTTTTGCTTGATAAAAACTTATTATTGTTTCGGTTTTCTATCTCATTTGTTTGGATTTTTTACTGGACAAATACTAACTCGTGTCATTAATGAATTCCTTACATTTGTTTATTGCTTGATAAAAACTTATTATTGTTTGGGTTTAAAAAAAACAGCGTAAATATTTGCCCTCTTTTCGCCCTCACATAATATTTCTACATCTAATCTTTACTCTACGAAAAATAGCATGTGATAACAGCTACATATGATGACAAAAGCACAGTTCTGTTTTGTTTTTCTATCACCAAAACAGCAACTCATAAGACCAATGTTAATTTTTTTGAAATTTTAAATTCAATTTTCTACTTGTCTAAAAGACTAATATAAATTTCAATGGGATTCTGCACATCTACAGGAAAATACAATTCTATCGGTGTACTTAGATTTTTGCTACGATGCACACTGGCTGAGAAAAAAGGAGCACAAAAACCTTATGGAAAAAATGCTTGCCTATTAATATAAAGATAATTTTTCACTGTTACATTCTCACTGCAGAGAGGAAAATCATATGGGTGGTGTAGCCATCTTTTGTAATAACAACTCAGATGTAAAAGATGTTAAGATTTTAGATTTTACAAACAGTATAAACCAAGATTTTGTTTTTGAAAGCGCTGCAGTAAAGTTAAAGTTAAATGGAGAATCTCTTCTACTGGGTGCAATTCACCGCACACCTTCAGATCAAAACTTAATTCCTTTCTTTGAAAAACTTAGTTTGTTTCCTCTCAGATAAAATACTTGTTGGTGGTGATTTTAACATTGACATTTAAAAAAAGATAATAAATCTAGAACTTTCATTAATTCCTTAAATATGTGTGGCCTAACTCTAGCGATCAAAACTCCAACCAGGGTTATAGAAACTACCAGCACTTGCATCGATAACTTCATTTCAAATTTCCAATCTATAAAAGCGGGAGTAATTTCCCCGCTAGTATCTGATCATGACACCATTCAGTTGTTGATACCAGCCACTTACAAAAAGAGGGAAAAATGTATCCTAGTTTCTAGGCGTGAAGTTAAACCTCAGAACCTGAAAGAACTGAGGCATAGGCTGAGTAGGGACAGCTGGAGTGAGGTTTACCAGGCTAGGAATACAAACTCAATGTTTAATAACTTTTTAAATAGTTTTTTATTTCATTTCAACATTTCATGTCCCAAAATGAAAATTAAAATTTTTAATTAAAATAGCTGTAAATGGATTACAGATGAGGTACAATTTAAGAAAGCACAAATCTTTGAACTTTTTAGTAAATTTAGAAAATCAAATAACTTAATAGATAAACTTAACTACAATCCCGCAAGGAATACAGACAAACTATTTCAAAAGCTAAAGCAGATTGGATGGAATCTTCCCTCACAAATGCACAAAATAAATCCAAACAAGCCTGGAAGATCATAGATAGTTTTAGGAAAGTTAAGACCCCAAATCATAAAAACTTAAGTCTAGTCGTTGATGGTAGGAAGGTAGATAGGCCTGGGGACATTTGTACTGAGATGAACAACTACTTTGTTGCAATCGCTGAAAAAACTAAACAAAACATTTTTGTTAGTGGAACAAACAGCCCTAAGGCCGCGCCCCCAACCTGTCAGTTAAATGATTTCAAACAAATTTCAAAAAGTCAACTTGAAAAAGGTTTTTTTCCAAATTTACACCGAAAACATCTTCCGGTTAGGACGAGATCAGCATGCTGGTCTTGAAGTTCTGTCAAAATGAAATCATTGATCCTTTGCTCTTCATCATCAACAATTCACTTCAAAATGGAATCTTTCCCGAAAACTGCAAACTGGCCAAAATAAAACCTCTATTCAAAAAAGATGATGAGACAGTTCTCGGGAACTACCGCCCAATATCACTCCTTCCAGCTTTTTCCAAAAATTTCGAAAGGGTGGTGTGTGAGCAGCTGACACACTACCTGGAGATAAATGATTTATTATGTAAAAAACAGTATGGTTTTAGGGAAAACAAATCCACCAAATTGGCTTTGATTGACTTTGTAAACCAATGTATTGACGCTCCCGATGCGGGTGAATCTGTAATAGGCTGCTTTGCGGATCTCACTAAAGCTTTTGATTGCGTTGACACAAAAATTCTTTTGCAAAAATCAAATTCTCTTGGAATAAGGTCTCGAGCCTACAAATGGTTCACCTCATTCCTTTCAAACAGAAAACAATTCACTGACATCCAACATCAGTCAAAATCAAAAATTCAAAATTTTAGGTCCGATGAAAAAATAATCTCAAGTGGGGTCCCTCATGGGTCGATTCTTGGGCCGGTACTGTTTCTGGTATATGTAAATGATATGCCGGAGGCAGTGCCGGACAGGTATCTTTTCATGTTTGCGGACGATACCACACTTTTTACCAAAAACAGCAACATTGAACAACTGGAAATAGACACTCACATGAAAATCAATCAACTTGCTCAATATTTCTCAAACAACCAGCTCAGTTTGAATTCAAGTAAAACCGGGTACCTCCGCATTCAGACCAAACAGAGAAACCTCACTAATGTAAATTCAACTTTTGATGTTTTTATAGGAGAGGATAGACTGAATCCCTCTGATTCGGTGGATTTTCTCGGAGTGAGGTTGGACGGTGGTCTCGCATGGACTGATCAAATCGAAAAAATAGAAAAAAAAAGATATCCTCTGGGCTCTTTGTTCCAAGGAGAACCAGCAAACTCAAACCAAACTTAAATTTGTCAAAGTTAGTTTATCATACAGATCTATTCAGCCAGGAAGTCTTGTAGGGGTGGAAAAGCGAGAGAAATGGAGAATACTCCCACCACTGTTTTTCCTTCATCGTTTGTGAATAGTCAACTTAAAATTCCACATGGCCTATGACAACATTACAAATATTGTTGCAAACAAAGAATCATATATTTTGACAGATATGCAGCCTTCATAAAAACATAAAGTTTACTTTAGAAGAGGAAAGTAATAACACGCTGAACTTTCTCGATTTAACCATAAAGAAACAAAGTAACAGATTTGAGTTCAAAATTTATAGAAAACCGACTTGCACTGACCAGACAGTTCATTTTGATTCACACCATCCACAAACACAAAAGTTAGCCGCTTATAATAGTTTTGTACACAGGCTGTTAACTGTCCCAATGAACAAAAATGACTTTGACGAGGAAGTAAACACAATTAAACATATTGCTGTTTCAAATGGTTTCAAAAGCTCCATAGTTGATCAGTTAATCACAAAACACAGAAGTAAAAAAGAAAGGGAAGCAATAATTGTACAAAAGACTTTCATATCAGCAGATTACGACACATTCCTCAGTAATAAATTAAAAAATTTTATGGCCCAGAATAACGTAACAGTGTCTTTTAAAACTAGAAACAATCTTGGTTGTTTGTTAAAAGAGCGGCCTCGTACAACAAATCCAATTTACGAGAAAACAGGTGTTTACAAAATCAGCTGTACCGATTGTCCTAAATATTACATCGGCCAAACATCCCATTCCTTTGCAAAACGTTTCAGAGAACATCTTCCTAAGAAAACAACTTCGCTACAAACTTCCAGCTTCGCAGAGCATTTGATTTTAAATAACCATTCTTATACAAACATCAATAGTAACATGAACATACTGCATTTTTCTAGAGACCGATCCCAAATAAATACATTGGAGGAGTTTGAAATATATAAGGCTGTAAAATCCGACCATCAAAACATTTTAAATGACAAACTTTCGTTTGCTTCAAATTTTATCTAGAGGCACGGTCGTGTCTCGTCGCCAAGTCCACCAGCAGACGACGAATGAACGACGTGAGTGACTATATTAACAGCGCAGATTAGGAGCCGATTTTTCACTTTTCAAAAAAGAAAATTAGAGCCTTAATTTAATATAACTTTACTTCAACATAATAAACTGGCCAAAAAAACTTCAAAAAACACGACAGTTTGTTTTAAATACTTCTATTAAGTTAATAATAAACGTTAAAAGTCACCAAAAAAGTTACCGGTTTTGCACTTTTGAACGAATCCTCCACCTCGATTTGTTCAGAAAGCCTAGCGACTTTATTTCTCATCAGAATTGAATGAAACTTCACACTCACTCCTATTTTTTCTCGTAGTAGTGCCTTTTGATAGTCTGAACAAAATTTGAAAGCACTAGATATTAAAACTAGTACATTTTTAAATTTTCATTTCAAATCTTCGTTGACATTTAAAATGTAAACAAGCTTAGTCCACGAAGAAACTATTTTGTCAGTAAAACTTTGATCAGCTGGTAAGTTTTAAGCTTATGGAGAGGACGGTAGGACAGGAGATTGTTTAATTTATTCAAGCTTGATTTGTTTAATTTATTGTTTCTTTATATTGTGAATAGGCTTATTTTTTGACGATTATTTCAGGGTTCTGTAACAATGAAACTTATTTATATAGTTTTACAATTACCTATATAAATTATAATGAATGTGTGTCTTTTATAATCTATTTTCGTTTTACCTAACCTAAACTTATGTTCAAGATTCGAATCGTTTTAAATTTACGTTAAAAGAATGGTATTTCATTACTAAATTACTAAAGCCTGTCAAAATGAAAGGGCCGGTTTTCATCAACAAAGTTATCGTCACAGTACCTCCAGTAAATATTCTAATCTCCTTGTTTGAGCAGAAGCATATCAGCTGTTTGCGGAGTCAGGTAAACAATACAGATTTACTCACAAACTGGAAAAAGTCAAAGATTGCATAGCGCCGAATGTTTGATAAGGTCTATCATAAAAAATTTTAATTCAAGAATTATCCAAAAGTTTGAGGGTTCACGATTTTGTCACAAAGCATGTCCATAGGTGGTAGAGCGAGTAACGTCGATTTCCAGGATCCTGGGTATCAATCTCGCCAATAAATAATAGCAATTTGTTTTGTGATAATACCGCAAAATTTCGGGTGCATGCATATTAAGCTGAATATCTGCAATGCATGTCCACTGTAACTACTAATCCTGGTCCCAAGAATACCCGAACTGCCAAGGGTTAAGTACAGTTTGCACCTAGTGTCTCATTGAATATTATACTTATAGGTTAAACATATGAACAGCTGTTTCAAGTTAATTAATTTCAATTCCACTGGCTATAAACTACAGTGCCTTATCAAGGCCACACTGGTGCGGCATTCTTTATATCATATGCGATTCAGAATAAATAATATTTATTTGGTTTTAAAAATTCTGATTATGTATCGTGCTATGCAAATGCAACAATACAGTGTATTTTAAACTGCCAACTTATCACAACCTCCATAACAAACTACGCATTGATTCCCCTATGATTAAATTGGCCATATCCCACCAAAAAACGACCAAATTTTAGGTTCAGTAAATATCAGAAATCAGTTAGGACCTCCTTTTAACGCAATCGAACAACAAGATTGCGCTGAATTTTTCAATCAACTAATAACATTGTATCAACCCCTTGAATTACATTTCAAATATATGCTAAAAATTGTAGGACAAAATGTACAAACTGCAACCACAGTGTGGATGTAAATGTGAGTAACTTTAGTTTTCCATTCCTCATAAAAAAGCTAAATTTGAAAAATTATTCGACCGTCAGTGTGAAAAGTGGCAACCTATTGTGGACTCAACGTGTACCTATTGTTGCAACTGCTTACAAAAAACAATAATTTCAAGCACAAGTAACTATTTGATTTTTCGATTACAACTTTGGAATTCATTCAACATGAAAATTACAAATATTCTCATACCAGGGCTTCAAAATTCAGAAATTCATATAATTGAAAACACATTCAAAGTGAAAAATGCTAAATTCAATTTAGGAGAAACTATACAAGATTTGGTTATTATATTTCACTAGTAGCTTCAATCAAAGAAGATGGTTTTCAATCAAACATCAGCATCACATGTTTTATGTAAACAAAGCTGTCGTTTTTAGATCCCAGTGCAGATATTTTACGTTATTTCTCGTTTTCTGGTAAATTTCAAGCAATTTCAGTATTTTTCCCGCCATCACGGAATAGGTACCTTTAATTTGAGCCCACTCCCATCTTTCTACGAGTTGCAAAATCTTCCTTCATCTTTACTATTTTTCATCTATATTTTACTATATTCATCTATTAAAAAACAGTGATATCATACCCAAAAACACAAAGTGTTGAAGGGTCGCCAAGCCCTAAAAATATGTGATATCAAAGAGCATACCAAGTCAATTTAATTTTTCTGTAGTTCAACAATGTTCATTAGAATACATAATTGAATTTGTTTGAATACTATTGTTCTGAGTACAGATTATGATTCTTCTACATGTACTTGGCCAGCAGCTTAACAGACGCTAAATTAGTTATGTTTGTGTTTTCCAAAGTGACATACATAGAATAAGACTTTTAACATCAATATATAAATTCATAAGCTGCTGGCCAAGTACATGTAGAAGAATTATAATCTGTATTCAGAACAATAGTACTCAAATAAATTTAATAATAAATAAATAAATAATAGCAATTTGTTTTGTGATAATACCGCAACATTTCGGGTGCATGCATATTAAGCTGAATATCTGCAATGCATGTCCATTGTAACTACTAATCCTGGTCCTAAGAATACCCAAACTGCTAGGGGTTAAGTACCGTTTGCATCTAGTGTTTCATTGAATATTGTACTTATAGGTTAAACACATAACCAGCTGTTTCAAGTTAATTAATTTCAATTCCATTGGCTGTATACTACAGCGCCTTATCAAGGCCACACTAGTGCGGCCTTGTTTATTTATATCCTATGCGATCCAGCATCTGGTAAATAATATTTATTTGGTTTTTAAAATTCTGATAATGTATCGTACTATGCAAATGCAAAAGTACAGTGTATTTTAAACTGCCAACATATCACAACCTCCATAACAAACTATGCCATTGATTCCCCTATGATTAAATTAGCCATATCCCACCAAAAAACGACCAAATTTTAAGTCCAATAAATATCAGAAATCAGTTCGGACCTCCTTTTAACGCAATCGAACAACAAGATTGTGCTGAATTTTTCATTCAACTAATAACATTGTATCAACCCCTTGAATTTCATTTCAAATATATGCTAAAAATTACGACAACATGTTCAAACTGCAACCACAATGCGGATGTAAATGCGAGTAACTTTATTTTTCCAATTTCAATTCCTCACAACACTAAAAAAGCAAATTTGAAGAATTATTCAACCGTCAGTGTGAAAAATGGCAACCAATTGTGGACTCAAAGTGTACCTATTTTTGCAACCGCAACTACTTAAAAAATACCCACGTCGCAGCAATCCTGCATACTCAGCGAATTTCCAATTACAAAATATCCAGTAATTAATCCATTAGGCTATTAAAAAAAGAAAAATAAACGAGTGATATATTTATATATTAAAATTATAGCTATTATAGCTTGTTTTACAAACCCTTTGTAAAAAAAATATTGGTAAATGACTTAGTGACAAAACACAAAAATTTCATATAATGAAGTAGGCAAGAATGTTTATTTTTTAAATTATATTAACATAAAATTGTTTAAAAACCAAAATTCTATTCAATAAATTGATAAACTGAGAAATTACTCAAAGCGATTCCTTGAAAACCTCAGTAGAGAGTAAATGGAAAATTTGACTAAGCCAACATTCTGCTGCCCTATTACTATAAAACAGGGGGAAAATGAGAACCCGGAGACCTATGGACTTAAAGGAATGATTTAAAATACCAAATTGTTTGTTTTTTCGAGCTAAATCCAATGGTGCAAACAATAATTGGATAAATATAATTTTTCAATTTGAAAAACTCAAAAAACCCATTTTTGGGGGGTAAAATCGAGCCTTTGCCCCACTTAGGATATGTCGATCTGGCTGGTTTACGAACTCGTCCAAGAGAATCTAGTTTTACATGTCTGTACCAAATTTTGTTGCGATCGGAGGATATTTACGACAGTTATCGTGCTTACAGACACTAAAAAAAATGAAAATTCTATTTCCCATATAAGCCCATGTTAAATTTTGAAACAAAACGTGATTTTTGCTGGAAAAATACGTTTTAACAATAAACTCACTTCATATCCAGAAAGTACACATAAAAAGCTGACAAATAATATAAATATTAATATGATTGCTGAGGTTACCCTGAACGGATATTTTTTTGTCCATTCTGTTCTGTTAAAACGACGGTAATAGCTTATTTCTAAGGAAATTCGCTAAAACAATAATTTCAAGCAAAAGTAACTATTTGATTTTTCAATTACAACTTCGGAATTCATTCAACATGAAAATTACAAATCTTCTCATACCAGGGCTTAAAAATACAGAAATTAAAATAATTGGAAACACATTCAAAGTGAAACATGCTATATTAAATTTAGAAGAAACTACAAAATGTGGTTATTATATTTCACTAGTGGCTTTAAGGGACTAAACGCCCCTAATAAGAAGATATTCAAACGATCCTCAGTTAATATATAGTACCTGGTGGACCGAGCCTTGCTCGGTGTTATTTCATATTTATCAGTTCATCAAGTTACTATAAAATATTTCGATGTCATAAAACTGATGTCACCATTGGATAAAACCTTTTTTATTGCTCCATGGACTCTTCATCCCATTTGCTGTATTTTCCCTTGATGGCTGTACATACCAAACAGCTGTTATGATGAACTTCATTTGTTTACACTTTCCTTGTTTATTTTCGTTGCTATCACGGCAACCCATATGGCCAATGTTAAAATTTTACAACTTTAAAATTCGATTTATTGCGTTATTAGATTTTCTCTGGTCAAGTAATCTGCATAAAAGACGTTTTTGAGTCATAAATTACTTATTTACAGACTTTGAAGGACATTATCGGAGGCGTTTTTGAGATAATTGTGCAAGCAAGCAAACAAGCATACAAGCACAATAACATTACTCATATAAGAGTATAGGATAGGATACGCCTAGGACGAAATACCCTCATAGCAAACTGGCTTTTAAATCTACTATTTGTTAGACATAGCTCATGGTTTTCAATCAAATTTCAGCATCACATGTTTTATGTAAACAAAGCTGTCGTTTTTAGATCCCAGTGCAGATATTTTACGTTATTTCTTGTTTTCTCGAAAATTTCAAGCAATTTCAGTATCTTTCCCGCCATCACGGTAGAGGTACCTTTAATTTGAGCCCACTCCCATCTTTCTACGACTTGCCAAATCTTTCTAAATCTTTCTTTGTACCTAAATATCAAGAAGTGACTATATGGCGCAAAGAATGTTTACGTAATATTATTTTTAAAAGACCGCCTAAAACATCTGTGAGAACAACTAGAATACATCGGTTATTGCATTCAAACTATATACTGTCTATATTAAATATTTATTTTTTTATTTATATAAAGATTTACTTTAAATGTTATATTTTACTATGTTTATCTATTAAAAAAACAGTGATATCATACCCAAAAACACAAAGTGTTGAAGGGTCGCCAAGCCCTAAAAATATGTGATATCAAAGTGCATACCAAGTCAATTTAATTTCCTGTAGTCCAACAATGTTCATTAGAATACATAATTAAATTTGTTTGAATGCTATTGTTCTGAATACTGATTATAACTCTTCTACATGTACTTGGCCAGCAGCTTATGAATTTATATATTTATGTTAAAAGTCTTCTATGTAGGTCACTTTGGAAAATACAAACGTATAACTAATTTAGCGTCTGTTAAACTGCTGGCCAAGTACATGTAGAAGAGTTATAATCAGTATTCAGAACAATAGCATTCAAACAAATTTAATTATGTATTCTAATGAACATTGTTGGACTACAGGAAATTAAATTGACTTGGTATGCACTTTGATATCACATATTTTTAGGGCTTGGCGACCCTTCAACACTTTGTGTTTTTGGGTATGATTTATGATACGGCGATTAAGGTATTGGAGGGGGAGAGCAGAGCAGAAAGAATAACCTGAGCCGATAAGGTGATAAGGAGTGCGACACATTGTTTACGTTGACCACCGCGTGCGGCAGTCTAGACTGAACCATCGCCGGGTTTGCGTCGCCTCCTAAATAAGTTTGTTTTAATGTACCGGTACTCGTCTTTGTGTTGTGTTATGTCCGTGTTTTGTGTCTATCGTGTCCGTCGTGACTTTTTATTTAAAAAAATGACAACTCTTCAACCGAAGATGATTTGAAGACATCCTTGAGCCTGAAGATGACTTATTAAAAAAAGTCGAAACTAGTTGCTCATCAACTAACTGACCATTGGATACCAGTAAAGCAGGTATTTACACCATTATTAGGATTTATTTCGAAATTCGACTGTACTGAGACTCGCGGTAGGGGAAATCTTCACTGCGCATGCGCATCCCACAGGACTTCTGGGCTGAACAGATCTTGTAGTTTGATAGAATCTCACATATCTTACTCCATAGTACTCTGGGGAGGCTACAAAACCCATTTCGAGAAGATTTTTATTCTTCAGAAGAAAGCATTAAGATCAATTTATGGCCTACCTCCTTGGGAACACTTTGGCGATTTGTTTGTAAAACAGGCATCATGACAGTTCCTTGCCTATTTGTTTTCGAATTGATTATGTATATTAAAAGTAAGAATCTCAGTTCATATGGGTAGAGATCCCACTCTTACAATACCCGGCACAAAAATAAATTCTCCGAATACCATAGACTCTCACTTTTTGAAAAAACCATTGTATTTAGGTCTTAAGTTCTTTCAAAACCTTCCATCTTTCGTATCAGAAATAGTCAGCTTAAATAGATTCAGAGATACTCTAAAAATGACCTCATTTTTCATAACTTTTATAATGTAGACAGTATTTTAGATAATTTTAAGATTTGCACCCCGGCCTGTGAATATCTCATCATCAGACCTACCCTACCGCTCCTAACCCTACCTAGGGGCTAACGGAAGAGTTGGCACTATATTAACCTGTCTACCGCTCATGAAGAGCCTACGGATGGCGCAGTTAAGGTGCTGCTACATACCTGAAGAATAAGGTGTGGAAATAAGGTGTATTCTAGTTCTAGGTCTCAAACCTACAGAATAATGTCACAGTCACTTTAAAAACTTAGGAATTTTAACAGTCCCATCACTTTTAATGTTTGAGACTATTATTCATGTAAAAGACAATAATCTGGTGCCTACGCATTCTCATGGATACAATACAAGGAACAGTGCAATCAGTCTATCAGTTCAGCACAATTTAAAGCTTTTTGAACAAAAACCTTCCTATATTGGCCTCAAATTCTTTGCCACCCTACCAACTGATTTAAAAGAGATTAACTGCCCCAAAAAATTCAAAACGAAACTGAAAACTCACTTAATAGATTGTTGTTTTTTTAACTCCTAACTTTTCCTAAACTGGGCCCATCCTGAAAAGACCTGGTTCAACAGAACCGTGATAGAATAAGAAGAAATTAGAATAGTGAAGATATTATGACTGGTCTCATGCCGCATATGTGGTCTTCGGGACGACTGAAGAAGTATAAGTAAGTATAAGCTAGGTTTTTATTCACTTCACCCAATTCCACCGATCCTATTTCAGTGTTGCAAGTACAGTCTAAGTAGCCTAGTTGTTGTATTGTCCCTAGTCTAAGCTAGTTGCAAACAAAAAGCCTTGCCGAATGTAGTACTCGTATTCGCCTTCATTCGGCGATACCGAACTGGAGCCATCGCCACCGGTCTGACACTTAAATGCAGCCAAGTGGTAAGCTTATTGGAGCGGGTTAGTTCGAAGCACTTTAGATAGATGTCGTTGTAAAAACATGGTTTTCTTCTTCTTCACTGAATCAGCCAATCAAAACCACGATAATGATCTGCTAACTTCCTATTCCGTTTCCCCTGATTTTCTGTCACGACGCGACGTGTACACAGCCATAAAGAGTTGGAATTAATTTGAGTGTGGGAAAATACCTAAAGTACGTTTGCAGAAAATTGTTCTAGTGTAAGTTAAGTTGTTTCGCGAAATACTGTACTGCGTGATTCATATTGTGCTTAAAGCTGTTGATGGAAAATAAATACTTAGATGTTTACATAAAAGCACTTAATAAAAATTAACTAAGTTATTTTTTATTAAGTGCTTTTATGTAAACATCTAAGTATTTATTTTCCATCAACAGCTTTAAGCACAATAAGAATCACTCAGTACAGTATTTCGCGAAACAACTTGCACTAGCGGCAAACGTACTTAATCTAAACAAAACGGTAAAGTCATTAAAATTGAAAGTCTAGCAAACAAAACAAGAAAACGAAAATATAAACAAAGCAGACGACGACGATCGATATGTCGCATCGACGACCATCATATATCGCATCGATCTTTTGGTACGAGTTTCATATCTGATCTTCTGCTGTTCGTTCCTATAGCAGACGATTCATTATCTGATTTTCTAAGAAAACAATATCGAACGATCTACCGATAGTCGAAGTTCGATGTAGTGTTTTTTGGTCGAAACTTGACATCCGGATTCCATTGTATTTCATATGATTGTTTTATTAATCTATGAAAATATATTTATCGATAGTATTTTATTACAAGATGGACGATGATTAGTGGTAATTTGGGTTTAGTTAGTTAATTATAGTAAAAATTTTTTTTATCTATGTTTAGTTTAATATTAGTTGTGGTTACCTGTCATTTGACCGAATTGATAATTGTTCGCCGCGACACTTGCCCACTTTTTAAAAATAAAATAAAATAAATAAATAAAAGCCTGAATCCACTTGATCGAATTGATAATTGGTCGTTGTGACATTTCCCCAACTTTTTAAATATTAATATAAATAATTAAATAAAATACAGAAACCACTTGTTAGAATTGATACTTGTTCGCTGTGACAGTTGTCCGACTTTATAAAAATATTATGTATTAAATAATTGAAAGTTGACCGAATTGATAGTAGCCCTCCTTGACACTTGCCCACTTTTAAAAATGAAATTAAAATGAATTAATAAAAGCCTGAATCCATGTGGTCGAATTGATAGCTGGTCGATGTGACAGTTGTCCGACTTTTTAAAATGAAATAATAATAATTTAGAATTTGTGTCATTTGACCGAATTGATATTTGCTCGCTGTGACAGTTGTTAGAAGAGAGGAGGGGGCAGCGAGGAGAGGGAGGGGGCGGGGCGAACGCCCCTATTCTCTTTTTTTGGACTGCCCATGTGGGTAGAGGCATAGATAAAAAATACCCCAGGAGGTATTTTTTATCTATGGTAGAGGGTTGGCAGCCTGGAAGGCTGGCTGTACACAATGACGAGTTAATATTCTGCATTTCAGTGTTATATATTAATGAAAAATGTTGTACCCAGTTTAAATGTTTTTATTTTCTATAAATGTGAGTAGTCAAGAATCATTTAAGCCATATATTTTTAGATATCATCCGTTTTTACTAAGAGTAATTTGCAACTGAAATTTGGAAGTGGACGGACTATGCCTTAACAGGCATGAGAAGCACTAAGTAAGCATACAATCTCTAAGTGCAGGAAAACTTATTTCTGTAATTCAATCTAGTTGAGGAAATTAAGGCTACCACACAACTAATAATAATTTACCACTGTGCTTGTATGGTCGCCACAGAAGAGGATTTGGCAGATGTCAGGAGAAAAGGTAGGACTATCAGTAATATCAAATGTGATAAGTGAAAAAAAATCGTGAGAAATGGCATACTATGTGACTCTTGCGATCTGTGGAATCACTTCAAATGCGTAAATGTGTTGGAAGACAATTTAGAGTATCTTCCAAAAAGAGTGAAAAGAGTGAATGGCATTGCCCAAAGTGTATTATGACTTCGTGTCGTGTAGGCCTAATACCAGATGATAAACTTAGCCTAAAAGATAATGATAAGATCGAAGAGGCGAATTTTTTGCAGATATTTTCCTTACTGAAACAGGATATACAGCATATAAAAGTTGAAAATGAAAAGTTAAAATCTTCTATTGCTAGGGAAGATGCCAATATTATCGAGATTGTTGAAGCTGAGATTGAGTGGGAGACGGTTTCGGTCAAAAAACCAGGCAGGCGTAGGTCTGTTCCTACATTGACGCAAACTTTCCAGTTTTAAGTAATATATTTAGTGCTCTGTTAGTTTAGAGTATCAGTAATAACAATAACTCTGAAAGTAGGCCTAACAGTATGACAACAGCGGGACAGGTTATTAGACCTAATAGGTACTCTTTATCACCCCAGTAGACCAACTTTAAAGTCATTGGGGTCAAAATCTGAAAAGGGTACAATCACTGTCCCTTCATTAAAAAATAATGTAGCCTACTGTAATTATTGCTAAAAATGTTTTATTTTGGAAGTTTAGGTCTTAATCTTATTGTCTATACTGTTTAAATCATGAATTAAGAAGAGGTTGGGGCAAAATACTGAGAAAAAACTGGCCAAAGTAGTGACGGTCACGTGTCCCCAATCCCAGTTTTACCGCTAAAGATACGTTATAAACAAGTTCACCAATCAAATAAGTGAATATAAAACCCACGTTTATATTGTCGGATACAGGGAGATAATCAAATAGCGCTTATTACGGATGAAACTATATTATTACGACGCCGAGCCCGGTTAAAAGTCGTGTCCCCACCTTAAGCAGTAGCGTCGGTAGTGTAGTCTGTTTCTCATTGTACAGCGACACTAGCGCTAGTAGCAGCCGACAACGAGTTTAATTCAGGAGTATCATGGCGGCGAGCAACGACGGATGTCGGAGTTCGTCGTGTGAAATGAATTTGGACGTGGAGGAAAATAGTTTTGTTCATTAAAATTGCCGTGTCTCATTTTTTTATGTAGCATCGGTACATGATTTATTCTTAATCAAAAGTAAATCGCTATCCATCGTAATAGTTTAATTCGTGCGTAATACGGCCCGGTTTCAAATGCCGATTTGTCACTAGCGATAGCGTCCGCCATTTTGAGGTTAGCAGACACAACAAGCGAAATTGTAGCGTCGGTCTGGGAAGCGACGGTCGCGATTTTTGATTAATTTAACGTGAGATCTGCTACATTTTGTGACCGGTTTTTCCATTTGACTGATATACCTTATATTCTTAATGGTGATGTATTTTTTTGTTTTATTACGGCCGATTTTAATACTTAATAGAGTAAAATGAATTAGTAAACAATGTGTTAATTATGAAAATATGATGCAAGGTTGCCACCAACAGGGAAAATCGAATTGTGCGGGCATTTTTAGTTTCAGAAGCAATTTTTTACAACTGTTATACATTCTTTTATTTAATCTGAAAATGAAATTAGCTGATAGAAATTCTTTATAATCTTTTCATAGCTTATTCTTTTTAGGAGTATTTGCCCTTGTTTCTGTTTTTACGGTATAAATTTTTAAAATAATGATAAAGGTATTTTAATGTATATTTAAAATCAAATTTGGGTGAAAGTTTTTGATTGTTTGTTTTTAAGTTTGTATTAGGCCTATATGCTTTAGATTAATTTATTAAGTCCATAGCTTTTTGACGTTTGTCACCTAACCTTTGTTTAAAATGTTTGATACATAAAAAATGTAACATGTCCAACATTGAAAAAAAAATTTTAATGCTTCTAAACATTTTTAAATTAAGTTACTTAATTAATTAAAATCAGTATGTCTTAATAATATTTTTTGAAATTTAACTTGTGAGTAGCATTTTTAATTATGACAAATAATTTTTTAATGAAAAGATTTTTAATTCCGTTTGGTCATCTGTTTTTGCTGCAGTTTAAAAAGCAATTTAATACATTTTGAAAAATATAATGATTTTAATGTGTTTGAACTTACTCTAAGAACAGCTTAACAGGTTTTCTTTCTTTTTTAATTTTATTTTTATGCTCTAAACTATAACTTATATTCAGGCCTAAGCCTATTTTTAGAAATTTGTAATGAAGCCTTAATTTAATCGTTGAAACGTTTTAATACACAACCACATTAAACATACCGTGATCATTTAAATGTAATTTTGAAGAATTTCAAAATAATTTTTCATGACTTAAGTAATAACAATGAATGATTTTGGAAATAGAATATCCTATACATCTAAGTCATTAAAAATATGTTGTATTATGCACCTAATGATTCAGTTAAGGTTATTTTAACACTATTGTATTGTCTTGTAATTACTGAAAAAGGCCTATATTAGAAATCAAACTCTTCCTATTTCAGACTATGAAAGGAACAGATGAAGATTTTATATTTAAAAAAAATTAAACAACAAACATGTAATGGAAGTCATATCCATGTAACTGAGGTCACGCGTTGTAGCAGAATGTCACATTTAAAATTTTTTATTTAAAAATATGTATGGTCAAAATATATATAAATGGTTATATTTTTTCAATTAAGTACAGTTTCAAGTTGGTGCACAATAATTTTCATGACAATTGAATGGAGTAAACACATTGTGAGGTTAAAAAACCTGACCAAAACTCGTATTTGTAGGTGAATTATATCTTTTCTAAGCTATTATTAAGATATAGGTCAATCAAAAGTAAGAGGGCTGTAATATATTTAAAAACAGTATATGTGAGCAACAAAAAATATGAAATAGAATGGGTTTTCCCTTTTATTTCATTATGTAATATTGATTTATCTGGGTGTGACCTCTATTACCAAAAATAGGAGTTTCCGATATAAAACTGTCTCTCCCATTGACATACATGGGTAATGGTGCTTTCTTTATATTTTCTCATATCCTATAGGGTTCAAGGTATTAAAAAATGTAACTGTCATTTAGATACCAAGTAATAACTTTTTAGTTTTTTCCTACTTTGCAATTGTACCCTTTTCAGATTTTGACCCATTGAAACCTCATCTCGAGTGAGGAATTTATTTGAGAATACTAGGCCTGATTCCAATGTAACCAGGACTAAAAGAGGCAGCATGTTTCCAAAAATTCATCTCTACGCGGATAGTCAGGGTAGATAAGTAGGCGAATTAATAAGGAAATACACCCGTTGCAGCAGACCTGCATACTCAGCGAATTTCAAATGCAAAAGACCATAATTCAATGCAACATAGCGAAATTTGACATGTTTTTGTAATCTCCATAAGAATAACATGGGGAATGAGTATGCAGGTTTGCTGCAACAGGTATGTTAAAACTGGTTGGTTTTAATTCATTATTAATAGATCTTGACTAGAAGAAGCCATATACCAAGTTTTATCAAGAAATGTTAAAAAATAAGGAAGATATAGAATTTTTTTTTATTTCCCATAAGGATAACATGGGGAATGATTATGCAGGTTTGCTGCCACAAAAATGGAAATTTCGGGGATTTTAACTAAAATACATTAGATCTCATCTAGATGAACCCACAAACCAAGTTTTATCCAGATATATTGAGAAATAAGCGAGATATAGAATTTTACTTATTCCTTATAAGGTTAACATTGGGACAACGTACTGTGTTTACCTCTTTCAATATCTCGGTAACCAATGGACATAGAGCAATGATTCAAAACACTAAATTGTTTGTTTTTTTGAGCTGAATTCAATGGTGCCAACAAAAATGTGGTTAATTTTATTTTTCTATATAAAAAACTCTAAAAACCCCTTTTTTTGGGGGGTTTATCCCCCTTCACCCCCCCTTCCGATGATCCGATCGGGCTGGTTTACGAACTCGTCCAATTGATTACCACTTTACATGTCTGTACCAAATTTCATTAGGATCGGACCATATTTAGCCTACGGCCGCTATCGTGCTTACAGACATATATATATATATATATATACATATATAGATAGATAGATAGATATATATATATAAAAATTCGAACCAATGGTGTTTTTTGCTTCTGGTGGCCCCAAAACGAAAAGTTATCACGGTCTCGGGCTTAGGTATTACCATGAGACCTACGGTAATAGCTTCTTCCCTATAGGGGAAATTCGCTAAAAAGAAGCTAACTGTGAAATACTGTCTTTTGTTAAGCCCAATGAAAAAATGAGTTGTGTAGTACCATCTGAGCAAGAAGTCTTTGGATGAGATAACTTTGTTGTGTTGTTTGGGGGGACCAATGATTTAGCTTGTAATGAAAAAAATGAATTGCGTAAGTGTCTAAGAAGAAAGTTGAAAGAGCTGTCAATGAATAATACAGTAGTGTTTTCAGTACCTCATAGGTATGACTTGCCTATAAATTCAGCTATATTTGAAGAAATCAGGAAAACTAATTCAGAAATTGAAAAACTTTATAAGTATTTCAAGAACAGCACTTATGTGGATATAAGTAAGTTAGGGAAAGATTTCTATACTGCAAATGGTTTTCATCTTAATGTAAGTGGAAAGCATTATGTAACTGATCAAATAGTGGCATGTGTGAACAAATATATTGACTCCAAGAAAATGCTCAATAATGAACCTGTAGTTGTTAAAAATAGTAATTTTTTAGCCTAGAAGACAAATGCTTCTCAACAAGTAGGCCTAAGACTTTTTCAGATCAAACTTTGAATTTGTTTTTCTGGAATGTCCAGAGTGTTTGTAATAAATTAGATGTCCTTGGCCTTATGTGTTGTAATATTTAACAATGTGAGTGTTATTACTTTAGCGGAACATTGGTTAAATAATGCTGATGCCTCTTTTTTGGCATTACCCGGTTATTCGCTTGCTTCTTTCTATGGTAGAACTAACAAGATGGTTCTGCAATTTTTGTCAAAGAGGATATTGACTATCTTGAGATATCCCAAGTTAAGGAAGCCTCCATAGAAATGGTTTGCGAAGCTACGGCGGTAGAACTTGTAAAGGAAAAATTGTTGTTATTTCTGTCTATAGGCCATATAATATGGACCCTGTATATTTTGTAAATTTTCGTAATTGTCTTATAACATAATATGTCTGTCATACAAATGTAATTGTAGCCTAACTTAGTGGTTTGTGGCGAATTTATGTAAATTGTAATTCTGAGAGTAATTTTAAGAATGATATTGTAAATTTGTTTAATTGTTTTGGATTGATGATAACATATGAAGAGGCTACTAGACCTATGTCAGGAAGTTGCATTCACAACATAGTCACAGATATTCATGATTCCAAATGGATTTCAAGGGTTATTCTTACTGTTATTTTTTCAGATCATGATGGCATAGTGTTTTCACTTAATACAGATGTTAGTTCATGCAAGGTGTACCGATTTGGATTTAAAATCATGAAAATCGCAATTCCTGCAAACAAGAAATATTAATTTCAAACTAGCCAATCAGCTGTCTGACCGTTAAAAAAGTCCGAGGGGAGGGGGCAGCGTCGATGATCACCTGATGTGCCGGCAAACTCGCAGTCGGTGGTCGAATGTAGAGTAATTAGGGTGTGTGGTAAATTCGTTCAAATTTATTTAAAGTTCTTTGCGTTCTTGGTCGCGGTGTAAATTAGAATATCATTGTATCAGGCCTGTGTTTGATTTAAATACAATTGCCGTAAAAATGATTTTCTAAAATCGATTTTTTGAGTAGTTAAAAGTTTTATAAGACCGCAGAACCCGACCAGGGGAAACGCGAGAATTAATAATTTGTTTCGTTTCGGTAGAAAAATTTTAATTCGCCAGCGTATAGCCACCTTGACCACCGACAACAGTGTTTAATTATATTATTTTTAATTTATAATGATAGAGGGTCGACCCGCAAAAACGTAAGTCTTCTTTGCTTATATATTTAGTTCAGCCAGAGCCACCTATCAATCTTGCATTTAGAGTAAGCACATTATTTATTAAGAATATTATTTATTGAAATTATTTATATTTATTACAATCTTGTTATCACGTATTCAGAGATTTATTCAAAATGGTCAGGTAATCGCCAAGTTTTTTCTCTGTGATATTTCCTAAAAAGAGCCAAATTATTTAAAATACCGTAATTTATTATATTTTTGTAACATCACTAAATTATTGCAGTATTCTATCTATTAAGCCTTGTAACTTCAATCAAAGGATCCAACACTCAAACTGTGATTTGACATTTTATAATACATTTGCTGACAAGTCTATTATTCGTAAAAAATTAGTGTCTGAATATTTTTGGGGTAGTATAATTTTTTGAGGGTGGCAATATTGGGTAACCTAGAGTAAAAATATTAACAACAGTTTCAATCTCAAATTGTCTTATAGGCTGTAAGGGTGAGTACCGTTTAACTTCATAAAAATAACAAAATAAATTAACAACTTTGTAGGCTTAGCTCAGAGCTAGCCTGAACCCCCTAGAAGCTGCAATACAACTGCTGGTGTGATTAATTCCACCTGATTATCCCTTTTGCCGTATCGAACAACTGGCCAGTTGTCTCAAATAAATGTTTTGGTACTCGACAGCCTCAAAATAGCCTAAATAAATAAATAGGGAGTCATTACATAGATCTCTAGGTCCCGAGCCAATCCCTCACTGCATAAATTTGTTTTTCAACTTAGTTTCAGTTTTAATAAAATAAATTCAGACACTGTGCGAAAGAAAAGTTCTGAATATAGACCAATAAATATTGTATGTCAGCTCTTCAACGTTTTCATAATACTGTCTGCAATATGTATGTTTTTGGTTCAATATACGTATGTTAAAGGATCCTGCATTTTAATTAACCTGTGTTATCAAGGTAAAGTGGCAAAGTACACATTATAATTAATCTTTTTGAAGCAGTGTTTTCGTAGTAACATATATTGAATACGCTCAGTTTAAATTTATAAAGTTCTATTAATTAATTAAAATCATCTTCATATTTATTTGCTGTAGTACAGTGTAACTCATTGTTTCAGTCTTACATTCAAATATTTCATTTGACAGATCATTGTGATTATTTTTAGTGATTTAGATTTCTGTTAAATTTTGTAATTTACGCCAGTTCAGTAATATTCACATCCTTTTACAACATATCAGATAAACTGAGTACTGTAATTTTATTAAACAAGTAATATGGTTCAAATATAATCTTCTCAACACAGCAAGCTTTGATCAAATACTGATCTCTTATTTCAAGAAGTGGTTGTAAAAATTAAATTCAGTGTAGTATTAAGAAAACCAAACATTCTCCCCAGATCCCCAAGGATCTCTGGGCATTTTTTCCTAATTCTGGTCCAGCACCGAAAACTCAACTAAATCGAATGGCTTCCACTGCACGCTGCTGTCTGAAAAGGTAAAAAACTGAGGTGATTTATTGTGTGCTTGAGAGTGACCACTTTTGCAATTTTTCAGAGGGAGGAACGCCCTTTTTTATTCATTACAAAGGAAAGTAAGCCAAAAAATCTTGCTAGGTTAGTGAATGATTTTAATTCAACTTTGTTTTTAGATAGGCTAAGCCAAATTAATTGGATTGATGTGTACATTTTGGATAGCATTGAAGATAAATTTAAGGCTTTCCATGATTTGTTTCTATGGGCTGTGAATGAATCTTTTCAAACCAAATAAATCAAACATTTATCGCTAAAAACAATTCAACAATACCAGAAATAGTGTATTATCTGACTGTGTTAGGCTTAACAATCATTCATTCCGTTTTGTTCTCAAAACTAAAAGCATTATTTTCAATTAATTACTTTTCTTGTATGTTTCAACATAAAAATATTTATATTAGAATTTACTCTGAAAACAAAAGATTTAATTCAGAAATCCAAGTATTCCATATTGATTGAGAAAAAACGATATAATGAGATGAGATTGCAAGTATGACTGAAAATGAGTATCAAAATATTATTTTTATTGCCATTCAACAAAATGTATTTTCGTTCAGAACCCCCGGCATAGCGGAGGACACAGAAGAAGGGCGAGCTCATGAACTCCCATCCAACTCGGAAATAAATGTAATCTGTCCGGGGCTCGGAAAAAAAGGAATATTGAAGGCGCTGAGGTAAGTCCATATGGATCTAATTGCTTTCTTATCTGAAAATTTAAGCCTTCACATACATGAAAATAAAATTTTTGAGGCTGATATCTTCTGCCTCGGCTTGACATGAATCTTTTGCTCCAAGCTGTCCTTACCGTGGAAAAGATAATTATCTTGTTCAATGTTCGCCTCAATGTATAGCCTAGCCAAATTTGATATAGTAAACATTGCAGTTTTGTTTTAGTAATTTCCTCCACAGACCCAAATGTTTCTGAGAAGGTTACGATTTTTAACCTTATGGCTCAAAATCTTGTCCGCCGACGAAAGACAAAAGGACATAATTTAACAAAATGTTTTTTGCACCATTTGTCCCTGTTCACACCACTGTGACATACTGGACAATATAGACATAGCGGTGTGTTGTCTTCGACACGACGACATCGGATGTAACGTTCTGTTCATTGCAAGAATTACACCTTTTAGTAGTGTATCTCTCATCAAACACTATAACTTTGTGTCCTCACTCCGCAGGGCGGATATCAATTTTTCGTGTGAAAACTTTCTCCGGGTGCGAAATTTGGCAGTCTTTATGAAAGTAGTGCCAGTCCCGTTTACAATAACTTTATTTTAAGGCGTAAAGTACTCTTTAGCGATGTTGTCAAAAAACCGTTGAAACCTCGTGTATCAATTGAACTTCAAACTTCTCATTCTCCGTAAAACGTAAATCTCTTGTCGGCGTTTGAACCATTTCAGTTTGAATTCTGTGAAGGCCCAGTATTTTAAAATACTCTTCCTAATAACGATATCTTTTTACTTTTCTTTGCTCCAGATCTATTCGAATTTGACGATCGATATCATTTTTCCACCTTTTTCTTTTCTTCTTATGAAAGTATTCGCAGGTGTCACAGATTACGCGCCCCACAGATAATGATTGGGAAATTAAATTTTTCTGCTCTGTCTTGCGGCGAGTTACTAGAGGTAGGATAGCACCGGGATCGACAGAAACGATATCATTATGATTTTCTCGAATTCCTTCATAACCTCCCTGATAAAACGTCTTTCTTTTTTTCAGACCTTCTTTTTGATACATATCCAATTGTTTCGTTTTATTAATAGAAAACGATGCTTGAATTCCATCCGTCTGCATACTAAATCCACCGAAAATCCTCTATGTGTTGTTTAAACTTAATGTTTACTCAGAGGTTAGTAATGGAAATGTTTGTTTTTTACAGAGAATATAACAAGGAAAGAATAAAAAGACAACCCCCATCAAAAGAGAGGACAGAACTTTTAGAGTTTATTAAAGAATTCTTCGATTCGGATACAGAGGAATCAGCAACAGAAACGTGAGGTGTCCCTGTGGGCCATGTCCCCTGAAGTCATGAAAATCAATGGTAAATTATAACCCATTATTTTTTTACTATGCCAGATATGCAATTGCAAAGTTTAGTACATTTTGTTAAGTATTGCAATAAATATTTAATATACTCTAAGCCTTTGGCCAACCCCTTATGTAAAAGAAATTAAAATATACAGTACAAAAGAAAATACTGCTATGAATTTTCCTGTTAGAAGGTAAAACTATTATTAATTTTACCAACAAGGGGTAGCTCGGGGCAGCGATTTCCAACTGAATGTGATAGAGAACATTTCAAGCTTTTTATACCTGATATAAAATATACGGTAAGAAACAGTACGAATGAAAACTTAAGTCTCTCTGAATATTATAAAGTTTTTTCCCTGTGTAAAAAATATAGCCTTACAAATTATTGTACATGATTGCGTAAAAACAAGTATATGTTTTCAGGGCCGGATTTAGAACTTTTGGGCCCCTAGGCTCACTCAGTGGTGCCCGCCCCCAGGGCCAGAGTAACCAAATGTCCGTTTTTATTAGGACATGTCCTCCTTTTTAACTACTGCCCTCCATTCTTCCCGACTTTGTCGGCCCCATTGCGGCCGACAAAAACAAAGCATCTCGCTCTTTTCGCGGCCGTCAAATATGGCCCTTTGTTGTGTCCAGAAAATCTGTCGTTTCTACAGCAGCTGACAGGCATATTTCTCGGTAATTTGTGACCGAAAAGTATCTAGCGCTTTTGGATATCTGACCACATTGCGGCTGGGAAATCTGTTGTTTATACCGCAGCCGGCAAATCTGCCGGTCACATCGCGGCTGTCAAACCGAGGTTGTTTCTATCCCAAAAGCAAAACTCTCGGTCATAATACCGTGGCTGGCAAGTCTCTCGGTCATATTGTGGCCGGAAAATCGCTCAGTGTTTCCGTGGCCAGCAATCTCTCGGTCTCATTGCGATCGGTAAATCTTTCGACATACTGCGGCCGATAAATCTGTTGGTCGCATTGCAGCCGACAAAAACAAAGCCTCTCGTTCTTTCCGTGGCCTTCATATCTGGCCTTCTTCTGTTGAGGCCAGAAAATCAGAGATAGTGCTTAGTTATTCTATTTAAAAGATGCATTGTTGATTTCACCGGTCGGAATTTTTTTAATAGTATTGAAGGAAAGGTAAGGCGAAAGTTGGAAATTTAATATGTGAAATCTAGGGGATACCACACTTTAGGTTTACAGCGGCTGGAAAATTTCTCTGTTACATTATGACAATAGCAAACAGCTCTTGGCTAGGCTAGGCTCGTGGCCTGCGAACATCGGTTGTATCGCTGCCGATAAATCTCTCGGACATTTCGCGGCCATCATTTTGCAAAGCTTCTTCAACAAACCTTAGCGTCTAACGCATTTTCAAGGGAAGGGGGGTTAGAATTGAGATATGGAGCAGAGGTCAGAGAATCTAGACCCCCCCCCCCCCCAACCAAAATGCTGAAATTATTCCCATGAATATTATTATCCTGTTAAGTTGCCTAACTCCCATATGGCCTGTGGTGCAGCCAAAACTTGTGACGTCAATCGTAGACCCATATCCGGTTCTGCAGGCCGTATTAGCCTATCGGGTAAAAATATAGCCTAAATGAGTAGTCAGTAATATTTCCCTTTTGAGTAGAAAAAAAGTTATTTTTTGTCCTAGCTGCAGGTTATATGTTTCTGGTCCCCACGTCACAATTTGTTTTAATTTTCGACTGATACAACCTGAATAGTATTATTATTTTCTTCTCTACTCTTTTTTCTCTACAGACCCCTTACCCCCACCCCCACTTCCTCGACTTTGCAGCCGACAAAGCGGCGCTACGCGCAACTGTTGTTGGCCTGCAGTCGACGATGTTTTATCTTTTGAGCTGACTGCTATTTAAGTGCTGAAGTAACGTTGCTTATGTTTCACGTTCAATCGGGAGGACAACTGATTAATTATGTTGTTATTTTTGGTCGAAGTTAATTGAGTACCAAACTACGTTAATTCCTGGATTCTAAAAATATAATTGTTATATATTTTTGTGTGGCGCGGGCCCCTAGGTGCGCGCCTATGGCGCCTATGCTTAAATCCGGCCCTGTATGTTTTACCTCTACGGCTCTGCTGGATAACATTACTCTCTGGCAAAACCGCCATAGCAGCAAAATAGTTTAATTTACTAATTAAATTTTTTACTGATTTATATTTTGGTAGTGAAACAAACTGCCACACGTTCGACAGCGGTCATATTAATAATGACCAGTCTTTAGGGGATTCCCCAAGATATTGGAATGAGCCCCTGACCTGATAATGATATATTTTAGCCCTGCATCTATTAACAAACTTTAAGCAATGCCTGAATCAATTAAATTCAAAACTTGATTTTTTCACTTTTGGTCACGTTTATTGGGATTTTGAACCACTGTGCGACATAAGACGAACGGACATAATTTAACAAAATGTTTTTTTCACCAATTTTGTCCCTATTAACACCACTATGGCATACTGGGCAATAGACACCAGTGAGGTGTCTTTGACACGATGACATCTGAAATGTTCTGTTCGTTTAGTAATTCGTACACCAATTGATGTCTGAATGTGCCTTAACCCAATGAAAACCCATTACTTAAAATTTTATTTTTCGTTGACACTCCAACAGTCAACATTGAAGGTTGAGATCAATATCTTGACAATAGTGAATAAATTATGGAAAACAACATGGTTCAAAATCGCATATTTTATTTGTCCCTAAAAAGGTACAATGGGTCTCGGGAGGCTAATAATGGAAATGTTTGTTTGTTCAGAGATCACCACAACGAAGGAGTCAGCAGCTTGGAGTCTACGCCGGAGGAGTTCGAGACTTGGACAACAACATACACGAGTGGATTTTTTAACTACACATGTAGAGTTGTAAAGGACAACTTAAATGACACAATTACTGCATATAACATTAAAAAAGAACAAAGAAAATTTAAATAAACACATATAAACATTACAATGTTGTAATATTATCCTTAGTCCCAAGTATTCTCAAGAGGGATTTGATTTTTATGGCTCAAAATCCTCTCCGCCGACGAAAGATGAACGGAATAATTTAACAAATGTTTTTGCATTATTTTGTCTCTCTTCTCACAACTATAACATACTGGGTATTAGACATAACGGTGTGGCATCTTCGATGCGATGACATTGGATGAAATATTTTGTTTGTAGAAAGGACTGCAAATGTTACGCTCAGTTTCTGATTATCGGAAACAAAACAAATGATTTTCACCCATCAGAAGTAAACTCTTTTTAAATGCTGTAAAATAACTGCAAAGGTTTCCAACAGAAGTAAACTCTTTTTTAATGCTGTAAAACAACTGCAAAACTTTACACAAGTCCTTGTTGAATGATTCATTTCTAGACATTAGATGGTGATTCACTATTGTAGAAAATATCAAAACAAGTATCATGAGATTCTTTCTCTTTTAATGTCGGAAATTTCATGTTCAAATAGTGTTTGATCATTGAAAGGTGTGAAAAGTGATGTTGGTCTGTGTGATGGTTTTGTAACATTTCGCGATGAACCATCAACTGGTATCTGCTTTTACAGTCATAATTCAGAAACTATCTCATAGCCAAATAATGTTCGATGACAGAATCAAAAGAAAATTTAAATTTGTGTGGATGATGAATATTCCACACCCTTGTTCGTCTCTTTCCACAATTTATCCTTTTTTTATATAACGGACAGAAGAAACATCCGATACATTTCTTCAGGGTTTATCATCATCTCTGATCCGTTTCTTATGGGAGGCCAACGACCACATAGTACAATAGACGGAGCAATAGAAACCACAAAGAGAAGCCTAAATTTGCTGCTAGTCCCTATGCATGGAAAAATAAAGTAAATACAAATTACAAATATGGTATCAAATTATACGTCTGAATCTCAGAATCACTTTAGTACCAAATATAAATTGCTTACAGGTACACACAGGTTGCTTTCAGGTTTACACATCGTAAACACTGAAACCTAGAAGCTTGTCCTGACATTTTTTGAAAGAAGTTGCCGCCGCGGAATAATAATAATAATATTTCTTTATTGCGTGAACAATGGTTGTACATTGCATTGCATGCGTCAATATATATATTACTAAAGCTAAGGTTTATCATTCATACCTGCATACATACATCAAGTTGCCATACATTCATCACATTCATACCTAACACCGATGACATAGTTTATTTAATTTTGAACTATCCCAGCAGCCCCCATAAACTCGTCAACAGAGTAGAATGCCCTAGACGCCAGGTAGCGTTTTAAATTCGATTTGAATTGTTTTTCGTTTGCTGACTGTTTGATGGCATCAGGGAGCTCGTTGATTAGCTTAACACCGATCTGAGCTGGCAGACTTTCAAATTTTGAAGGAATACACCTGTAACGTTCCTGTGATGTGTAAACTGCTTTTAAACCATTTATAATTGGTACCATAGTAATTGTGAGATTCAGACCTTTAATTTGATTCCAAATTTTTATTGTTTTTGGTCGACTATATTTTTGTATATAGCAGTTTAGGATTGACTTTCTTTTTATGCAGGCGCCGTCTGTGGACACCCGGTATATCTTTGAAAAATTATTCAAACATATGATCATTTTCAATATTGGCATCTGTAATCCATCCATTTTACTAGTATATATTTGCATAATGCAAGTCTTCTGCAAAACACAGCAGAAAATTTTTCAAGAATAAGTATTGATTTAGTTTTTGTACATATAACACATAGAAAAATATGTAAATAAATAAATAAATAATTTGAGTTACATATTTTTTATTATCTTTTTAACATTTTTGAAAAGTCTTATTAAAGATTTCTAATTTTATACAGTTTTAGTGTAATGTTAACATTGCTGAAATTTTTCAAAGTGTTCGCTATGTTGGTGTAGGACAGCTATGTGAACAGTATATTTTATATATTTGTAATTATCCACCGCCGGTGATATTTTCACAGGACCTATTGACCGAATAGCTGTTCTAGAACAGCTATATGAACATAATCAAAGCTCTTATTTACTTAATCAATCACAAACCTAAAAGATTGTACCACAATTATGCTACACTTATTGGTATTGCACTAAAGAAGTACTATGGGATCTCAGGGGTTTATCTGCAAGATAACAAAGAAATTTGAAGTTTCAACTGATCAAGTCATTGCAATTTACATTCAATTTCAGTAACAAAACACAAAACTCTGACAAGTGACTGAACTGCGGAACCCGAAAGATTTTACCACAGTTATGCTACACTTGGTGTAGCGTTGTAGAATTGGTGTTGCACTAAAAAAAATTCTATGGGATCTCATGGTTTTCTCTGCAAGATAAAAAGAAAATTACAGTTTCAACTGATCAAGGTATTTCAATTTACATTCAATTTCAGTAACAAAACACAAAACTCTGACAAGTGACTGAACTGCGGAACCCGGTAAGTTTAAGAAATGTGAAACTTTTGGTTCCCATTTTACTTCTCCAAGAACCAGGTAGTTGGCAAAACAGACACGGGCCTTCACGGTGTTTCCACTTTGAACTCAGAGCATTTTGCTCATATTATCCCGATTATCAGGACACTAACTGGTGCCAAAATGTCCAGATAAAACTTTTACTGTCATCCCTGACACCATTGAACAGAGGCAAATACCTCCTCGGATAACACAAAACATAAACATCTCCCCACAACACCCTAACACGTACTCACAACACTCAGATGTAAGTACTAATCCAATGCATTAAACAATGGCACCGTCACTTTGCGGTAGCTTTAACTATAACAGCTTCCAAAAATACAAATCCCGACTAACTTCCGAAACCCAAATCTCCGGCAACATTCTGAAACGTAAAACTCCGACAAACTTCCGAAACACGGAACACCGGCAACTTTCCAAAATGCGAAACTCAGACAACTTTCCAAAATGCGAAACTCAGACAACTTTTCGAAATGCGAAACTCTGACAAATAATTGAAATGCAAAGCTCCAGCGGTTTTACCTCTGATAAATTACCGAAATGTAAAACACGACAAATTTTCGAAACACGAAAAATGCTCGACAGTGTGAGTACTGTGCATTTCCTACCCAATTACTAAAGCAAGGATGGTTTAGATTTGAACAACTAATCGCTGACACCCAGAAACACCCATATCTTGTATACTTGTATACTGAGAGATGTCTGCCATTGGTTGGAACTTAAATAGAATAATTTTATTTATCTACGACCATTGCAATAAGCACCAATTATGGTATTACAATAAACATCATAATGAATGATATACATTAAAACACCAAAAACCAAGCAGTACTCTAATGACGACTTAAGAGTACTGGAGTCACTTTAGAGTACTGGTTATAGACCAATGAGAGCTCGGCATTTGACGGAAGTAGTGTCATAATAACAATTATGAAACCCTCTAAAGAATGTTGGTGGTGAAAAGGAGGTGCTAGGTTTGTTCCATTCATCGATAACTAAATTGGTTTTAGATTTTGCCAAGACCTACCTCTACAAGGTTACTTGTATTTACCTGTGCAGTGGTACAATTTAGACCCCAACACAGCACAAAAACATCCCTAGGATAACCTTAGGAACAATCCATGGGGATATTGGGAATATCCCCAGGATATCCACTATAGGTGAAAAAGTAATATCGATAATCGGCAACGATCCCTATTCAAATATATGACTGATTTTAGCGAATTTCCCAAAAGAAAATTAAGCTAGGACTGTCGGTCTGTTGGTAAGACCTAAATGAGGGACCATGATAACTTTTATTTTGGGGCGCACAAAAGCGAAAACCATTAGTTAAAATTAATATCTGTCCATCTATATACCTTTCTATATGTGGGTCTGTATAAACACGATAATGGCCAGAAAAAAGGTACGATCATAATGACATTTGGCACTCACGTGTAAAGTGGTATTTATTCGGACGAGTTCTAACCACAGCCCGATCCGACCATTGGAAGGGGGGGGGGGGTTAAGGGAGTTATTACCCTCCAAACATGAGGTTTAGTTTTTTTTATATTAGAAGACTGAAACTCCCCAATTGCAGCTGACCTGCATACTCAGCGAATTTCCATTCTCTAAACACATTGAAACCAAAGATAATCGCCTTTCTTTTTTGGTATTCTCCGTAGGATTAACATGGGCAATGAGTAAGCAGGTTTTCTGCTACAGGTGTGTATAAACCTCGGATGAAACATAACTGGATCGCGCCTTCCAATGCTAAAGTCAGGCGAAAACCGTGCCATCGTTTTCACCGTTGGGTGGCAAAAAGGTCTTATCTGGCGGGACCCCGACGCCAGTCGAGTGAACAGCGCTTCAAACTGGCATTTACCAAACAATAAACTGAGTAAACAAATATAATTTTATATCACATTTTACAGCTTGAAATGACGAATCTTATGGTAACCATTTTGATTCCAAAAACTAATTGCATGGATTTTAATAATTTGTTTAGCGCCAAATGTTTTTAATTCTATTAAAATAAGAGGTGAAGAAAGTAGTAAGCGAGGAAGTTTTTTATATTTTGGTCAGGTAAAAAGTGTCAGTGAGAAAGTTGTAGATAACATTCCAGAGATATTTTTTTGTCTGAAAAATGTTTTTTAGGATTTCTCGTTTTTGCTATAGACATTAATTTAAATAATTGATTATCAGGTGGCGCGCGAATAAGAAAGTCCTCATATGATAACGCGTGGGCCGACTGTCTTACTACGACAGACTTCCCTACATTGAACGAACATCTTTATTATTTGTTTTTAATAATTTCCAGCTGACATATTGTCTCTTATCTTTGTTAATTATTACAATTCAAAGTTATGTTTAAATTAGGAAATATTTTTCTCTACTTTTACGAAAAATATTTGTAATATTTAAAACTGATGCGCCTTATCTTTTAAGACAATATCACTGAACTCTTTAAATATTGTATCATACATCTATTTCCGAATATTGACTTTTTACTGTCAAAAAAGGAAGGATAAAAATAGTATTAAGAAAAACTCACATTCTTCGTAAGTAGATAAGAACGAAGTAACGTGTTGTTAATATTATTTCCGTATGTTTCTACTGCTCCTATTTACAATTACTGGTAATAATTTTAAACTTATATGAAATGAGAAGTGAAATAAAAATACAATAGATACTAGGAAAATACAAAAGTATTTTTAGACTGAAGTCATTGTTTAAAATTGTTTTTCCTGGTTCACAGGCGCCTCAAGAATGCAATGGTGAAGCTAAAACGTTCCGAGGACCACGAGTGTGTCCTCGGTACGTTTTTCGTCCTCAGTTGGTTGGTCAAAATACACGTGAATGTCCCCCAAACGAACCATTTACAAACACACACACACACACACACACACACACACACACATACACACACAGAGAGAGAGAGAGAGAGAGAGAGAGAGAGAGAGAGAGAGAGAGACCACGCCGAAAAACCATTTTTTGGATTCAGGGAGCACTAAAACAAATATATCCACTAACAACTCAAATTCTAAAATTTTGACGAAAACAATACTTTCTCCATATTTATAGGGGGGAGAAAGTAAAAATAACTAAATATAAAATAAATTAACTGCATTAGGCCTAATGAAAATCGATGTTAAATTTTCTTTTTTCTCTTCAATGTCACGAGTACTGAAATAACTTGTTGTCTCCATAATTAAAACATGAATTTCCATTTGCGAAAACAAACATATAAATTAACTGGGCTTATGTAGGATGAAGGGTAGGATTAGTGAACGGATAATCTGACCTTAACTGAGGTTTTTTTCACATTTAACATAATACATATCATAACTTTCTAACATCGGAAGATGACGCTAGGTACCAGTTATTTATTTCATTATTGATTTTTCTCATAGATATTTATGTATCTACTCACGAAATCACTGCTATAAGGCAAACAACTTTGAAAAGAGCCTGCCCACAGTTTCATTTTTGACTGGCAATCTAAAACTGAAGGGAATTTTGTAAAACCGTTATGAATGATCATTTGGGGCCTAAGAGGAACCTGTAAATGCCAAATGTCAGGATTTAGTTCTTGCAGTTTTGGAAATAAGACCTAGAGATCGATTGGTAAAAGGCTCTTTAGTAAGTTGTCAGCCTGTAGGATTAATGCCGAAAACTGGGTTTTCGTTATTTCTAATTTTTTACTAGTTCCAATATGCAGGTAAATTTATTACAGTAATACAACTAGCTTACGTTGGTACACCTGTTAACGTACAACGCTCTCAAATATGATGGCGAATACGGGCTGGGCGCCCCGCCCACTCCCTCTCCTTGCTGCCTGCTGCCCCCTCCACTCTTCTGCCAACTGTCACTGCGAGCAAATATCAATTCGGTCAAATGACACAAATTTTTAATTATTATTATTTTATTTAATAAAGTCGAGCAAATGTCACATCGACCAACTATCAATTCGACCAAGTGGATTCAGGCCTTTATTTATTTATTTTAATTTAATTTTAAAAAGTGGGCAAGAGACACGGCGAGCAGCTATCAATTCGGTCAATCGTCAATTATTTAATACCTAATATTTTTATAAAGTCGGACAACTGTCACAGCGAACAAGTATCAATTCGAACAAGTGGTTTCAGTATTTTATTTAATTATTAATATTAATATTTAAAAAGTTGGGGAAATGACACAACGACCAATTATCAATTCGACCAAGTGGATTCAAGCTTTTATTTAATAATTTAATTTAATTTTTAAAAAGTGGGCAAGTGTCACGGCGGACAAATATCAATTCGGTCAATTGGTGGGCTCCCAGCCTATTACATTTACGTTTTATATGTTCTATTGTTTGTGAGAGAATCGAATAACATAATTGACAATGGTTTCGGTTATTATTTGTCATCGAAGTTTCTTCATTACTGACGGTTGTTGAAACAGTACATCGGTTGAGTTAAACACGATAGGTTGATTGTCGATATCGGATGACCGAAATTTGAACTGAGTACCGAAAACAAAACTGATCTTTGCCCATGTTAAATCCTATTGAGAAGTTCAGTTATCAAACCTAACCTAAAGGGAAACAATCGACGGTAAACATAACCTAGAAGATCAGATATGAAACTCGTACCGATCTTTTTAGTTCGTAGCACTTTTATCAGATAGCGCTGCTGTTCTCTTACCACCGAGTTAACATGGAGGTGCCAACTCTTTACGAAGTTCATTATTACTCTATGCTATCGCCTTCTCGTCAGTGAATCAGCTGTCAATTTAGTTCCAAAAATCGCTAAAAAAATCCAACAAGATAGGTTGAGGTTAGATATATTGACAGGTTGTGTGACACAGGGATGAGTGACATTGATTGATAATTAACAACTACTCCACTGCAAGGAAATATTTTTAACTTTATCTACTATTGGGAAAAATATATTTCAGTGGTAAGCACAGTTCTTTATAATTTAATTACACACCAGCATACTCAAAATTTTCCTTTGTGCCTAGATATCAATTTTGGTTTGAAATCTGAAAAGTGAGTGAAAAAATTCAATTTTCATTCTGAGGTTGGCTGTAAACCATCATGGTCATTTTATGAGTATGTCATGGGATATAAATTTTAGTTAGGCTTAGAAAACTTCAATGTTTTGAAGGTTTGTACCAAAATGGTGCAATGTATAAAGAGGCCTATTAGGGCTAGTACAAGGCCACACTACACTACAGGCCGGAGTCCTTTTGTGATGACGTCACATTATCAGACGAAATCGCAGACGCTTTTATAATGTACTCTTATGGCGATTCACTGCCGCACTCTTAAAACTGTCGTGCCCTAAGTTATTTTAAGTTTTCGTTTAGAAACCATTATTTTTTCGAATCTGCATTAACTAATGAACAACCAAATGCGGTCGAAAATAATTTTAAAGAAAACAAGACTTCATTTTATAAACTTAAAAACCGGTAAACACTACAGGCAAGTAATTTGTTTACTTTTCATCAGATGATTTATTGGAAATTTGACAGTTTTGTTTCTTATTGTTTTCATTTCGATGTTCTAATGTCATAATTTTTTGGTAAATGTTTACGATTTTCATATGATTTTAGTTCTTATTTCCAACACAGCGCTAGGAGTTCGGCCGGTGTTGTGACGTGGCATCAGGGAGGAGGGGGGGAGACTCCGGCCTGTAGTGTAGTGTGGCCTTGGCTAGTACCCACAGCCTAAAAGTACCCAGGGGCAAAGGGGCTGCAGTTCTGTAAGGTCTACGTATTTATGATTGAGAATATCAAACTGTTACCCATATATCGATTAAAAATATATCTAACTTTTTGTAATATCGAAATGAGTTATCATCTCTTTTTATATTACACCAGCTAGGCCTAAGTTATCTTTTTATAACGTTGAGTTATCCTATGTTACATTTGTAAGTTAATGTTTTAAAATAAAAAAAAAATTATTAAATTTTTAATAATGAGTGTTTAAAATATTTTTTATTAGGCCTAGGCCTAGTTTTATCATAAGTCATTCAGGTTATTAATGTTTTGTTGTGTTTTGTTTTGTTCTTGATGCAGTTGAACAGTCTTGGTTTTGATTATTCATGTAGGCTACTTATCGGGGTTTCAGTTTGATATTTTCAATTCGTTTAAAATGAAGACCGCTTACAGAGCTGCATCCCTGCAAAAGTATTAAAAGTTGCAATTAAGTTCCATATGCATCCTTCAATACAATTGACTAAAACATGACTTACATATAAGTAATACATTGTTTTATGTAGGCTAGTCTTTCTTAGCTAAATTGATGGTTTATAGGCCTAATCAATGTTTTAAACTATGCTTAATATTCTGTCCCAGTTTCAATTTTAAGCTATCATAAGTCAATAAATTCTATAATCTACATCACAAACCTTTTTAAATTAATTTAAACTTAGAACAACGAGTTCCTTTTTAATTGCCTAACTTATATTTAGTACGGGGATGCAGTTCCGTATAGTTCCACCAAAACAACCGGTTCCGAACTTAATGTAAGTAAAGCCTGGATTTAAAATAAAACAATGGAGTTAACAGTAGCCTACATGGCACACTCTAAATCTAGATCAAAGGTCCACATTAAATTTACTAGGCCTTCAATTTTTTGTAGATTTATAGGCCTATGTTTTGAATTAGGCCTACAATATTCTCTTTCAATGCAATATTCCTGGTTGACTGTTTTCATTTCAAAATTACTAAGCCTATCTAATACGGTACGGTACCAAAAATTTTACTGCAGCCTTAAATATTGAAATTTTATGTATGGCTTTGTTATTGTATATTAGGATCCCTGGTTTGCTTTAGTAAGTTACACTATTAGCTTAACACTAAAATATATTTCAATTAACTTGTTCTAGGTAGACCTAATTGAGTATGGAAACAAGTAAAGATCAAATACCATCAAATGAGGAGCTCATTGATTCATTAGTAGCCGAAGTGGATAAATGTAACTTAACAGGAGAAATTAGCTCACCAGATGAAGAAAATAAAAGCGGAGGAACTAGTATAAAAACAACAAATGATACAACACAGTTTAGCTGTCCTAGTAGCTCTGAAGAACCTCACTCATCAGTAATTGATAAATCAAAAGCTGAAGAAGAAATACCTTCAACCGAAGATGATCTAGTAGATGAGTTAGCCTTGAAAGACCTTGAATTATCATATACTGAAGAAGACAGAGAGGTATAGTGAATCATGCGTGTATAATCCTTTATCATTAACTTTATCAAATGTTCCTTAGGTAAATTTTAATTAAGTCCTCATAATTTGAGAGAGGTTTTTGCAGGGCTGCAACAAGGGCCATACGAAACAGGTAACCTAGCCAACAGGGAGAGGGCACCGCCGAAGCCAGTGTGGTGTTAAGTCTGTAGCGGTGGCCGAGGAGCCTTTAAAAATGGTTCAAAGTGCTAAACGTGTGACTAAAATGGTGCTAAGTGTGTGTTTTGGTAACTTTTGCTGGCGCCCAGGGAGCTTTCTACAATTTTGTCTAGCGAGCTGTACATGAGTTTTGGAAGTATTTGCCGGTGCCCGACGCCCTTTTAAAACTAGTCAACTTGCAAAATATTTGTCTTTCTGGCATTTTTTGGTGCTCGTGGAGCCTTTTCAAACTCATAAAGAGCTAAATTATAATTTTTTGGTGGAGTTTGCCGACCTTGGGGGAGCCTATTAAAATTGCTCAACTTACCAATATTTATTTAGGCTGTGTTTAACACACTCTTGAAGCATTTTCAAACTATTCAAAGTGTACATCGTGTGATTTGGCGACTTTTTTGGCGACTGGGGAGCCAAATCGTTCAACATGCTAAAGTGACTTTTGGCTGTTTTGGAGGTGTTTGCTGGCACCTGGAGCTCTTTTAAAAATAGTCAACGTGCGTAATGTGAGTTAAGGAGGTGTGTACCGACACGGCGCCCATGGAGCTGTTTCAAACTATAAAGATCAGAATGCTTTTTTTAGAGCATGCCAGCGCTCGTGGAGTTATTATAGCCTATTCAAATAATTAAGAGTGTGAATTTTTAGGTTTGTAAATTGTAGCTACAATATTATTAGAATAAAATGGCAGTCAATTTGAAATGAATGGGTGAGGTAAATGAGTTCGGTTTTCACCAGGTTCCTTTCAGCAAGACCTTTAAAATTAAATTCAATTTGAAATTTGGCTTAAAGATTCAAAATTAAGACCAGGAAACTGGAAACAGTAGAACCTCGCTAATCCGGCACGTTCGGGACTTTGGTAGTGCCTGATTATTGAAAATGCCGGATTACTGAGGGTCGTCTAAAAATAGCGGAAATACGTGTAAAAACAGATAGTCACAAGTAAAGCTGGGTTTTCCTAGCAACGACGTATGATACACGGTGACTTGACGTCATACGCGAGGCCGGTTTTCATTGGTCGCGTTACTTGACCAATGAAAAACGGTCTTACGTTGAAGAAAGTCGCCGCAAATCATCATTGCCATGAAAACCCAGTTCAACTACTGTACTGGGTAACGGGCTAGAGTATTAAACCCTGTTTTTGTGCTTTGTCTTATTTCGGTAGATGGGCAATGATAAAAAGCAACATTTCAGATTAAAAACTTATTTATTGTTCATTATTACCCATTACAAACAGAACTTGTATGCTACAATTACAGTCGTAAAGAAAATATGACTTAATAAACTTAAAAAAATACTTAATTACAGAACAGTTCTGTATTATTTAAGTTTTGTTTAATTTCATCAAGTAACTTTCAAAACACAGATTACAATATCGTACAGATTACAACGCGGGAATTTCCCTCCTTATCAACGAAAATTCCCTCCTTAGCCCGGTGCCGGATTATTGAAGGTGCCGGACTATCGGATGCCGGATTAGCGAGGTTCTACTGAACCTCTAAAAACTTGAAATCAACACTCTCCCTCGGGGACTTTTAGAAAGTGGTTAGGTGGGCTACCAACGAACAACTGCGCCATTTTTTGCTATTTAGTATATTCTTTCTTATGTTGGTTAAATTTACCGGGCTTTAATGTTAAACATCATGTTTGCAAGTTAAAGCAATAAAAGCCCGAATAGCTGTATACCTGTTCTTGCGTAGATAGTTTTATTTGACTGAAAGTATTTGAAACCAGATCCAGCATCCAGTATCTACACAAACCTTTAAATATGTAATGAATTCAATTTGACAATAGTACTGCCAAAATTTTGTTTCTATTTCGCAAATGATAGCTTTAACCACTCTTGGGGGGGAGGGGGTAACTGATATACAAGTTAAAGGGGTGTCAATGTAGGCTCTTGTATGTTCCAGAAAAATCCCTTGCCACAGCCCTGGGTTTTTGTAGCTTGTAGTCTGAATCAAATGACATATCCCATAAGGCTGTTAGTTATTTTAGCATTGAGCTTACGTATGTCCTGGGCCAAGTTATTTGTCTTGACCTTTATTTTACCTTGAAAATTAACGGGCTATTTGTGCTAACCTTGATCCCATCAACGCAAATATGACAACTCATGTTACTATGCGTTGTTGCTACAGTGATATATTACTACTAGGCCTATTCAGGATTTTAATGGTACTTTTGTGCCTTTTTGAAATCATTCAGTAAAAAAAAAATATTTAACCAGACACTCAGTCAGTCATCAATTTTGAGAAACAAATTTTCACAAAGATGTGCGCGGACACAAAAACAGAAAAAATGTATATCACCAATGACAAATCCAAAAGGAGCCAATTTCAGTCAGTCATCAATTTTGAGAAAAAAATTTTCACAAAGATGTGCGCGGACACAAAAACAGAAAAAATGTATATCACCAATGATAAATCCAAAAGGGGCCAATTATAACAAACTAACCTGCAGATTTTTTTTAGGTCATGTGAGTTTATGTGGCTGATTTTGAAAACTTTGATGCTCCTAACAAACTTGAACCTCTTTTTCTACACTAAGGAGTTGGGTGATTCAAATCTCACTTGTAAATTCAGTTCAAAACTATTTTGTAAATAACATATCAAATATGATCTGAATTTTGGGTAGGCCTAAATTTTATAAAGATGAGAATGTGAACAAAACTACCCTGTTTTGTATTTTAAAACCAGTTTAATAGTGGTGGGCCTACTAAGTGGTGAACTACAAATTCAAATTTTTGTAGTTTAATCTAGATGAAAATTAAATAGAACAATAGTAATTTTTTTTGGTATCAGTGTAGCTCTCTGAAAAAAAATAGATGGAATATTAGGATTTCTTGGTATCCTGGCCACCATGGAGTTAATAGTCCATCTTGGTGTACACATTGGCCACCTGCCAAAAGAAAGATGCAGTAGACTCTCAATAGTTTTACGCTTAGTTGACTTGTGTGAAGAAGTCTCCAAATGTGGAACTATACAGTTGAACGATTGATAGAAGGATTAAAATGATGGTTAAATATATAAATTCCTTAAATTGATCAAATACCATAAGCTTAAACCATATCACGAGTAATTTTGTTCACTGTTATCAATATTGGTCCCAACAAATATCACTGAACTAAATATTTTGTAATGTTTGATTGTTTACTGAGTGCGAGCTCAAGTTGAACTATATATAGTTCAAAGTGTTGAGATTTAAACTATTGAGATTTTACTGTATTAAGCCGATTTTTCAAAGCACTGAAGAGTTAATGTCCAATACTGTATTATTTTTTCAGAGGCTACATAAGGAGTCGGAAGGCTTTAAACAAAGTGGCAATGACTTGTTCAAAGCAGGAAAATTTAGGGAATCTGCCCAAGCCTACACTCAAGCCTTGCGTACTTGTCCTTTATCATTCCAAAATGATCGAGCTATATTCTATTCAAACAGAGCTGCAGCGAAAATGAAATTGGTAAGTTACGTACAATAATGCTTTTTTATGTCAAATGATTATAATGGTGAGTGAATCCTTAGTCAGTAACAAGGCTACAAGATCGCGCCACTATCATCACGATCATCACACTCATCCTTCACTCATATTCAGGGTAACGTCCTCCATGAGGTACCTGTCTTATTAAGAATGATTAATGATTAATTTAGAAAATTAAGTGTCATTAGGTCTGGCCCCCCGGCACCGCTGGTTCCGAGTAGTGGCGCACTCACCCGGGGCTGGGTATGGCACCATTGCACAGCCAGGTGCTTAGCCAGAGGCGGTGCCAAAATCTCACCATTTCAGATGTCTAATACCTGTCTTTTTATCTGTTCCATGTGCCGATACCGATGGAGTCTCGGGTTGCTGTCCTGGTCCGACAGCGCTGCTGCACCAAACATGCCCAGGGAAATGTACCACACCAGAAACACAAAAGCGACAAAGCACAAAGAACACAAAAACTCTCCACCACAAAACACTGCCCACACATAAGTATTTAGAAATAGTAAATGTTGGCTCAGGGATCAGAAACTCTTCTGTCAACTATCTGTGACCTTTGGGTGTCCTACTAACACATCATGTCTTTACAAACTTCCTTCACTCTCAAAACATGGGGGGAAACCAGAACAACACATGACCAAACCGTGATTTCAGGAACAAACACAGCAAACAACTGGTGGTCCAACCAAGTCTTCGAACCGCCTGACCAACCAATTTCTGACTACGACTCTCAACAATAAAACAGCCACCACCTCGACACGCCACAACAGCACCAGCCAACCACAAACAAATCACAATCACATCTGACACCCAGGACCAACAATTGAAAAGATAAACTCCAAACTGACAAACAACAAAACACATACACTGACCCACACACACGAACCCAAACACAGAACAACACCAATGCATGCCCACACACTCGCACGATTGCTTGGTTTCAAAACAAAAAAAAAACTGGTTGCTCAATGTGGGACCAACTAACAATGGGCCACTGTTTGGTGCATGACTAACAACACTTCAAAGGGTGAAAAAAAAAACTAACATCTGTTCTAGGGCACGGTGAAGGGTTTGAGCAGATAGAAAACTCAAGGATCAACCTTTTCTGAACCAGCACAATATACCTTTCTCACCCCAACCTCTCCCTGATGTATGGACTTACTAGGTCCTACATCACTCTTCTCCTAATCTCCCTCCCTCTCCCATTCAATGATACATTAGCTGGGCTATCCCAGAGATCTGTATCAAATACCAATACCAATACCAAAATTAAGTGTCATTAGGTCTAATTATAACTCAATAAAATAAAATCCTATACTCTTATATGAGCAATGTTGTCTTGCGTGCGTGCGAGCAAGCATGCTTGTTTGCACAACGACCTCAAAAACGGTGCCGAGGATTTCCTTCAAAGTCTTGAAATAAGTAATTTATGACTCAAAAATGTGTTCTGTACAGATTTCTTGGCCAGAGAAAATCTAATAACGTAAAAAAATTAATTTTTTACGCCGGCGCGTCAGCAGCCTCTGGTGTTGCTTTCGGGAGTTATACTCATATAGTTCAATGAATTGCCACCAGACCGGTTGCTCAAGCGGTTCAATGAATCGCCGCCAGGGTTCGCTAGAGCCGTAGGCTTTAAGAGTCAAACGATCATTGGTCTGACCACACTCCGCGGCTGTGTGGTCTAAGGCGTTGACTTATGAAGACATACGCTGTGGCGCGGGTTTGATTCCTGCCCATGAGCAATCCCTATTAGGCTTGCAATAGAGTGGTACAGTTGGCGAGAGGGCCGACCTTAAACAAACAGTGACCGGCTTGGGTCGAAGTTGACGGCTATTGTACGTTTAATAGGGTTTGCAATGAACTCCTTTTTTGCTTCTTTTTATTCTTGTGTAGGGGGGGGCACGTTTTATTTTGATTTTAAATCTGTTTTACCATATTTCTAACAATGTGAGCAATTAAAAAGGACATAGCCAAGAAAATTTACACAATACGGACATAATAACAATATTTCAACTAAAACTTAAGAAATAAAAAAAAATTGGGAGTCAAAGGGTTAAAGTTGTAAAATTTTAATATTGGCCTTATGAGTTGCCATGTTAGCAACGAAATAAACAAGGAAACTGTAAACTAATCATAACAGCTGCTTGCAAACTGCAGCCATCTAGGACAAATACAGCATGTGGGGTAAAGACTGCATGGAGTAATACATTTTTTTATTGATTTTTTGACAGTCAAATATTTTATAGTTATTGGATGAACTGGTAAACATGAAATAATACCGAGCAAGGCTCGGTCCACAAGATACCATCTGTTAAAATTAAGTGATATTATAAAAGTTATTATAGATGTGGAAAATAGAGTAACGGAACTTTTTTCAATGCCCTTTTATCAGCCATTACCAAAAAATAAATAAAAAAAACAGCCTATCCAAATGTCTACTTTAGTTACTCATTTTATTCTTAAGAAGAATTTTTGTTGCTAAGGAATTGAACGAGTCAGCGATTGAAGACTGCACCAAAGCTCTAGAGCTAAATGAAAGGTATCTCAAGGCCTTATATAGAAGAGCCCAGCTGTATGAGACAACAGAAAAACTCGACGAGGCGCTGGCTGACTACAAAAAAATTCTTGAAATTGATCCTTTGCACAGAGAAGCTTTGTATGCATCTAAGGTAAGCATTCCTTTAATGAAACTGAGAGTGCACTAACTTGAATACTTGGCAAGTTACACTTGCCAAAACATTAGAGTCTTAAAATAGGTCTTTGAAGGTTGTTCAGATTATTATGGTGTTCTGACCAACCCACTGTAATACAAAGGGACGCTCCCTTGACCATCCTTGAAACAGGGCCAGACCATTGGATCATTGGTTGGATAACCAAAAAGTCAGTTAATCTGATCTACATCTGATCTTAGTCAAAAACATTTTCCTAAAGACCAAATCAGAATGGCAACTCAGTTTATACGATTCCTGACCACACAAAAAATTAAGAACCTTGTAATAGATAGATGTAGATGTAGATTTCATCCTCCTGAATTGAACCATCAGTTAGTTGCAGCACTGTATGAGAGCCTTGTCCTAGAACAAAGGCGGTTAGTCTAATGTCTAATGGTTGGTTAAAGCGAGGTTGTTAAAGAAGAAGTGACCATTGTATTAGTTTTGAGTTCTCAAGTCTATTTAAAATTATTAAAAAACTTTCATGCATCCTTATTTATCATCAAAAGGAAGGCGGATAAGTTAGTTACACCAAACACCCCCTAATACCAAAACACGTAATCATTTGGATATTCAAGAAAGAAGACTGACCAAATCTATCGAAAGGCCCAAGTTTCTCCAAATTAAATTGTACGACAAACTGCCTGTAGGTTTTTGGGCCATAATTTAAATAAGTTCAAGAACAGATTGAGCAGCTCTTAGACCATAGTCTATATCCTACAGAATATTTTAAGGCAACCTGGAAAGTTATTGGTAACGATGTCAAAATTAAAGAAAAAAAATAAACAGCTAATATTCAGCTGAAAGATAACGGGTCTACAGTTGATAAACCCGAGGAGGTTGTCTCAATATTTAATAAGTACTATCCTACCATGGTTGAATCCCAGATCATACCAAATTTAAAATTATTAACCTCTCTAAATAATGTGCCTAAAACTACTAACAGTAACTGTAATTTATCTTTTTTCGAACAAGTAACCAAGAGAGATATCGAGAGTGTAATTAACTCTTTCGACAGCAAATATTCAACAGGTTATGATGATGTACCTATGCCAATAATAAAACTTGCCATTCAATTTTTAAAGAAGCCTCTTGCACATTTAATTAACTCCTCCTTTATATCTGGCATTTTTCCTCCTCGACTTAAAATTTCCAAAATCACCCCACTTTTCAAATCTGGCGATTCCCAGATGGTTTCCAATTACAGACCACTGCCATTAATATCTTCCTTTTCCAAATTATACGAACGAGTCGTTGTCAAACAATTATCAAACTACTTAGAAACTAACAACCTCATTTCTAAAGAACAACACGGCTTTAGGGCAAATAAATCAGTAATGAGTGCAAGTGTTGAATTCATAGAATCTATTATTGAATCTGTTGATAAAAGTGAAAAAGCGATCGGTATATTTATGGACCTAAGTAAAGCCTTTGATAGTATCTGTCATTCTAGATTATTTAGCTTACTTTCAAACCTTGGTATAAACAATCGTGCGTTAAATTGGATAAAATCATATATGAGTGACAGAAGTAATTTTGTAGAACTGAAATACCTTAACAATTTTAACCAGTTATCATCTTATCAATCCACGTGTAGCCCACTAAAATATGGTGTCCCACTAGGCACTATTTTAGGCCCAATACTTTTTTAATTTTTTTTTAGCTAAATGTAGTAAAATTACACTATATACTGACGACATTAATATAAAATTATCACCAAACAAACGAAATCGAAGTAACTGCTTACACAGAACTTACATCTATCCAACAACACTTAGCCGAATACAATCTTTTATTAAATTCTAATAAAACCAAATTCATAAATTTTTCTGCAACTCAAAGGAGTAATAATAGCCAGATTCCAAATATATGTTTGAATGATACATTTTTAGAAGAAACAGATGAAACAAAATTTCTTGGAATATGTGTCGATAGCTATCTTAATTGGGATTCCCAAGTAACTCAAGTATGCAAAAAAGTATCAACAGGGTTGTATGCATTAAGAAAAATTTCCTCAGTATGTGATATAAAAACTATGAAATCGGTATATTTTGCTTTCATACATTCTCATATCTCTTTTGGCTTGACTGTTTATGGCGGAACTTCAAATGAAAATTTGAAGAAAATCTTATTAGAATATTTTAAATTTAACATAATTCTAATAGATTTTTTTTGTAGTAATAATTACTACAAAAAAAATCTATTAGAATTATGTTAAATTTAAAATATTCTGAATCTGTCAAAGAACATTTCCGAAAACTGGGGATTATGACTGTATTCAGTCTCTACATTTACGAACTAATTTTGTTTCTAAAAAGAAATTCTGATGATGCATTTTTACTAGGATTCCATCATAATTACAACCAGACATAGAAATAACATCGGTTTTGACATGCACAGGTCAAAATTTTATGAAAAAAACCATTTTATGCCGGGATTAAGTATTTTAATGCACTGCCTTCAGAAATAAAAGATGTATTAGATTTTAATAAATTTAAAAATAAATTAGAAACTTATATGACTGATAAACCTCTATATAGTTTGGATGAGTATTTTTAAGTGGTTTTGCTTTGAAGGATAATGGTTATGTATGTATATATATATTTTTTATATAGGGTTAATGCATTTTATTATGTAAGTAGGCCTATATATATTTTTATAGGATTAATGAATATTGTTATTATTATTATTTGCAACTGTTTTTTTTAAGTTTTGTATTTATTCAAATACAACATGAGACTCTGATCTCAACAATGACTTGACGCCATTCTGTAAAATATTTGTATGCACGAATAAAGATTATTTTGATTTGATTTTATTTTTTGGAATTGGATAGGGGTGGGTGAGTAGTGGATTTTGAAGTCGAGTCGAGTATTAAGCCAAAAACTCGAGTATCGAGTCGAGTAGTTGTTTGTGAAAAGTAATGAAAACTTGTAAAATTGGTCTACTTTATTTAACCTTATGTTTTTATATTTTACGTGGAAAAATCAAACTCTGTTATTCAAATACCCCTACATTGCATAAACCCTACTTTTAAATTATTAAGTTGACTATGCTAAATCACTCATAATAACAAATCACTTAATGTAACAAGATAACAAAATAAATTTATGTAGAATATGCACAGTTGTCAAATTTAAGCAGTAATAAGATTGAATTATTAGCCTATTATTTTAACAATCAAAAACGGTTTATATTTTCCCTAAAAATAATTGTTTGCCCTAATTAAAACCTTAGCCAAGAAATTGTGGAAAAAAGAATTAAAAACATCAGGGAGGAGAGCTATGCCCAGTTATTTGTTGACTTCTCTAAACCCAACCCCACCCCTTTGCCTGACTGCTGATCTATTGTTTTTTGACATCCAATCACTTGAGCACGAGTGAGACAGTTGAGACCAGATAAGAATAAGATATCCCCCAATACAAAAATTACAAAACCTTAACTAATTGTTTTATGAAGTCCACAGTTTTCTTCTCATTTTTACAAATCAAATGAGACAGAAATGAAGGCTGAGTATCATTCGAGAGATAAAATATAATTACAAATTTGAAGTTGTTAAGTGTAGGTCAGAGCTAAACATAGCTGTAAGTTTTCAATTTCCAAATTCTGAGACATCTACCAGAATCTGGTATTTCTAGATAACTGTCAAAATCCATTCTTCTATGAGTGAATGAATTATTTTTGAGGTTATTGTTATGAAAAACTCGTGGACGGCTGCGAAAAACGTTAGCGCGTATTTGCCGATTGCCAAAATTCGGCAAATGTAGCGTTGATAAAGTCGCAGTCGGCCGAGAAATACGAGCGTGCGTATTTGCCGATCGCCGAAAATCGGCAAATGTAGCCTTGCAAAAGTCGTGGTCAGCCGCGAAAAACGATCGCGTGTATATGCCGATCGTAAATAAACGAAATGCTACTTTGGGAATCTAGCGATCAGCCGTAAAAAACAGTCGCGCGTATTTGCCGGCCACAAATGAACAGAAAATGCTGCTTATTGTAAAACTAGCGAGGGGCTGCGATAAACAATCTGCCGATTGCGGATTAACGGCAGATGTTGCTTTGTGTAACTCACGATCGGCTGTAAAATTTGATCGCACAAACGCAAATCTCACGTATACTTCTTCCGCCCGGCCATGATACCCAGGCGATTAAGCGCCTTCTCGGAACTCGACTCACCCTCCAGACCCGCTCACCGGGCCAGCCGATGGCAAACAATGACTCACCTACTGGCGCTGTCTCGCAGTAGAGCAATTTTTTTCATTTCAAATTTAATTTAATATGATTGACTTTTTTGAATTCTACATAAAATGAGCTAAAATGCGACTAAAATGCCTCATATTCACGGTAAGAAGGTCGGTAAAAACAAATCACGTATGTAAATTAGTCATAACTAGCGGTTCAAGTTTTTTAGATTCTACATTACATTTTAAAGAAAACTCGTCTAAACGCGACCAAAATGCCCCTTTGAATAAAAATACAAAACTAAATACAATAACATTGAAATTTTTTATTGTTATTCACACACATTAAAACATGTATATATTTTATTTAAGATCAACAAATTGAAAACATGGTGTACTTTGTTAATTTTGAACTAAATGTTAACATAAGATCTGTTAAAAATCCTACTTAATTGTTGAAACGTATTTACATATATAGTTGACAATTTTGAAATGTGCTAGTACATTTAGCTTATTGAACACATAAAATAATAATTATCAATTATTAATATAATTATTAATTAATAATAATTATTACTCAACCGCAGACCATGTTCACAGCACAACCAACTAATACCGGGATCCGTATGCAACTGAATATTTCTTCCGGCTAGAGTGATCTTTGAGCCTAGTTAGTTATGACTCATTCTCTACAAGTAATTAAGTACGTTACCAGTTTTTACCGACCTTCTTACCGTGAATATGAGACATTTTAGTCGCATTTTAGCTCATTTTCTGTAGAATTTTATGTAGAATTCAAAAAAGTCGATCATTTTAAATTTAAATTTGAAATGAAAAAATTGCTCTACTGCAAGACAGCACCAGTAGGTGAGTCATTGTTTGCCACCGGCCGGCCCGGCGAGCAGGTCTGAAGGGTGAGTCGAGTCCCGAGAAGGCGCTTAATCGCCTGGGCATCATGGCCGGGCGGATGAACTATAAATTCGGCCGCCGCGTAAATGGCGGGAGTAACTAACTACTTGACTTGTTTGAGTTGAGTAGTTGGAACTACTCGACTCGACCTCAAGTAAATGGAACCACTCGACTCGACCTCGAGTAGCAGCAACTACTCGAGTAATTACTCGACTGTCGAGTACTTGCCCACCCCTAGAATTGGACATTGTTGGCATTTATGCACGAAGCACTGACATCTGTCTAAACTTTTAGACACTGTTTACACATAATCAGTTTTTTAAATATTAATTTTTGATGTTGTCTATTATTACTTCATATTTTAAAGATATTCATAATACCATCCAACCATAATCACCATTTTTACGCAAAAAACTATGTTGAAGATAAAGAATGCAATGTTTTAAATATTATTAGAGTCATATTATACGATGTACCTTGGCATAAGGCCCCTATTACACCAGGTAGCTGAGACATGTCGCTGAACCACCAGGCTTGTTTTTAGTCATCGAGTTAAATGGGAGCTATAACACGAGATAGCTGAGCGATGTCGCAGAAGTAACAGTAAGGCCATCTCCAGTAATAAGGCTGCAGCCTTTGACCTGTTAACATTTTATAACAGCTGTCCATTTGTTAAGTTATTGTTGTTTCGTTGCTTGTAAACAAACACAGTTGATATTTGTTGAAATTAATTTTTACATTGTTTACTGTCCCAGATTAATGGAAATAAACAATTTTTGACAGCTCCAGCAACAGATTAGGCCACAGCCCAATATAAAATGGGCAAACTGTAATTCTGTTTTTATATTTTTAGAGGCTGCCTGATCAAATCCAGGAACGAAATGAAAAATTGAAAGCTGAAATGCTAGGTAAGATTATATAACTTTAAACTAGATCATTAAAACCCTTTTAGTGCCGAGGATCTTGTAGCAAGGTCCCCGGGTCCTACTGCATGAAATACCGGGATCTCCTAGCGAGACGTTTACACTTTTATATTCATAAAAATATATATTTTCGCTTTTACTGGCTGGAATTTGTGCCAAACGCCTCTCTACAAATCAATCTTATGTTTCATGTCACTTTTCTCCTGAACTGGCTTTATGGTTAGCTGAAATGACCAGGCAAGCAGCTGCTGGAAGATACATAAACCATGCATTTCTTATGGTGGCTGATGCAATTACGTTTGTATAACTTTTAGGCTATGTTTTTGTGTTACCTATGGGGTTATTTTTGGGATATAGTTTGTATTTTAATTTTGTAGATATTTTTAAATGTTAAATTATGTTTCTAGTGTAAATATGGAATACGAGTCCTGTTTGAAGTAGGTTGCTTAGTGACGTTGTTCAACTCTGCATTATTGCAAGGTTATTGTTTTCTTTTGGTAGTTCATAATCTATTACAGTAAATTGATGTTTTATTCATGGTTTTTACTTTTTTTTACGTAGTTTCACACAATACTAATAAAAATTGCATAAGAGGATAACCTAAATATGTTTTTATAGTGTAAACATAAAAATGAATATGATATCATTTTTTTATTTATGAACATTTATTTGTTCAAGAAATATGAAATTTGCCCTTCTTCTTGCCATTTTCAAATAAAACAGGTATTTAGAAACAAAGAAAAAAAGATTTGTTAAAAATGTTAATAAATATACTTTTGGTGATTTTTTTCTGAACGCTAACATTATTGCTAAAAAAGTCCCAGCATTTTTTGCACATAACAATGAAAAGCAGTCCGGCACTTTTCATTCATATTTTTATTTTTTTACGGCACTAAAAGTGTTAATTTAATCATTTTATTGTACTTTAAATTAAATAAAGTGAATTTAGACTATGAAAAGAAAGCTTTACAATATTAATTTAAGTTATTAATCAATGCTAGGTAATATAACGGGGACGGGGAGGCACCCCTCTCACACTCCACTCCCCCCCCCTCAAACATTTTTCATGGTAAGAATTAGGTTAAAAGTTTCATTTAAGTGAACTTGAAATTTTTAATAAAGAAAATAAAAATCAAGAGGTGTCACATGAAATTTTTGAAAAAGTAAAACTAGAAAGCTTGAGATGGAGCCGAATCTCATTTGTAACTTTCGCCGACTACGCATGTAACTTAAGCAGGTTTTCTACAAAAATATCTTACTTGAATTTCCTGACCTATTCCTCTAAATTTCAGTGGCAAATGTTTAACATTGTGATTAACCTTTATCACTCAAAGTTTTCATAAGGGTGGAACAATTAATCACTAAATACCCAAAATCACTCTTATGCCTCTAAACTAGCTAAACAACGGAACAAAACAGGACAGGTATTACTCAAATTAAAGGCAATTTCCTCCTTTAGGGTTTAATTATTACTTAATTTCTTCAGGTTCCTTCAAATTTTACATCAAAATTAACTATTAACAGAAGGCTATTTATGCGGCATGATTTCAGTTGTTCTAATTAAGTTTTTGTTCAATCTGATTGTGATAACTTATACAAAGTATGTGGAGACAAAATCATTTGGAATTTGAATTTGACATCAAAAATAATAATTTTACAAATAGAGTACTCTGCTTATTAGGCTGATTAATTTTGCAGCCTAGTAACTTATAGTGCAAAGATACGCAGAGTGAGGCAAAAAAACTCCTCCCCCTCAAAGCAATTGTTACCCGGGAGCTGGGTCGAGAGGCTACCAGTCGGTCAGTGAGACATAACTTCTCACTTCACTCCTGAATGTTATGTAAAAATAAGTCTTGGACATTATTTATCACAGTATTCTGTTGTTAATTTTGACATACAATTTTAATAAAAATTTTCCAATTTTTTTAGAGGAAATCTATTGAATTTAAGAATTTTTGGTTAAGTTGAATTGTTAAATAATGTAGTTCATTACCACTCAAAAGTTTTCAGTTAAGATTCCTGACCTACAGTTATTTGTGTGTTGAGTGAGTAAAGTACACCATTGTCTTATGAGTGAAAATTCACGAAGGAGACGATGTGCTTTACCCTCGAAATAAACACATTTTCCCATGACCTGCAATAATAAATATCCTGTCCATAAAAATTTATTTTATTAACTTAGTAAATAATGAAAATATCCATTTTGTTTTGTTCTACTAAGCGCCAGCATCTGAGAAGCTGCAACCGTGCCTTCATCAGCTTTCAGCTAATTGTTGCAATGTTCTTACATGCTTCATTCTAGGTGTTCTCACAGCTGATTGTTGTTAATGTTAATTATATTTGATTGTTCCTGCCACTAAATCAGCTGATAGTGCCTGCATTTGTTGAGCTGCAACATATTTACATGTGTGCGCGGAAATTTGAAGGCGCTCTAATTTTTGAATTATTGATTTCAATGTTATTCTTATGGATTTACTTCATCTCCTGGCAGGAGACAAAGTAATCACAGTAATCACTTTATTCCCACTGGGAGACAAATTATTATTTTACTCACCCATTACAAGGAGTAAAAAGCGTCTAAACATAGCAGGTGGGGGAAGACACAATTTTCAGATCCATTTCCATGGCTTTCAACCGTTTTTCCAAAGTTCGTTAAACCAGATGAATAAGGTAAAAATAAGTCTTTGACTTATTTTTAAAAATAAGTCTTTGACTGAATAAGGTAAAAATAAGTCAAAGACTTATTTTTACCTTATTCATCTGGTTTATTTTTTCGACCTTAGTAAAGCATTTGACATGGTAGATCACAACATGCTACTAAGTAAAATGAACGAAATGGGAATACGAGGTATAGCTTTAGAGTGGTTTACTTCATACCTCTTTAATAGAAGACAATATCTGGAGATTAAAATAGCTGATGATTCTGGATACATTCGTTCCTACTCTTCAATGGAGACCTACGTCTTGAAGGGAGTGCCCCAAGGCTCCGTCTTAGGACCCATCCTATTTATCCTCTTCATCAATACCCTCCCTACATTCTCAAAGAGTGCAAAGACCATCATATTTGCTGATGATACCTCACTTTCAATATCAACTCTGACAAAACTATTTTAGAACAAACTGTTTTTCAAGATTCTAATTTCCCCCAGTGGGATCCTAACTGGCTTTTGCTAGTTTAGGTACCAATACTGGGTACAGTAACGGAAGTTGTCACAATTGGAGGCAGTGTTGTAGCTGTCTCTCAGTGAACAACTTCAGTTCCCCACCAGGGGAGGGTGAGCTCAATGGCAGGGTGGGCGGGGGTGTACTGGTGACCAAGATGAGGGCCAATATGAGGGCCACCTTATCCCTTGAGGCCCTGTTCCCCTTCATCCATTGGACAAAAGGTATACCTTTGCCCACCCAGTCTAAGCTTGGCCGAACCTATTCCATCTACCTATTCCTTTTCCCTTTCGCTTCCCTTTTATTAATCTACTAAAGGCTGTGAGCCTAAGGGATAATAGAAGGGAAGTTTCCTTTCCTTTCCGGTAGCTGTACAAAAAGCCAAAGTAATGGCTGAAGTACCCTCACAGGATTTTCCTGTGGGGTGGGGAAACCCAACTACCAAATCCCCCTACAAAAAAAAAAAAAAAAAAAAAAAGATTCTAATAATTCAGTGGTTTAGTAAAAACTTGCTCGCTGTAAATTCAGAAAAAACAAATCTCATAAATTTTTGTATAACAAACACACGTTCCAATAATTTTACATTTCTTCTCGATGAAACCGAAATGTGTCCAACCTCAAGAGTAAAATTTTTAGGTATAATATTAGACCAACATCTAAATTTCCACGATCCCATTGACCAAGCTTCGAGGAAAATCTGCTCAGGAATTTTTGTTTTACGCAATTTAAAAAACATAACTAACCTTGATGTCCTATCAGCATACTACGGACTTATCTATCCCCACTTATCGTATGCTATTCCAGTTTGGGGACATGAAAATCAAAAAACCAAATTCCTATTTAAACTGCAGAAATGAGCAATAGAACTATCTTTTCCCTGCGCAGAGATCAATCTTGCAAGGACTATTTTAGAAATTATAATATTTTAACTCTTTCATCTATATATATTCTGGAAACCTCATGTTTTGTACACCAAAATCTTTCTTTGTTCGCTTGTCAATCAAAGCTCCTTCTTATCAATAGTCATTGAGAAACTCACAAAAATTACCTATTCCAAATCATTCAACCTCTTTTTTCAAAAAACACCTTTATTATATAATCTATATTATTAATTCTGTAAGCGATTTTTTTCAATCAAAATTGTGAGAGTTTGACAGCTCGCAGGATGATGGGAGATGGCTCAAATGAAAGGTCTCGGTCCCAGGGGGTCGGGAAAAATAGCAGATTATGTCAAAATATACCAGAAAATGAGAAATAATGAAAAATATCTTCCATTTAAAATGTATTGGGATTGAAAACGTCTGCTTTGTTTACATTTAACATGTGGTGCTAATGCTTGATTCAAAGCCATATGGGAGATGTTGACATGTGGGATTTTTTCAAAATGCAGCTAACTATGCACGTTCAATGTACTATAACAAAAAATATTTTAAATTTAAGATGTTCTGATTTTATAAAGGGTTTAAGTTTTTTCATAATTTAAAATTATAAAAAGTTAAGTACGTTTGTTTACTTTATGTTATAACGATGCAGATTTAATACCAAATGATCTATATATATATAACTACGTAAGGGACATTTTGCGCCGAAATTATGGGCGTTTGGAATGTCGCAGGATGATGGGAGGGGGCTGAAATTGAAGGTCTCCATCCCAGGGACTCGGGGGAAATACTGAAATTGCTTTAAGCTTACTATATCATGATAATAACGTAAAATAGCTGTCATTTAAAAACCATTGGGATGTAAGTAGGTCTGCTTTGTTTACTTAAGACCAAATGCTAGATATAATCATAATTTTGTGGATCCAAAAGCCTATTTCCCAAGAAGGTATTTTGTACTATAGTAAAGAAGGATTATGCTTAGGGGCTATCAGCCCCTTCAAGCCTCTAGTGGTATCAAAATCTACAATTTACTACCCAACTCTCTCAAGGAATTAGACTTAAAAAAATTTAAGAAAACACTCAAAATCTCTTTGATTGAGTCTTCCAGCTATAAACTTCAAGAATACCTGGACACAATGAAGATTGATTAATTGCTATGAAAATTAATGAAAAAAAATTATGTGTATATTAACTGAGTTAATGCAACTATGTTGTCAATTCTGGCTCAATAAAATTATTATTATTATTATTACCTTTTTGATGTCTTCTTACAGGAAAACTTAAGGACCTTGGGAATATGATTCTGAAACCGTTCGGTCTGTCTACAGAAAACTTCCAACTGTCTCAAGATCCAAACAGTGGAGGGTACTCAGTTAACTTTAAAAACTAACCTGGGACATTTATCTTTAAATTTTAATATTCTGCATATATCTGTATATAATATAATAAACTATTTATAAGAAGAGTTTGTTTTCCGTCAAGCCACCCATATTTTTATGATAATACAAATACTTAGTGATTGGCCTTCTTTCACTCAAATTACATTGGTAAGGCAATAATTGCGTGTTGCTTTTTAAATCTACTTAAAAGATTTTCATGAAGATACATTATTTTGTATGATTTTGTTCATATGTTAGGACTACTAATACTATTATTAATAATAAATAAATAACTGAGTATCCTTTCATTTAGCATCGATTTATTCGATCAACTAGTTTCGACACTTAGGTAATTTTAAAGATCTGAAATAAAATAGACTTAACCTATCTAAAATTATTTTAAAATATCAACATTGATTATATCATCTGATTTCATGGTATTCTTTTGGTTTAGTTGTTTTTCTTAATTAATTCATTTTTCATTATTTTTATTTTATCATGTATTGGGTTTTTGATTTTTATTTTAGAATTCAGTACTTGGTCTGGTTCTGTTTAACTGTTCATATATATATGAAACATTTCCTTCGAGTTCATTTTTTCTCCTTTAATTTCACAAGATAAAATCTCCATATTTTCTTCTATATTTCTGTATAAGTGGTTGGATTGGATTAAATGGTCAGCTAAACTGGACTTCATGGACGTATTGTTATCTGTCCTAGGCGCTTGAATGTGTTCTCGGAATCGATCTTTAAACGTTCTTCCGGTTTAACCGATGTATATTGCGTCACATTCTGAACATTTTAGTTTATATATACCGGTTTTGTTGTAGTCTGGAGTATTGTTTCTTGTTTCAGCGGCTTGCTTATTAATCATTTGAAAAGTATTGTTTTTGTTTTATAGCTTAAATAATAGTTCGATTTTTAAAATGTTTTTCTTATAGCTTTGTTGATTGTCGTATTATATGGTACGCTGATATATTTCTTGTTATTGCCCTGGTTGTTGTTATTTGACTGAGAATGTTTTCTTCATTTTATTTTATTTATCATAATTTCAATCATTTTTGGGTCATAACCGTTTTTAAATCCTAAATATTTAATAGTTTTTCATTCTTCTTCGTAATCAGATTTCTTCATGGGTATATTTAACATTCGGTGGATCATGGATCTGAAACTTGACATTTTATGTATCCAAGGGTGATTTGAATTACGTGGAATCAAAAGGTCGCTTTGAGTTGTCTTTCTGTATATTTTGAACGAATGTTTATTTTGGTTGATAAATGGTTAAATTTTTGTCTTGAAGTTCTATCGTAAACTGAATATTGTTGTTTAAAGAATTCAAATAGTTTAATAGTACAACGTTTTCATCGTTATTTCCATTGAATAGACAAATTACTTCGTCTACATATCTGTACCAATAAAGAATTTTATTTTTCAGTGGATTTGATGCTTGAATGATTTTGGACTCTTCCAGATGGTGTATGAATATATTTGCTAGGTGCCCTGACAGAGGTGAACCCATTGGTAATCCCTTAATTTGTTGATAATATTTATTATTGTACTGGAAATAATTTTGTTCCATGCAAATTTTTGTCAGTGTTATGATTTCATTTGTATTTAGTGTGTTACTTTTTGATACAGGGTGTCTACCAAATTTCATATATGAAATTCCCGACTTTTTCCCGACTTTTCCCGACAATATAAAAAATATTCCCGACCATAGGAAACATGACCACTGCCTCCTATAACGAATGCTTGAGTACAATATTTTTCAATAACTATATTTTGACGGCTGCAATGCAAGCGAAAGATCGCCAAAAGATGAGCAAGATGACCACGATAAGTCCAAAAGATTTGCCAATCGCAATGCGGCCGAGATTTCCGGCTGCGGAAAGAATAAAAGATTTTACGGCCGCGTTGTGACCAAGAGATTCTCCGGCCGTGGTATAAACGACCGAGATTTGATGATGCGACAGAGAGATTTGATGATGCGACAGAGATTTGCCGGCCGCAATACGACCGAATCATGTTACGGCTATGAAACGAGTAAGTGACACAAAACGATCAAGAAACAATTGGCCACTCAGTAACCGAAAAACAAGCGAAAGATTTCAGGCCATTATAAGACCAAAAGATTTGCCAGCCATGTTTTAAATTACAATATATCCGGCCTCGAAAAATTTAGCGATTTTCTTGTCGCAATACGACCGAGATCTAATGGCCGCGAAATGAGTAAGGAACTCTTTGGCCACAATGAAACCAAGAGATTTGCCGGCCGCAAAACAAGCGAAAGATTTCCAAACCCAAAAAGACCGACAATCACGTCGGCCATGGTATAAATGATAGATATTTCGTCCGCAAAAAGATCGAGCGATTTTCTTATCGCAATACGACCGAGAGAAGTGACGGCCGCGAAAAGAACAGAAAATTTGTCTACCATGAGACGTTGGTCCCAAAACGAGTGAGCGATTTTCTGGCCGCAATACGACCGAGAGGTCTAACGCTCACGAAAAGAGGAATGAGATCATCGGCCGAGATGCGACCAAGAGATTTGCCGGTCGCAAAACAAGCGAAAGATTTCCAGCCGCAATAAAAGCGAAAGATTTGAAGAGGCCGGGAAGAGCGCGGGATATTTGACGGCCTCAATGTGACCGAGAGGTTTGCTGACCCCGAAACGACCGAGGGATTTGCCGGCCGGGTTATAGATTTCTGGCCTTCATGTGGCCAATAGATGTGATAGCCTCGAAAAGAGCGCACGATTTTAAGGTAGCAATACTAACGAGAGATGTGTCGGCCGCGTAAAGAGCGAGAGACTATCGGCCGCGTAAAGAGCGAGACTTGTCGGCCGCGTAAAGAGCGAGACTTGTCGGCCGCGTAAAGAGCGAGACTTGTCGGCCGCGAAAAGAGCGAGACTTGTCAGCCGCGTTAAGAGCGAGACTTGTCGGCCGCGTAAAGAGGGAGAGAATTGTCGGCCGCGTAAAGTGCGAGAGATTTGTCGGCCGCGTAAAGAGCGAGAGAATTGTCGGCCGCGTAAAGAGCGAGAGATTTGTCGGCCGCGTAAAGAGCGAGAGACTTGTCGGCCGCGTAAACAGCGAGACGTGTCGGTCGCAAAACGAGCGATTTTACAGCTGTATTAGGACGGAGAAACTTGCGGCAGCGGTAAAAACGATAGATTTCCTGGTCGTGATATAACTAAAAATTTGTCTGCCGCGATTTCGAGAGATTTGCCGGCCGAGACAATGACAATAACGAGGAAAACGACTATTTCGTTTTGTTTTATAGCCAAATTCGAATTTCCCGACCAAATGTTGAAATTCATTACTTTTTCCCGACTATTCCTGACCTTAAAAAATCCCCGACATTTTCCCGAATTTTCCCGAATTCCCGACTGGTAGACACCCTGTGATAGGTCATCTTTTTGAGTTGATAGTTTCATTTATAGGTATGTTGGTGTACATATTTTTAATATCAAATGAGAGGAACTGGTATTTGTTTGGTATAGTTATATTTTTTATGTTATTTACTAAATCTGATGTATTCTTTTTATGACCTAAGTGTCGAAACTAGAAGATCGAATAAATCGATGCTAAATGAAAGGATACTCAGTTATTTACTTATTATTATTAATATATATATATATATATATATATATATATATATATATATATATGTTGTGTGTCTGTGTGTATCAGGTGCTACAGCCAAAACTACACAGCACAATCCCTTGTAAAGCTTGGAAACTCGTGATATGTACTGTGGTGGTTTAGCTGGCTTCACCATGAAGGACCATTGTGATGGTTTTGGGAAATTACCTTGATTATACCAAAACATTTGTTTATACCAAAACATATAGTCATGGTTGGAAATTTGTCAAATGGTTATCAACAGAATGCAATGCACTTCCTAAACCAACGAGAAAAGATCTCCCAAGCAAAGCTAGGATTATCAGATGTTATAATAACAGAATAAAAAAAAAATCAGTTGATAATTAGTAGTTCTTTGGTTATGATAAATAATAAACTTTTATAGTTCCATAAAATTTATTTTAAAAGTTTTGAGTAACATATATGATGCTGCAACATATTTATATTTCTTCACGAGTATGCACATAGAATAATACCTGCCATAAGCGATCATATTATTCATAATTTTAATGGTTAATAAGCAATTCTTAAATAATTTTCCTTTAGTAAAACAAAACAATTTGTATAATGATTTACAATCCTTTTTTTAAGAAGGTATATGAAAAAGTGAAACAACCAATAACCTACAAAACCACAAAAAGGCCAAATTTTATTAAAACCATAAAAACAATGTATTATAAAATTCACATTTTGAACCATTACGGTTTTTACCAGGTTAAAACAGATTTTATACAACCATTAGGCACAACAAGTTATCAGTTAAAATATTAACATTTAAAAACATAATGTTCAATCAAAGAGAAATATGTACAAATTTATTCCTGATGAAAGTACACAAAGGTCTCGAGTGTACGAGGTATCTGGCCCCGGTAAGGGATCCCGTATTTACAGACGGCCGTCGCAGCCAGGCACCGCAGGCTCATGTATTGCAGCAAGTTGATATTGTTGTGCGGGTTGATGGATATCAGCATCCCGGGACAGTCTCCCGCTCTGTTGGGCTGGTCGAGGTGCGCTCCGGCGTCCAGCAGCAGCTGTACCAACTGTAGATACAAAGGATACAAAGCATACTGTAAGGATACAAAGTTGGTGTACAGCAGGGTCGTTTGATTGAATTTGTTCAATAAAATATAGATTGTGGATTATATTTTAATAACTTACAATATGCAGAGCTTGTAGCGGGTTATTTTTTTTTGTTAATTTTCTCGTCTTTGTTATTTTTTCTGGAATTTGGTTAATTTTATTATTATTTTTTGGAATTTTGGTTTATTTTTTTATTTCTTTCAACCTCAAGAACTGCTACAAGCCCTGTTCACAGTTTTCGTCTGTCAGACGATCTCGTAGCAGCATCGCGTCAGACGAATCTCATCATCCTATATTGCATGAAAACCAAGTCTCGCCGTCAAATCTAGGCAGATTTGTGATTAGTCTGTCGAGATTTTCTTTTTTACCAAGGTTAAGAATGTATTATCCCCAATATAAAGCCGGTTTTCTAGTTTTTAGCAAAATTTTTTGTTTACAAAAGGTTAATTTTTGTTATTTTTTTCTCATTTTAGTTATTTTTTTATTTTTTTTCAACCTCAAGAACAAGCCCTGAAGATAAAAACATAACGGTTGTCATTAAAACAAGCAGTCTTCGAGTTTACAACATCTACAACTGGAAGTTTTGATTTTCATAACTTGTTACGCTCAGATAGCCTTATTATCGTCCAAAATAACATTTTATTTTTTGAAAATTTTTGTAACACTTTTTTATTACGAATTTTTTTGTTTTACTCTGATATATTCTCGATTAGTATTAGGGGGTACTTTCAAGTGTCATATTGAAAAACTTAGAGTTACACAAAATCATTTCGAAAGATTAATTACCAATAAACAAAAAAGAGATAGTTCTTTCCCACTATTTTTTTAACAAAAAATACTTCCGATTCAGCATTTGTATGTTTACAAAGTATTAAAATTATTTTATGTTCGAAGTGGAAACACTGGAACCAGTAACCTACTTTACAATACCAGAAATTATAAGCAAGGGATTTTCAGATTACCAAAAGTAAACGCATCTTTATTTAGACATTCTTATTAGTACTGTGGGCCTAAATATTTTAATCAGTGGCCAAAAGAGATTAAAAGTCGTGTGAACCTGAAAGAATTCTCCGTTCGTTTAACCCTCTTAAGTGCCAATCGTCCATTTTTGGATGACTTTTTTGGACGCGCGATTGCCAATCGTCCTTTTTTGGATGACTTTTTTTGATGCGTCATTGCCAATCGTCCATTTTTGGACGACTTTGCACATGTCACGTTAAGCGCAAATATTTAGCTTACAATCGATCGTTTCGGGCCATTGAGCATACCAAAATGATCGGGAATTTCTGGGCTTCATGGCAACCATAAATGTTCGCCACTTGGCGAACTAATTCTTTTACAGCTTTCTTCTTTTTCCAGATGTTTATGTTCGTTTACAATGTGAACGATGTCGTATGTTGTTTTAGTGATGTAGATTGCTTTTAATCATTAAATATGAGTGATTAACGATCCAGTGACTTTAGAGAATTAATAAAGAATAAATTTAGTGACCTTGATGAAGATAGTTTTGAAAGTGATATTGACTTAGGCCCAAATTGCAAAAGTGCCTTGACCTCATAATATATAGGCCTAGTGATTTTTCTCGGGTACAGTTTTCTCGCTTTTCCTGCATTTATTTCAATTTTTTATACAAACTCCATAATATTATATATTTTCTTGTTCCTTATTAAATTCGGAACAAAATGTATATTTTGGATTTTTGATTTTTGACGTCTAAATATATTTTAAAGGTCTCGTAACATAAAAAATGAATTTTTTTTCTGGTATTTTCTGGATTTGAACCCATGGCAAACTGTTACAACATACATTAAGGCCAACAAATTTTATATTGAAAGATAACCCATTTTCTGTACTTTAAGAAAATGTATACTTTTATACCATTAAGTCAACATTTTAATTTTTTATGGCATTTACTATAAAAGTCTGCAAAAGTGCAAAAAATCACGTGGCATTTCAGGTTTTTTAATGGGGCACTTAGAGGGTTAAAGGATTGGCTTTTCGAAATACCAACCGTTGACTTTTTAAGTGACTTCCTTTGTTAATTGTTAATTAAATAATTTATTATCCTATTTTAACTCAATTGTTATTCTAACTTGTTAAATTAAGAATGATTAATACTTAACACTTTAAAAATAGAGAAAGATTTACTGTGAGGGATGTTTTAGTTTTATTTTTAGACGCCACGGAGAGCAGCAAAATGTGTAGTATCAATAAGGACTGGACCCAAATATATTTTTTTTATTTTCTTAAATTAATGTATAAACGTTTGCCACATTAACCGGATACTGTGGCAACATAGTTCCGAGATAACTTTTGTTGTTTGTAAATTTTATATTTATTTGTGGAATAGTCATTATTTCATATCAGGTGATTGGCTGTGATCAGTGCTGCAACCGTGCGCATGCCAAGCCGCAGTTCAGTGTATGCGATTTTTGACATTGTTTTCTGATCTCTGATTGTTCAAACTTATAAATTAATCCACTTTAAAAAGTTTTATCGATAAATGGGCTAAATTAAGAAATGTTTCAAGATAAATGGTAGTTTACAAATGTTAAATAGTATGGATACGCATCAGGAATTGTAAGTGAATAAAACATTGTTTAATTATCCTGTTTAAGTAACTGTACAGTGACAGTTGTGTTTCTACTTTGGCCTATTGAAGATAACTGTGACAGTTGCAGGACATTAGTTGTATTTTGGGCAATAATAAGCATTACATTTTTTTACAATGTTTGGACTTATTATAAATTAAAACCCAAAAGTTTTTTATTCTTACTTGTTTGCTCAGATACTCACCGGCGAATAAAAGTTGAAGGGGTTGGCTGCCACGTGCAGAGGGGTGGACTTAGATTCATTTCTGGCATTTACGGGAGCCCCACAGTCAAGGAGCAACTTGATCACTTTCATGTTTGGAAAAATAAGCTGGAACATTTTAACAGAATAAATATTCACCTTGACAAAAAAATTTACGTCTTTATTTGGAGGTCCAGGGTTGAGTACTATATCTCCACTTAGTAAAATTAAAATAACTAAAACCTGATTCATACATTGTCTGTGAATGAAATTAACTTTCTGTGCGGTTTTTCTTTTTTGTTCACTATTGGTATGATATTTTATTAAATATGTCATATTTAAATGGTATCTAAGTTTGATCACATCACAATAGATCAATTTCAGATGATCTCCTACTTGGAATGTTAATTTTTGTTTTCTTTCAGACTTGTGAATAGAGGCCATCAAAATTAATCGAAAAAATATGAGCAGCTTCAGGATTGCTAAAAATATATTGATTTTAATTTCTAATTAAGTAAAAAACTATGAGCCTAATTTTTTATAAACAAAGTCATAACCTAAAAATGATAAGATTGCAAAAGGATTCTAATTTATTTTTAAAATACCTTTTTCTTCAGAAACTAACATGAAAAATAATTACTATATTCATCAATTTAGATTGTAATATACTAAACATGGAGGCGAGAGGTCAGCGAAAGCGCCTCAGGGAGTAGGGGAAACCCTTCTCCAAGACCGCTGTGAATCGACTGCCTGGCAGTCGTACTGTGGTTGTGCCACAGCCTTCCGGGGTGCCTCTGATTCGCGAAAGGCAGCGGCTCTAGACTTGTGGTTCTGTTGAAAAAAAGAACCCGCCAGAGTGTGGCTTGGGGAAGCCTTGGCAGAACCGTCTCACGTCTCTGGAAAGTAGCTGTTAAAGGAAGCAACCTAGATGGATGAGGCCTGGAGTGTGTTTTGGGGAGGCTTCGGCCGATCCGTCTCACATCTTCGGGAGGATTCTGTCAAAGGAACGCAACCTAAACAGTGAAGTTCCCTCCAGAGTGTGGTTTGGGGAAGCCTTGGCAAAACCGTCTCACGTCTCTGATAATTAGCTGTTAAAGGAAGTAACCCGGATGGATGAGACCCGGTGTGTGGTTTGGGGAGGCTTTGGCCGATCCGTCTCACATCTTCGGGAGGATTCTGTCAAAGGAACGCAACCTAAACAGTGAAGTTCCCTCCAGAGTGTGGTTTGGGGAAGCCTTGGCAAAACCGTCTCACGTCTCTGATAATTAGCTGTTAAAGGAAGTAACCCGGATGGATGAGACCCGGTGTGTGGTTTGGGGAGGCTTCGGCCGATCCGTCTCACATAATTGGGAGGAATCCATCAAAGGAAACAACCTAAACAGTGAAGTCATAAAACCCAAGCCAAGGTGGAACAGCATATGCCGAGGGCTGCGTGGTCAAGCTGCGTGGGAGCTTGATCTTGAATATGCGGACTTTGGATACCAGGCGACCTCCAGTTTAAAGTAGCCTTCCCCGGGTATGCGGGGCTCTGCCCGGGGTGACGACACTTTCCCTAGGTACTCGTGGGACAAACATGAATACAACAAAACAAACAAAAACACAACAACAAACAAACACTCAATTAGAGGCTGAAAAACCTCAACCAGAGGCTGCAAAACCTCACCCAGAGGCTGAAAAACCTCAAACACAAATGGTAGCATTACCAACAACATCAGAGGAAAATACTCCTCAATTACAACTGGCAGACTCAGCCCAAGAGCAAGAAATGGACACTGAGACCATCGAGACTCAGGGCGGGGAACAGCTAACAAACTCAGAGGAAGAAACCTTACTAGAAGAAGACTCCAAGGAGGTGAAGGACCTCAATGAAAACGCTAGGAAGCTGAAACTAGCAGAGAAACACAAAGTCGCCAAAATGGGTGGAGCGCGCACTAAGAGGTACAAGTGGTTTTTGAAACAGAACCACTCACCTGAAGAAGCAGAGGCGCTCAGCCTCCAGCTGCTCAGAAGAAGAGGTAGAGGAGTTGATCAAAGGCAAAACAAAAGGCCTAGGTCTTCCAATACCACCCCAGAAGAGACCAGGACCAACAAAAAGGTCAGAGGAGAAGAGAGAGGAGAGGCAGGACCCTCCACGAAAGAGGCTCAGCCGACAGGTTCTTCCAAAGTGGAGACCCAGGCCAAAGCCCCACAGACTGGGAGTCAGCCTCACAAACTCTCATTCAAGCAGGCGGCTGAGGGAATAAGAATTGGAATCCTCCATTCCAACTTCCCTGAAGAACTGCTTACCAATGACCAGATGGACGCAGTACAGGACAAGATCCTGCAGTTGATGGATGATGAGCATCAGGGGGTATTCCCTGGCTTTAACAGCCAACACAGGAGACAAGGCTACCTAGTACTGGTGTGCAAGGATGAGGCCACTGCGAATTGGCTGAAATCCAAAGAACAACAGCTAGGAGCCTGAGAAGGAGCATCGCTCCAAGTCGTTCCTGAGGGAGAAATCCCTAAGACCAAGGTGCTGACGGGATTCTTCCCCAACAGCAACCAGCTCACAACAGAGGAGATCCTCAAGTGGCTGGAAAAACAAAACCAGGGCCTTCAGGCCACAAGCTGGAGGGCACTAAGAAGAATCGAGGACGGGAAAACAGTACAGCTGATACTGGCTGTAGATCCCGCAGTAGCAGCCAAAATTGAGAAGGAGGGACCGCTAGCGGCCTACTTCAGGATGGGCATAGTGCTTCTGAAGCTGAAAGGCAAAAGTACAGGGGGAGAAGGGCCAAACAGACCTCCACAACCAAAACCCCTGCCTTGCCTGAAGCTTCTAAAGCAGCCGAAAAGGACTCAAGGACAGAGGAAACAAAAACCTCACCAGCTAATCCTGATCAAGGAGAAGCTCAGAAAGACCAAGAGCATAAAGAGGAAAGGGGAGCAAGTGATAATGCAAGAGACGGAACCGACTCTCATCACTTCCCCATCTTCAAAAGGAAAAACAGACCTGAGAAGAGAGAGGAAAGGCTCAAGGGTCCCTCAGTATCCTCAGGTCCGGTAAGGGGACCAAGTAGACCCAGAACACCGGACAGACGCAGGTCTCATTCTCACGGAGGAAAGGGAAGAAGAGACTCCTCCGAGAGGAGGAGAGACAAACAAGAATAGGCATCAAAGTCCTACAGGCCAATCTCCACCACGCTAAAGGAGCCACCGCGCTCCTAAGCAGGAGATTCGCTAAGCAAGGGCTGGACATCGCCCTAATACAAGAACCCTGGGTGTCAAGGGGAACCATCAAAGGGCTCCCGACTCAGGTGGGTAAACTGATCTACAATAGGTCTGAAGCCAATCCTAGGGCATGTGTACTAATATCACCACATGTGAAATGCTTTACTGTTCCAGAGTTCACCAACAGAGACTTAGTAACAGTCTCCTTAGACTTGCTTTCCACCGTCGGGAGCCAAAAGGCCCTAGTGGCCTCGGCTTACTTCCCGAACCCAGGGGACGAATGTCCCCCTAAAGAAGTGGAACGTCTGGTGCAGTATGCTTGCAGCGAAAGGATGCCACTCATCCTAGGCTGCGATGCAAATGCTCACCATATCATCTGGGGAGCACCGACACAAATGAAAGAGGTAAGGCCCTGCTAGAATACATTTATAAGGTTGACTTTGAAATAGAAAACATAGGCAATGAACCTACCTTTGCCAACAGGGTAAGGGAAGAGGTTCTAGACTTAACACTATCACTCAACCTTAAACATCACACGATAAGTAATTGGCACGTCTCTGGAGAGACCTCACTGTCGGACCATAGGCACATTCAGTTTGACATAGAGACCAACCTGGAGAAATGCCTATCTTACAGAGTTCTTAAACTGACCAACTGGATGGGTTACCGAGCATCCCTGCAGGAGGAGTTAGAAGGGAACTCAACTCACACAAGGTCCATCGAAGGCCTGGAGGAATTAGCGGAGTCAGTTGAAACCGCAATCCTTAGGGCATACGAAGAAAACTGTCCCATCAGGACCAAAAGGGTGTCGAAAGACGTACCCTGGTGGAATGAGGGACTCAACAGGTTGAGGAAAAAACTTAGGAAACTTTTCAACCTGACAAAAAGAATAGGTGTTTGGAACACCTACGTGAGGGCTCTAACGGAGTACAACCTTGAAATCAGAAGGTCTAAAAGGAGGACCTGGAGGCTTTTCTGTGAGAGGCTGAACAGCCTGCCGGAAACAGCCAGACTCCAAAAAGCCCTACAGAGAGAACAAGTGAACCCCCTGGGTGCAGTAATGGTAGAAAACGGCCATCTCACAACCAACATGGGGGACACCCTACGGGTGTTAATGAATACCCATTTCCCCGGGAACAGTCCTCTGGGGGGGGAGAACAGCATGTGCCCCCTACGAAGGAAGTCCCCGAGGGAAATAGCAGAAGCCAGAAGGCTTTCGGGTACTCTCTTTAAACCGGAGACGGTGAAATGGGCGATCATCAACTCCTTTCAACTGGAAGTCCTCACACCACTATTGGTTGTGATTTTCAGGGGCTGTTATGCCCTAGGTCACATTCCAAGTAATTGGAGGAAGGCCAGAGTTGCTTTCCTACCAAAGAAAGGAAAAGATCCTACCCACCCAAAATCACATAGGCCAATATGCCTATCCTCATTCATGTTAAAGGCAATGGAAAAGATCGTAAACAGGCACATAAGGGACGCAACTTTGGCCAGGTCCCCACTCAATGCGAAACAACATGCCTTCATGATGGGGAGATCAACAACCACAGCGCTTCACAGCCTGGTCACAGAAATAGAGGACACGTTAGAGAAGAAGGAAATCCTTGCAGGGGTCTTCATGGACATCCAAGGAGCCTTTGATAACGTGAAATACCAGTCCATAGAAGCAGCAATGGAAAAGAGGAGAATTCCTCACGTAACTGCCTATTGGATAATGGCTCTGCTACACAGTAGAATAATCACCGCCACTGAGAATGGACATACGGTGACAATAATGGCAAAAAAGGGATGCCCACAAGGGGGAGTCCTCTCACCCCTTCTGTGGGCACTTGTGGTAGACGACCTGCTGGAAGAAGCTACACAAAGAGACATAAGTCTTCAGGCATTTGCGGATGACTTGGTGCTCACTGTCAAAGGGAAATACAAAGGAACCATTGAGGACCTTACCCAAGAGGCAGTGAGTGTCGTTGATGCCTGGTGCACAAAGGAGGGTCTGACCATAAACCCGAGCAAAACAGAGATGGTGGCCTTCACTAGGAAAAGGAGAACAAGAATCTCCCCTCCATGGATAAGAGGAGTGCAGGTCAAACTGACAAAGGAGACCAAGTATCTAGGTGTATATCTGGATCAGAGGTTAATCTGGAACAAACACCTTGACTACATACTTACCAAAGGAGCGAGCGCTTTTGGGGCCTGCAGAAGAACCTTTGGGAAAAAATGGGGTCTGAACCCCCGCTTAATCTGGTGGACCTACGAGGCCATAGTTAAGCCAATGGTGGAATACGCTTCCCTGATATGGTGGCCAAAAGTCCAACAGTCAACAGCAGCCATAAAACTGCAACAACTGCAAAGGCTGGCTTGCACGGGGGCTTGTGGCACCACCAAAGTCATGTCCTACTGCAGTGCTAGAGGCAATCCTTCATGTACTCCCACTGAGTACGGACATCAAGAAGAAAGCAGCAATTGCTGCCCTGAAAATGACAAGCAAAGGTGAAATCATACCTTTAAGTCAATCGGGACACATGTCGATTCTGAGGGAGCTCCCTAGTCTGGACAAGGAACAAACTGTTCCCGACTTAATGGTCAAAAGTTTTGACTTCGAAAAACCCTATCAAGTAGCCATCGGAGACGGTGGAAGCTGGCAACAGATAAGGTCTGACATGGGGAATTCAACCCTAGTGTTCTACACTGATGGATCACGGAAAGAAGGAAGGTCAGGCCTAGGAATGTATGGGAACAGATCCCACGTATCCAAGGCATTGGGACAGACTCCTACAGTCTTTCAGGCAGAGGTCCTGGCAATCGAACATTGCGCAAGAGCACAGCTTGATAAGAGGATAAGAAGAGGAAAAGTCCTCATCCTCTCTGACAGTCAAGCAGCTCTCAAAGCAATAGACTCATACGAGACAGATTCAAGAGTGGTGCAGAGCTGCAAAGGGGCTCTGAAAGAACTAGGCCTGCACAATCGTGTTCAACTTTCTTGGATCCCGGGACATTCAGGGCATGAGGGCAACGAAAAGGCAGATGACCTGGCGAGGAAAGGGTCTGAATCCCACCTCGTCGGGCCGGAGCCTTACTGCAGGGTCCTCATGAGCAAAGGAAAGGCCAAGATCCTTGCCTGGGCGGAAGATCAAAGAGCGGAAGCTTGGAGGAACAGCCCAGGGCTTAGACAGTCGAAGCTGTTAATAAATCCATTCAGGAAGGAATGGAGAGGCATATTGAGCCTCCAAAAGAAGGAGATAAGCCTGCTGATAGGGTTACTCACGGGTCACGGCCCGTTGAGGAAACACCTAAGCACAATAGGGCTTAGCCAAACAGACCAATGCAGGTTTTGTGTCACACATGTGGAATCTGCAGTGCACATTTGGCTGGATTGCCCAGCTCTAGCCCAAAAGAGGTTGAAATTCCTGGGAAAGGCGTTCCTGGTGCCTGACAAAATTAGAGAAATGGGCGTCAACCAGCTAGTAGGCTATGCAAAAAGCCTAAAGCTGGGGGACTAAATGGTGGGTGCTACTAAAGACCTTTTAGGTCAAGGTAGCAAAGGGTAGTTATACCCTAGCCCTATCAAAAAAAAAATACTGAACATAATAATTCTTATTTTTCTTAAATTACCCAAAAATAATGAGCACATCTTTTCACTTCACAATCTTCCAGCTGTCTTTTCTTCGTAGTTCACAGCATAATTTCAACAAGTATTGCAAAAACAAGCAAATGCATTTTTGTGTGTTGATGTCTGCTAAATCTGAAGCTATTAATTTCTTAAATTATTGATTGATTGAGAAATTTAATTTCAGAAATTAAGTTTTTTGGTTGAATTTAAGTTCTAAAGTTATTTAATTTGTTCTTGAAATATTTAAAATGTTTTTATTCCCGCAGTTACTTTCAGGAGTAGGTGAATTTAAAATGTAGATCCCTTAGTTGACATTGACTGTTGGGCTATTAATTTCTAAGGAACATGTCGGCCTCAGTCAGTAACAAGACTAAAAGATCACGTCACAATCATCCTTCACTCATCTGTCATTCATACTTGGCTTAAAATACCTACCATGGCTTAAATGGGTAGGTTGCCATTTCAAGTAATGTATCTAATTAAAAATTTAAGTCTTTCAAGAAGAAATTGGACTAACAGTTTAGGTTAGAGAAGACATGAACACACCAAACGGTATTACCTTGTTTTGCAGCACCTTATTAAAATATGTCTGTGACAGCCAGTTAAGCAGCTAAGACCAACAAACTACGTATATACCAAAACAAACTTGTAAAAATGCTTTTTTATTACTAAACCATCAATCAAAAATTTAAAAAGACTCGCAAGGCCACATACCTGGTTATCGTCGCTGAAGTAGCTGCTCTTGATGGTGTTGAGGCGGGAGACGCAGAGGTGCAGCAGGGTGTCGCCGGTGGTGGCGGAGCGCGGGTTGGCCAGCACCAGCGCCCGGACGCAGTCATGTACCTGCGCCTGCTGCGCCTCACTGCGGCCCGTCTCCACCAGCAGGTAGATCAGGTGCGTGATGCACTTCAGGATCCGGTCGAAGCTCTCCTGCTGCCGCTTGTACACCGGTCGGATCTGTAATCAGAGCGCCACGACTGACACTGAAACTAATCTGAAACTAACTATTTGTTTTAGACAATCGAGAAAACAATGCTGTCCCGGTGTGTTGTATTGTTAAGATAATTGTGCCTCAATGTAACAGCACTGAGAAGTTGCATAATTTTTAAATATTCCCTGTTCGTCAGAATACCAATTGAATTTGTACACCTAACAAAAACCTAAAAACTCAATAAATGCTCATCTCTAAAGGTGGCGCCAGACATGTGTCATTCGGCAGCGAGCAGGAATTCCCTGCATTGCGAGTAGTGTGGATGGGTGTTTGTCTGTTTGGCAAGCAGCTAACTTTGGTGCTTGTTGTTTCCCATTCAGTTTCGGTCTTGTACACACATTAAAGTGGACAAATATTTAGGAAAACGAACCCAATATATTGCTCGGGAAGCACAAGTGTGCAGATGTCTGTGCTTGTTAATTGGCAAGTAGCAAGAGAACTAATTCGCCGGAAGTCAAACATTCTGTGTGTTGTGAATTGCTGTTTTTAACTATCAGCTGTTATTTATGTTTACTTCTTGTTGATTACTTATATTTATTTACTTTTCCAACTATTAACTCTTGACGGTATGATGTTTTCGTGATGGTTTTATTATTATTTGATTTTTCGCTACTCATCACTAAATATACAAAAAAACAAATAGTTTTTAGAACGAACTAAACTATTATTAGAACTAAACTAATCGTTCTAAGAACTATTTGTTTTTTTGTATATTTAGTGATGAGTAGCGAAAAATCAAATAATAATTTTCCAACTATGTAACAATTTTAGTTTAATAAAGCCTTCTATTCTTAAAAAAGTTTTATTTATAACAAATTTAATGAACTAAATTTTTTTTAAACAAATAAGATAAATAATGGAAAAGCTTTTAAAACCTGAGAAGTTTGATATCAGTCCTGAGAACCCATCTGCAAGCAGAGCTTTTAAATATTGGGTAAAGACTCTTGACAATTTTATGTCTGATGCTGAAGTGGCCAATGAAAAGAAACTAAATGTGTTAATTAATTTTCTATCATAAAATAATGTATATGAGTACATCTCGGAATCTTCCTCATACGAATCAGCAATGGAAATTCTCCAAAATATTTATAACCCACAAAAAAATGAAATATATGCAAGACACTTACTGGCAAATCGAAAACAAAAACAGGATGAAAGTATAGACAAATACCTTCAAGAACTGAGACTTCTTAGCAAGGATTGCAATTTTAAAACCCAATAAGTAGACGGAAATACTTATCGAGACGAATCTGTTTGTGATGCTTTCATAAGTGGAATTATGAACTCCTATATTCGACAGAGGCTATTGGAAAAGTCATCATTGACATTAAAAGAAGCAGAGGACATTTCACGTTCACTCGAATCTGCACAAAAAAGCTGCGAAGCATATGGATCTTCTAATCTAACAGAAGTATACTGCAACACCTCATCGACTCTACCTGATCAACTAGGTGACAGTACAGATCTTGAGGAGTCTCCAACTTGCTGTACCGAAAAACTCCAAACAGAAGTGTTTCTACTGTGGAGGCCGATGTCACTTTACTCGAAATGACTGTCCAGCCAAGGATGCTACTTGTTCTGGTTATAAGAAAAAGGGGCACTTCGTAAAGGTATGCAAATTGAAGAAATTTCAAGGTAAGACTTTTAATGCCTCTTCTTTGGTAATGTCCACACTTCAAGTGGAGTGGTGGTGCTTCAAGTGGACTTTCAAAAGCAGTTGTACAAGGTAAAGTAAATGAAACACCTGTTTAAGTTTTGGTGGATACTGGGAGTACCGACAGTTTTATAAACAGAGCCATTGTAATAGAAAATAATTTTTCTATAGTTCCCGATCGAAAACAGGTGTCTATGGCTTCTACAGTTTAAAGTCGCCTATCTTAGGTTATGTTTCTGCTAAATTAGAATTCTCTGGACATAATTATGAGGGAGTGAAACTCTTTGTAATTGATGATCTTTGCACTGACATCTTAGTTGGTCATGATATAATGAAATTGCATTCTTCAGCTGACGTTGATTTTGGGGGAGATAAATTACCTCTATCTATTTGTAATGTTGCTTGTGCTTCTGTAGAACCACCTTGCCTTTTCCAAAATTTATCTCCTGATTGCAAGCCCATGGCAACTAAGTCTCGCAGATATTCGAATGATGATGAAATTTTCATCAACTACGAAGTACAAAAACTCCTTCGGAGTGGTATAATTTAAGAAAGTTCACCTCCCTGGCGTGCACAAGTACTTGTTACCAAAAACTCATCTCATAAGAAGCGATTAGAAATAGATTACAGTCAAACTATAAATAAGTTCACTTTACTTGATGCCTACCCCTTGCCTAATATTGAAAATATAGCTAGTAAGATAGCAGAAAATAAATTATTCAGTACTATAGATTTAAAGAATGCCTACCACCAAATACCAATATCAGAACATGAAAAGTGCTTCACATCATTTGAAGCAGCAGGAAAACTTTATCAGTTCTGTAGGGTTCCATTCGGTGTGACAAATGGTGTGTCTGCTTTTCAGCGCACAATTGATAAGATTATTTCTAGTGAAAAGTTAGAAGGGGTGTGGGCTTTCATTGATGATATAACTATAGCTGGGAAAACTCAATCAGAACATGATGAAAGGCTGAATAAGTTCTTAAACATAGCAAAGAAATATAATATAACAAAGAGAAAAGCAAATTTTCTCAGGATACAATATCAATTTTAGGATATCGAATTAGCTACCAGTCTATGCAAGCAGACCCAGAACGTCTGAAACCTTTGTTAGTTTTGCCATTGCCAACTAATCCATCTGAGTTAAAGCGTGCTTTAGGAATATTTTCTCACTAATCAAAGTGGGTTCCGAAATTCTCAAACAAAATTCGGCCTTTGGTCGATTGTAAATCTTTTCCTATATTGCCTTCTTCTATGTCAGCTTTGGCATTTGAAGAAATTAAACAGGACATAGGAAAATCAATACCCACCGTGATTGATGATCATTCTACATTGGTTGTGGAAACTGATGCCTCAGATTTTGCTATCGCTGCGATGTTAAGTCAAAAGGGTAGACCTGTCGCTTTCTTCTCAAAAACAATGTCTGATTGTGAAAAACACCATTCCTAAATTGAAAAGGAAGCACTAGCTATAGTCGAGTCTGTTAAGAAATGGCGACATTTTCTCATTGGGCGGCACTTTCTCCTAATTACCGATCAACAAGCTTTGTCGTTCATATTCAACAGTCGCCATACCAGTAAAATAAAGAACGAGAAAATCACTCGGTGGCGTCTTAGAGTTGTCACCTTTTTCTTTTGACATACAGTACAGATTGGGCAAAGAAAATATCACCGCAGATGCATTTTCACGCGTGTGTCGGGCTGTCACCAACATAAACTGTGATGATAAGCTTTTTGCACTTCATCAATCGCTTTGTCACCCTGGTATCACTAGGATTTACCATTGGATAAAAAGTAAGAATCTCCCTTACTCAGTTCATGATGTCAAAACAATGACAAACAAATGCCCAATATGTGCAGAGATTAGACCTCGTTTCTATAAAAGTGAAAATGCTCATCTGATCAAGGCTCCAAAACCTTTTGAAAAACTGAATGTGGATTTTAAAGGACCTTTGCCATCTTGTTCACCAAATCGGTACCTACTAACTATAATTGATGAATTCTCACGTTTTCCTTTTGCTTACCCCTGCAGTGATACGTCCTCAAGCACAATAATTCGTTGTTTAGAAAACCTTTTTTCAATATTTGGAATGCCTAACTATATTCATTCAGACAGAGGCACTTCTTTTCTTTCAAGGGAGTTCAGGGACTACCTTCACGATAGAGGAATAGCCACAAGTCAAACGACACCATATAACCCTGCTGGGAATGGCCAAGTGGAAAGACTCAACGGAACATTGTGGAAATCAATTTTGCTAGCCCTAAAGACCAGGTCATACAAGGTTGAACAGTGGGAAGTTGTGCTAAATGATGCGTTACACTCAATAAGATCCCTTTTATGCACCTCAACTAACAGTACACCACATGACAGGTTTTTTACTCATCCTCGGCAGTCTCTCAATGGCACTTCTCTACCTGATTGGCTTATAAAGCCGGGACCAGTATTCCTTAAAAGAAATGTGCAGTTGTCAAAATTTGAACCTTTAGTAGAAGAAGTCAAAATCATTGATGCTAACCCTCATTATGCTTTGGTGAAGCACAGGGATGGGAGAAATTCAACTGTATCCCTCAAACACTTATCTCATAGAGGGGACACAAGTCTAATAGACAAATCAAAAGAAGACTGTCCTTGCATTCAAGTACCTTGTCCTCCAAGTGATGCTGACCGTTGCCTGCCAACAGATGTGACACCTAAAGATTGTCTAACAAACCTCTCTCCCTCGGACCCCACTCCCGAATGTAGTATTGAAGAACAGCGTTCTCGAGAAAGGCAAAACCTTCTCAAGAAACGGCAAACTATCCTCAAGAAAGGGCTGGCCTTCTTCAAGAAAGGCCAAACTATTCACAAGAAAGACCAAAAAGATTAAGAAAGCCTCCATCGTACTTATCTGACTATATTTACTGAAATCTGGGGGGGAGAATGTTATGAATTGCTGTTTTTAACTATCAGCTGTTATTTATGTTTTCTTCTTGTTGATTACTTATATTTATTTACTTTTCCAACTATGTAACAATTTTAGTTCATTAAAGCCTTCTATTCTTAAAAAGGTTTTATTTATAACACTGTGCATGCCAAATGACGCATGTATGGCGCCGCCTTAGAATGGCTGAGCTCATTAAACAAATCAAAATATTGGTCTATAAGAGCACTTAGCTCTTTTTTTGAAACAGGTGATAAAGTTACAACTAATAATTACATGATAATGAAACACTCTTACATGTTACACTTTAGATTGTTTAATTTATTATACTACCTTACATTACTTCCTGAACTAACCTGAAGAAGTTGTCGACAGTCTGACAGTTTGTCAGCTAAGAGGGTGAAGGTTGCCAGCACGTCATCAAATCTAGGATCTTCTTCTACTCTCATGTTGGCATTCCAGACCACTTCAAGACTCTTCTCATTGAGGTCCACAAAGAGACGAACCAAAGCTTGAGCAGTAAAACAAGTGTCGCTGAACAATACCTGAAAACAATTATTTTCCCTCTACTGTGAACACTTGGAAAAAAACACTTAGTCTAGATATAGATTTCCTAGTGCCGGTACTTGGCTATTTACCTGTTCTTCTCATGGGTTAGAAAGGTTAAGACATGTAGGGCTAATGAAGTTCAAAAAGGCTGCATGCAAACAGAAAGATAAAATATTTAGGTGCTTTCCATATATTGTGTCACAGCTCTTTGCCCCCCCCCCTAAAATTATCCTACTGTTGTAGGTTCCCCCCACTTGAAAACGGCTATCATTTTTGACCGACCTCTTTTTTTGTAAATAAAATAATGCCAATAAGGTTTTTAAGACAATAAACAAACTTTTAAAACCCATTCTGGGGAAAATTTGCTTATATGAACTACTGAAAGGGAATTTTTTTAATTAAAATCAATGATTTGCAATAATTTACATAAATTTGCCAATAACTTATTAATTTATTACTACAATGAATTTTTTCTCTAGACGAACTTTGTAATACTAAATTATAGGATTGGAAGTTGTTGAAGGTATTTTGTTACTTCAAAACCCATCACAACCTTCCTTTTTGTTGCAAAATGTGTCATCACCTTCCCTGGCAAGTGTAAAGGTCATTCACCCCACCCTGTTCCAAATCATAAAAAAATAAACTATAAACACTTCATACGAATTATTTCCTTGTAAATTGTTCAAATTTATTTGTCAAAGTAAAGAAATGCATTTGCAATGGCTGTTATGGAAACTATAGATGAAAATTAATTGAGTTTCGTTAAGTTGATTGACAAATAATGATAGTTTTTGTTTTTTGTGATTTAGTTTGGCCCATGTTTTTCGGTCCAAAAAGCGATGCTGTTGATGTCTTCATTAGTTTCTCTAACACAATTATTTACGTTGTTAGTTTGAAAAGTGAGCATAAATTTGTAGATTATCAGTATACATATGATATTTACATTATTTCAGATTTGATTGTATCTCGCTAACATAAAGTTCAAATCGCAGTGGCCCTAGGATAGATCCTAAGGCACACTGCAGGTAAGTCAGATCTTTCGCGTCGACTTCAACATATTGTCTGACATTAAATCTCAGTCATTTAGGGACATTCTGAGGAAAACCTATGGTTTTAATTTCTTTATAAGCAGGTTGTGATTTATACGGTAAAAAAAGCTTTGGAATGTAAAAGAAGGCATGTTCTGTAATCAAGCTAATGGAGGTCACACGAATTGTGTAACAGCCACACTAGTGGGTACTACTTTCAACCGTAAGACCATCCTCAAAATTATAACATTTCTTAATTGATTAGCAAAATCGTAGTTGGGATCCCATGTTAAACTGTAGGTACCTTAGTTGCCATTGGTTGTTGGGCTATTCCTTCCCTCCCAACCAATTGGTTGTAGTAGGTAGTTGGGGTTTAGGGTATCATGAGATCACTATGATTGGTGTGACCAATCAAAATCGATCGCCATTCTCCATCTTTTATGTATATTTACCGAATAGTATATGAATGCAGTATGTGTAAATATATTCTAAGTGTTGTAAGGACATCTTTTATTTATATCCAGTATATAAAACAACATGTATCATGCTTATCAAGAAGTTATTATAGATACCGTATCCCTCCTTTTCAAGACATTCAACAAACTCCAACCAGTGACAAACAGAATACCACGAGCTTTCATCCACATCGTCTTTTTTCTAGTACCAATTTTTTAAATATCTTTTTTAGGCAACTATCTTTTACGGTACTTTAAAATACAGCCAAGCATTTTATTGATAAATAGTTTTAAAAATTCAAACTATATATTAGTGATTGATAACAACAGATGCACAGACTACACAGCCCATGTAGGCCTTTTCCAGTAAAGGATAGAAACTATTAATATCAATCAAAATAAATGTGCATGCTACTGATAGTATTGTAAGTTCTATTGTTTTGATACTATAATTAGTCAGTAACAAGGCTACATGATCGCGCCACTATCATCACACTCATCCTTCATTCATATTCAAGGTAACGTCCTCCATGAGGTACCTGTCTTAAAAAGAATTATAAAAACTATGCATGTATTATTTGCTTGATGCATGTGTGAGTGCAATTTATTTTGTAGATATTTATTGTAATAAATAAATTTTTATTTTTTTAAATTTAGACTTTACGTCATAATATTAAGAAGATCTCAACCAGATGTAGCAAAGAGGTTAAATTAGGCCTACTCACTGAATCTTTTTCCACTCTGATTTCTAAGGCTCTCCTCCAGAGGTCGATGCAGCGCTGGTACATGAGGTCGTCGGCGTAAGCAGCACCTCGATACATCAACCGGAACAAAGTGTCTTTGTGCGTAGGCCCAAGCACTCTCTCACACACCAGCAAACTTTGTATTCTCATTGCATCTAAATCCAAAGCTATATTTTGAAGGTCTTCTTCAGTTCTGAATTCTCTTGCATAACCGAATGCAGCTCTTGGAGGCAGTTCAGGCCTCTTTGGAAGTGGTTCACCATTTGTGCCATGTTGTCTTCTCAAACTTGTGGCCATCTGCCAATGCAGCAATGCCACCTGGAATAATTCATCTTTATTTTAATACTTAGGGCCTACTGTACTTACTTTAAACATTTCATTTTCTTATTTAGCGAATTATAATTAACAAAATACGTTTAAAGAAGTTAAACTTATATGAATTCTTTATTTTAAAAAGGGACGACATACACTATAAAATCAATTAAACCTAAGTCATCGGCTGGTATTGATAATATCACCGAAAAATCAGCGGTATCGATGGTTTTTTAAGGCAGTTAAAATATTTTTCTAACTTCGTAATGTTGTTTTTCTGAATCACATGAATTGACTTAATTAAAAGGTTAAATACCTGTCAGCCTTGTGATTCTTATTTTATCCTTGGTTGGATGATGCGTTTCGGCAAATTACATTGCCATCTTCAGATCTTCAACTTAAAATTTTCCTTCACTCTTTGGCTGCGTCATAATTTAATACATCTACAACGAACACTTAACACTGCACAAAACACTTAAACACGTAGGCCTACTTATTGCGAAAAACTAATTTAATTTATCCCAGAAACCAGCAGAATGGTGCATGCACCTCGAGTGTCGAGTCCCGACTGGCGGTGACGGTGCTAGTAGTTGACCTTTGATATCCTGCTTCATTTATCCTTACTGACTGTTCCGTCTAATTTAATTATAGTTTCAAATAAAACATTTGACACCAGCTTGCTTTTGTCGTTTAGTAAGTCTTGAGAGCAAATTTTGGCGGCTTTGTAAATTTCCTCTCACTTTAAAAAATGAGATGAAAAAAATGGAAAGTTTGTTGTATTTAAAACAAATAATAAATTGGAAAACCTATTAAGAAACAATAAGAAATGTGTAGATTTAGAAAAGAAAACAGGAGTATATGAAATATCATGCAACGACTGCAATAAATTTTATATAGGTCAGACAGGGCGAGCGTTTGAAAAAAGTTTTAAAGAACATCTTCCCAGAGGTGCGAATGCACAGAAATCGAGCTACGCTGAACACCTTATTAGCGAAAATCATAGCTATTCAGATATAAGGACAAACCTAAAAGCTTTACATATTTGTAATAAAGGAAAGACAATGACAGCCTTAGAAAACTTTCTCAAGACTTACTAAACGACAAAAGCAAGCTGGTGTCAAATGTTTTATATAAAACTATAATTAAATTAGACGGAACAGACAGTCAGGATAAAGGAAGCAGGATATCAAAGGTCCAGGGCCGGATTTCCCAATAGGCCCAGTAGGACCCGGGCCTATGGGCGCAAGCTTCCAGGGGGCGCACGGCCGAGAGAAAAAAATATATATAAAATCTAGGAATAAATATAAACAGCCATAACTGAACGTATTTTTTAATTGATTTGAAAGCAAATCATCAGGCAAAAATATTCTGATTTTTAATATAAATGAAACAAATAATGGCTCGTAAAGTTTTATTATTTTTCAGCATTACGCATCAACTTCGTTACAGCATTGTTCTCAAACAAGGGAGAACTGGCTGTGAGGATGTAGTAGAGCGGTACGCATCGTATTTCCATTATACTAGCTTGGCGCCACTTCAAGTGCTCGGAGTGATAAGGGGCGCATGCATTTGGCAATGTTATTGTCGAGACACTAGGTTGTTATTGTCGAGACACTGATCACCACCCTCACCTCTCAATAAATCAGCTGTCATTTTCTTATCAGTGTTGCTCGTGTCAACGGCCGAGGATAGTTGTGTTGTGCGTATTTCGTTGTGCGTGACACCGGCTTTAATTATTTTATTGCGAAAATTATTTTTATTAGTGTAGTTGGTCAAGTCTTATCGTATAATAAGTCAAAGACCAAAGCCAAGTGGTGCAGAATTTAAAAAAGCGTTAGTAAAAAGAAGAGAAAGAAGGAACACTCTGATATAACTTTATAATGAAGGTTTTAGGAAAGTAACTTTAACCAGACTTGGGGGTGGAAAAAATTACTGGGCCTATGGGCACCAAAATGCTAAATCCGGCCCTGCAAAGGTCAACTGATAGCACCGTCACTGCCAGGTGGGACTCGACACTTGAGGTGCATGCACCATTCTGCCTGTTTCGGGGATAAATTAAATTAGTTTTTTGTAATAAGTAGGCCTATGTTTTTAAATGTATTGTGCAGTGTTAAGTGTTCGTTGTAGATGTATTAAATTATGACGCAGCCAATGGGTGAAGGAAAATTTCAAGTTGAAGATCTGAAGATGGCAATGTAATTTGCCGAAACACATCATCCAACCAAGGATAAAATAAGAATCACGAGGCTGACAGGTATTCATCGATATACACTACTGGATTGCGCGCCGCCCGTAAGGCACGTGTAGAGATTCCCGAGCCTACGCAGTGGTTTGTTGAGGTTGCAGCCTGACGACTCGCAGGCGAAACAGGGGCAAAAACGCAAAACCGTATTGTTGGCCGTACTGAAACCACGTGGCCTTGGGCGTAAGTTCGCGGTTGAAGCGTGCTATAAATAGATGTATATCAGCTGAGTCATGTAATCTAGATGACATATAGGCCTATTATATAATAGTCTAAAATCCCCAATATTTCCATTTTCATGGCAGCAAACCTACATACCCATTCCCTATGTTGAGAAATAAAACAAATCTATATTTTCCTTATTTCTTAACACATCTTGATAAAACTAGGTATATGGCATCTTCTAGTTTAGATCTACTTAATATTGAATTAAAACCACCCAGTTTTAACATACCTTTTGCAGCAAACCTGCATACTAGCAGGCCAGATGCCCATGCAGATCCCATGTTATTCTTTTTTTGAATTTTAAATTCGATGAGCACACTATTATGTTTTTTCCATTTTTAAGGTAGCTTTTTCCCTTTAAAGACTTTTGAGCTGGAATAATGGGTTTGGTATAGGCCTAGAAAAAATTGAGCCCGCCCCTCCAATATGATATAATTCATGCTAATGTAGATGAAGATCAAGATGAAATTGAAATCGACGATGCAGCGGAGATGATGACAAGCTACGAGATTTCCAACTACGAGGAAAATATTGTATTATATTACATTTGTGGAGTTATCGTTAGAAAAATTTATAAGAAAGTAACATGTGAAGAGTGTAGCGCAATACTTCGTGCTGACGAATCTTATTTAAGGTGACACACGCATTTCACAGATTTTAAGACTGAAGGAAAACTTAAAAGGTCTCATCAGGTCTCATTATAATGTGTTTAGAGTAGGCCTAGTTAAATCCTATCCTACTAATATTATAAATGTGAAAGTATGGATGTTTGTGTGAATATCTGTCTTTCAACCACGTGAAAAATACTGGCCTAACTGAGCTGAAATTTTGCAGGAATAGAGCCACTATATCAGAAAAGGACATAGGCCTATTCACTTCCTAAAATCTTCTCAGGCTACGCCCCGTGAACGTCCTTAGCTTCAATTTTATTCATTTTATAAGGATATAAACATTCAAATACTGAATTGTAAACAGCTGTGAATACTAAAATTTGACAGTTCAAAGAGCATAAGTAAGATCAGCTGTAATTTTTATCGTGAGCGAAGCCACGGGCAACTGCTAGTATGCCTATAATATTAAAACTCATGAGTTAGATGCCAAAGTTAACGACCACAAACTTACATTGCAAGTTTTTAATCATTTTAAAGGTGATGTTTTCAAAGGTCACAAAACAAATTATGAATTACGGGTGATCGTAAAAGTATTTTAATGAAGTACATTTGTAAATGGTTTTTCAAGATCTTATCTCACCATCTAGGTAAGAAAAAGACGACAGACACTGTAAAAAAACAAATCTAGGCATTAGACGGCAGATGGCAAATACCATTTTGTTTTGTAACATGTAAACTTGTGTTTCGTTAAAATTGTTAGTTAAGAGCGAAGTAACAAAAATGCTTGATTGTGAACTTTCATTGTGCTTATTACACCTTTTCATATTAATTAAAATTTGAAATAAAAATTATAATTTAGAGGAACATCCATGGATATGGAATACCTGCCCAGAGTCGGTGTGGTAGTGCGGTAGAAAAACCCATGTATGTAATTTTTTTAAATTTATAATGTTTCTGCACATTGAATATGTGGTCGAGAATGATTAATACTTCAGAAATGTCTTACAGTGCTCTGTGAAGCGTACCGGTATCGTTAAAGTGCCGCGACTAGGACGCGACAGTGATAGGATATAGAGCAGCGACTCGCTTTTGCCCCTATTTTCCCTTCAAAGTTAGAAACGCAACCACTGCTGCCGGCTCGGGCTGCGGAGCCTACCTGCCGATCCAGTAGTGTATATCGATGCAGGTATTAACCTTTTTAATTAAGTATTTTTCTAACTCCTATTTAAGCCATTTATAACATGTCTCTTAACAGAGGCATCTTTCCCACAATGCTTAGAGTGGCTATAATAAATCCCAAACACCAACAGGGCAGGAAAGATGAACCAGCCAGATAGTGGCCCATCTCCCTCCTTCCTACATTTCAAAAATTATCAAAATACCTGTACTGAGAGACTTCTTAGGGCCTACTCACAAAGAAAACTGCCTTTTGATGAACAAGCAACACCGGATTTACAAAGGGGAAGTCAACAACTAATGCGCTAAGCCTTGCTGACCTTGCAGAAACACCAACTACAGTGTATACTCAACTACAAGGCATCTGCTCAACAGCCTTGGAATAATTTTGTTTAGTTTTAAAGGACCATATCTCCGGTCAGTGGCAGCTTGTGAGTTTATATACTTAGGGTTCACAGTAAAAAATATATACATGATATCAATGTATTATATCAGAGTTATTGTTATCAGTTATTATAAACCAATCAGTATTTAAGTACATTAAATGCTTACTAGAACGTAGTGCCTGCGATTCTTGACATACCTGTTGTTATACACAAGTGTAATGCTTATAGTATTAAGGCACTACTCTTTTTGACGATAACGAATCGTATTTCACTACTACTGTACACAAAAATTTTAATAATACAAAATAATTAAATCAATAGCGTCATTACCATTGCTCAATAGTGATACTTTCACCTGTAGCAACGCATAAAAGCTTGAGGTCAAAAACTTGGATTTGATAGGCCTTTGAACACTAACAACTTATCCAAAAATCGCCACCACATAACCTTTTGTAGGATCAAAATGTATAATTTTACTGGACTGATGAGGGAGTAACATATGGTGGAGCTTTGGTTAGTTCAAAGCACCTGGGGGTGTTACAAAAAAGTTGGAAGCTTCAGTTTTTTACCACTTGGAAGAAAGTGGTGGAGGATATAACACTTTCAGGTTAGTCCATACCAAGTGGTCAGGCACTGGATGCTGGTCCTTTCACCAAATAATTAAGTCTTTTTTTCAATTTTAAACAAAATATATAAATTTAAAGTAGGGGGAGAAACATTTATATTTATTTTCAGGATTCGCAAACCCAAAAACAGTTGAAAATACCCCCGTTGCAGCAGACCTGCATACTCAGCGAATTTCAAATGCAAAACAACATATTTCAATCAAACATAGCAAGATTTGGCATGTTTTGGTAAGCTCCATAAGAATAACATGGGGAATGAGTATGCAGGTTTGCTGCAACAGGCATATTAAAACTGGGTGGTTTTAATTCATTATTTAGTAGATCTGAACTAGAAGAAGCCATTTACCAAGTTTTATCAAGATATGTTGAGAAATAACCGAGATATAGATTTTTACTTATTTCCCATAAGGTTAACATTGGGACAACGTACTGTGTTTACCACTTTCAATATTTCGGTAACCAATTGACATAGAGCAGTGATTCAAATTTTTTGAGCTGAATTCAATAGTGCCCACAAAAATTCTATAAATTTTATTTTTCTATATAAAAAACTCAAAAAACCCATTTTTGGGGGAGTTTATTCCCCTTTACCTTCCCTTCCAGTGGTCCGATCGGGCTGGTTCACAAACTCGTCCAATTGATTACCACTTTACATGTCCGTACCAAATTTCATAAAGATCAGACCATTTTTGCGGCCGCTATCGTGCTAACAGACACATAAATAATATATATATATATATATATATATATATATATATATACAGGGTGAGTCTCTACTGACTACATTAATTTTAACAGTTGATTCTACTTATTAAATGGAACACAAAAATGTATATAACCCCTAATCTGACTATAACCGTTTAGCTGTAATGGCGTATTTTGTGATTTTTTAAAATTACACGACTTGGTACTATTAGTTCGACGGTAAAAACCAAACCAATGTATGTATGACATAGACATTAATATCATTTGAAAGAGAATTAAATTTCCTTCAAATTTAACAAAGTACCCAAGTAATATTTCCTTATAAAACGTTTATGAAATAACATTAAAGTAAAAATTGTTGTTTTCAGAATTTTTCCTTTAAACTTCAAGGCTCAATTAAACCAGTTAAATTTGCCGTTTTCTTATGTCCAATTACATAAAAAACTCCCTTATTTATTTATGTTTAAAATTATGTATAAATATTAAGGGGTCATAAGAGGAAAAATTTGATAATTTCATAAAAATGTTGTTAAGGTACATTAATACGATTGGCATCATCATTCGGTATTGGCTCTTAACACCACATTTATCACTGTATTTGTCTCCAATTTCTTTACCAGCTGAATCTGTTGACTAAATCAGCTGACTGGGAATTACAATAGTAATAATCAGCTGATTTTTTTATTGTTTTATTGTAAAACTGTTTATTCATGTTCTTTTCAATTGTGCACTCCAAGTATAACGTAACTGATGCCGTTAATGATAGATATCATTGTTGTTTCGAGTTGTCATGTCGCTTACCAATGAAAAATAGGTGGACATTATGTGGTTTACGGGGTCTGTGACTATAATGCAGCGGGAAGCCGTCACGATTACTGTCGCGTCGCCGCTATCCAAACAGAAGGCTTTTGAATGAATGCGGTGGTCGTGAGTGTAAAAATGCTGGTTTTCGTTCATAAGAATGTTTGTTAATGTACATTATTATGATTCATCGTATTGGTTCTAAACATGAAATAAATTACTGTAAATCTGTATTTTGTTTTACAGCTGAATCTGTTTACTAAATTAGCTGATTAGGGATTCCGATAATTGTGATCAGCAGATGTTATATGAAAAATAAATACATAATTTATCATGTGTTTTACATATACTTGGTATCTCATCTGTCAACCGATTTTATCATTTTAGGAGATTTTGAAAGTGTCCACCGTTTACCCTGATACACATGCGAAACCTGTTCCTGAATTCCCTCACAGTAGCCTTCAAGTTCAGTTCATTAAGTAGAAGTTCATAAGCTTTCAAAATCCTTTTTCTTAACTCTTCTACATTTCGAACTGGTATGCGAAAAACTAAACTTAGTAGTCAAGGGGTATGAGGTCTGGAGACCACGAGACCAAGCGATCGTTCATCATCTTCCGATCCACATGTCAAAAGTATCACTGATGTGCTGACGGACCTCAACGCTGAAGTGTGGGAGTGCTTCGTCTCCTTGGAAGATAATAAGCTGACAAAAATTCGAGTCTTCAAGGAGCGATGGTAATGTTTCAGCAAGAAATTCCAGGTACTGAATGCCATTTAAGGCTGCTCGAAGGTCTACATAAGGTCTTATTAGCCAGTTTCCAATGACTCCGATCCAGACGTTTAATTTAAATCTTACATGATTAGAAGATCCATGTACCAGGAACAGCGATGAACGTTAACAAAGGTAAGTTCATTCACAGGCCTTCTGTTTGGATAGCGGCGACGCGACGGTAATCGTGACGGCTTCCCGCTGCATTATAGTCACAGAACCCGTAAACCACATAATGCCCACCTATTTTTCATTGGTAAGCGACATGACAACTCGAAACAACAATGATATCTATCATTAACGGCATCAGTTACGTTTTACTTGGAGTGCACAATTGAAAAGAACATGAATAAACAGTTTTACAATAAAACAATAAAAAAATCAGCTGATTATTACTATTGTAATTCCCAGTCAGCTGATTTAGTCAACAGATTCAGCTGGTAAAGAAATTGGAGACAAATACAGTGATAAATTTGGTGTAAAGAGCCAATACCGAATGATGATGCCAATCGTAATAATGTACCTTAACAACATTTTTATGAAATTCTCAAATTTTTCCTCTTATGACCCCTTAATATTTATACATAATTTTAAACATAAATAAATAAGAAAGTTTTTTTTGTAATTGGACATAAGAAAACGGCATATTTAACTGGTTTATTCGAGCCTTGAAGTTTAAAGGAAAAATTCTGAAAACAACAATTTTTAACTTTAATGATATTTTATATACGTTTTATAAGGAGTTATTACTTGGTTACTATGTTAAACTTGAAGGAAATTTAATTCTCTTTCAAATGATATTAATTTCTATGTCATACATACATTGGTTTGGTTTTTACCGTCGAACTAATAGTACCAAGTCGTGTAATTTAAAAAAAACACAAAATACGCCATTACAGCTAAACGGTTAAAGTCAGATAAGGGGCTATATACATTTTTGTGTTCCATTTAATAAGTAGAATCAACTGTTATAGTCAGTAGAGACTCACCCTGTATATACAGGGTGAGTCTCTACTGACTACATTAATTTTAACAGTTGATTCTACTAATTAAATGGAACACAAAAATGTATATAACCCCTTATCTGACTTTAACCGTTTAGCTGTAATGGCGTATTTTGTGATTTTTTAAAATTACACGACTTGGTACTATTAGTTCGACGGTAAAAACCAAACCAATGTATGTATGACATAGAAATTAATATCATTTGAAAGAGAATTAAATTTGCTTCAAATTTAACATAGTACCCAAGTAATAACTCCTTATGAAAACGTTTATGAAATAACATTTAAGTTAAAAATTGTTGTTTTCAGAATTTTTCCTTTAAACTTCAAGGCTCAATTAAACCAGTTAAATTTGCCGTTTTCTTATGTCCAATTACATAAAAAACTTCCTTATTTATTTATGTTTAAAATTATGTATAAATATTAAGGTGTCATAAGAGGAAAAATTTGAGAATTTCATAAAAATGTTGTTTAGGTACATTATTACGATTGGCATCATCTTTCGGTATTGGCTCATAACACCGAATTTATCACTGTATTTGTCTCCAATTTCTTTACTAGCTGAATCTGTTGACTAAATCAGCTGACTGAGAATTACAACAGTAATAATCAGCTGATTTTGTTATTGTTTTATTGTAAAACTGTTTATTCATGTTCTTTTCAATTGTGCACCCCAAGTAAAACGTAACTGATGCCGTTAATGATAGATATCATTGTTGTTTCGAGTTGTCATGTCGCTTACCAATGAAAAATAGGTGGACATTATGTGGTTTACGGGTTCTGTGACTATAATGCAGCGGGAAGCCGTCACGATTACCGTCGCGTCGCCGCTATCCAAACAGAAGGCTTTTGAATGAATGTGGTGGTCGTAAGTGTAAAAATGCTGGTTTTTATTCATAAGAATGTTGTTAATGTACATTATCATGATTCATCGCATTGGTTCTAAACATGAAATAAATTATTGTAAATCTGTATTTTGTTTAACAGCTGAATCTGTTTACTAAATTAGCTGATTGGGGATTCCGATGATTGTAATCAGCAGATGTTATATGAAAAATAAATACATAGTTTATCATGTGTTTTACATATACTTGGTATCTCATCTGTCAACCGATTTTATCATTTTAGGAGATTTTGAAAGTGTCCACCGTTTACCCTGATACACATGCGAAACCTATTCCTGAATTCCCTCACAGTAGCCTTCAAGTTCAGTTCATTAAGTAGAAGTTCATAAGCTTTCAAAATCCTGTTCCTTAACTCTTATACATTTCGAACTGGTATGCAAAAAACTAAACTTAGTAGTCAAGGGGTATGAGGTCTGGAGACCACAGAGACCAAGCGATTGTTCATCATCTTCCAACCCACATGTCAAAAGTATCACTGATGTGCTGACGGACCTCAACGCTGAAGTGTGGCAGTGCTTCATCTCCTTGGAAGATAATAAGCTGACGAAAATCCGAGTCTTCAAGGAGCGATGGTAATGTTTCAGCAAGAAAGTCCAGGTACTGAATGCCATTTAAGGCTGTTCGAAGGTCTACATAAGGTCTTATGAGCCAGTTTCCAATGACTCCGATCCAGACGTTTAATTTAAACCTTACATGATTGGAAGATCCATGTACCAGGAACAGCGATGAACGTTAACAAAGGTAAGTTCTTTTAGAGGCCTTCTGTTTGGATAGCGGCGACGGCAATCGCGACCGCTTTCCGCTGCATTATAGTCACAGAATCCGTAAACCACATAATGTCCACCTATTTTTCATTGGTAAGCGACATGACAACTCGAAACAACAATGATATCTATCATTAACGGCATCAGTTACGTTTTACTTGGAGTGCACAATTGAAAATAACATGAATAAACAGTTTTACAATAAAACAATAAAAAAATCAGCTGATTATTACTATTGTGAATCCCAGTCAGCTGATTTAGTCAACAGATTCAGCTGGTAAAGAAATTGGAGACAAATACAGTGATAAATTTAGTGTTAAGAGCCAATACCGAATGATGATGCCAATCGTAATAATGTACCTTAACAACATTTTTATGAAATTCTCAAATTTTTCCTCAAATGACCCCTTAATATTTATACATAATTTTAAACATAAATAAATAAGGACGTTTTTTATGTAATTGGACATAAGAAAACGGCAAATTTAACTGGTTTAATTGAGCCTTGAAGTTTAAAGGAAAAATTCTGAAAACAACAATTTTTAACTTTAATGTCATTTCATAAACATTTTATAAGGAGTTATTACTTGGGTACTATGTTAAATTTGAAGCAAATTTAATTCTCTTTCAAATGATATTAATTTCTATGTCATACATACATTGGTTTGGTTTTTACCGTCGAACTAATAGTACCAAGTCGTGTAATGTTAAGAAATCACAAAATACGCCATTACAGCTAAACGGTTGAAGTTAGATAAAGGGTTATATACATTTTTGTGTTCCATTTAATAAGTAGAATCAACTGTTAAAATTAATGTAGGCAGTAGAGACTCACCCTGTATATATATATACCGGGTGACTCTAAAGTCCGTCACCTAACGCCATAACTTTGTTTATTGGGTCAAAATAAGCAAAAAAGTTCCTGTGAAGGTATGTCCTAAAATGCATATTTACCCAGATATCCGCCATTTTGTATTTTTCACAAAATATTTTTTATCTCCGAAGTTTGTGAATCGATTTTTTTGAAACTTGGTATGTACCTATAACTAGTCAAGTTTAGTTTATGAAAAAATAATCAGCATGATCGAATAGTAAATTTCAAAATCGCGGCCGTTTGAAACCTTTAATTTGAAATATCAGAAAAACGATAAGTAGTACAAAAAAATATGAAGAATTAAAATTTTTAGAAAATTTAATTTCCTGTCTATTGACATCAGAATTATGAAAATCGGTTAATACATAACTGAGTCATGGTCAAATTTATCTACTGAGGCAGCGTAATTGACCTATGTCAGCGCATGACTCAATGCAACAATGGGCCATTCTCCTTCCAATTTATGCCGCCTCGTTGGATAAATTCAACCATAACTCAGTTATTTATTGACCGATTTTCATAATTCTGGTGTCATTAGACTGGAAATTAAATTTTCTAAAGATTTTAATTCTTCATATTTTTTGTACTACTTAATGTTTTTCTGGTATTTCAAATTAAAAATTTTAAGCGGCCGCCATTTTGAAATTTACCATTCGATCATTCTGATTATTTTTTCCTGACCTTGACTAGTTATAGGTACATACTAAGTTTAAAAAAAATCGATTAACAAACTTTGGAGATAAAAAATATTTTGTGAAAAATACAAAATGGCGGATATCTGGGTAAATATGCATTTTAGGACATACCTTCACGGAACTTTTTTGCTTATTTTGACCCAATAAACCAATTTATGGAGTTTGGTGGCGGACTTTACAGACACCCTGTATATATATATATATATATATATATATATATATATATAAATTCGAACGAATGGTGTTTTTTGCTTCTGGGGACCCCAAAATGTAAAGTTAACATGGTCTCGGACTTAGGTCTTACCATGAGTACTACCGTAATAGCTTATTCCTTTAAGGAAATTCGCTAAAACTTAAAGATTTCTTTGGAAATTTTGTTTGTGTGCTGTTTGAAAATGATGGCTATATTTTTATTAGGTAGATAGCATTCCATTATGAGCATTTGCAGGCATCTGTGATTTCTTAATGTAGATAATCTGCGATGAGTTGACCGACCTTTCAAATAAATTTTCTTGGCACAGGATATTTTCATGTCTGAGAAGCACCGGCCGCTACAGTGCACATCAGTACCGGTACCTATGATGTCACAATACGTTCATATTTCAGTGATTTTTAGGAACAGGTTGCAAACAATGAAATCGCAGGAACCATATTTCCAACTGAAAGGGGTACATTCGACTAAGTTACATAAATTATTATTTCTAATTAAAAACTTAAAATAAATTTTAAGTCAACAATTATTATTTGAAATTAAAACAATTTTAAAATTTAAAGGGTACCTATTCATATTAGCCTATTAACACTGATGCAAAATCAGAAAAGTTGATGTGGTTGATGCCTGACGGCACCAGTTTTGTGCCTACCGGCTCAACAGCAGCCGACACTTTAAAGGCAACACCTGAGATATTTTGGAAAGGAAATTTGCAGTCTGGCCAAAAATAAATCAACTAAAAAAAAATCCTTCTCCCATTTTCCCAGTTTTTCCCAATTTTCCAACTTTTCTCGGCATTTCCACGACAAAATTTATGTTGATTCTGTTATAAAATAGTGAAAATAGTTTTCATCAAAATCAATGAGGTTCCTGTGAAGGTATGTCCTAAAATGCATACAATGAGGTCAAATATGGAACAATTACCAATAGCCTACCTCAAGCGATTTTAAACAAAAAAATAGTTTTCACATAGCCTATTTCCTATTTTTTGCCAAATGTTTTATTGCTCCAGACTGAGTTCAGAATAGGCGAGTTTTGGAATAGCAGGATTCGGAATAGCGGGACTCTACTGTAGCCTACCTTATTTTCTACCCTATCGGCGTAAGGCCCTAAGCCTGGGCTTGGTGGGCTTTGTGTTAAATCCGGCAATACAGGCCTAAAGGCTACACTAGGAGGTAATCTTGCCTACCTGTGAATCTGAATGCTCATCTAGAAAAGTGGAGCCCATCAGTTCATGTGCATCAGCTAATCGTTCTGGATCATAAGGAATTCTGTCAATAAGGTAATTGAAGATTTGTGCTGCACCCTTCAAACAAGCTGTCTGTAGGGCATCATCGTTATATCGACTTCTGGCATGAGGATCAGCTCCATGATCTAACAACAATTTGGTTGTTTCATAACGATGTTCTTGAATGGCATAGTGCAGGGCTGTCTTGTTCTGAATATCTCGAGCATTAACATGAGCACCATTTTGAAGTAGGTATTGGCACAACTGCACACTTTGAACAGAGTTTATTAGGCAAGTTCCACCATTGTAATTTGCTTTTAAGATGTCAGCTCCACATTCCACCAAATACGACACAATGTTCATGTGAGTCATAAAGCAAGCACTTCTGACTGGAGTTGATCCTGTATCTGACACCGCATTTACATCTGCTCCATGCTCAACCAAACATCTAATAACCGGAAGCTTGCCAGAGACAGCTGCACACCATAGTGGTGTCACACTATGGACAGATCTGTCATCTGGAACTTCATACAAACCTCGTTGTTCAATATCAGCATCACATGTGTTGATGAGGTAATCCACAATTTCTAAATGTCCTCTTTTACAAGCTATAAACAAAGGAGCACAACCATCCTTAAGTCTACACACAATCTCTTTCCTGTGCTCTTTTGTAAATCTTTCCAATCTTGTCCTTATTGAATATGAGAGCCTTGCACCTGGGGCAGCATGCTTACATTCTTGTATTAAATCATTAAAAATTAAATCTTTTTGGTTACTCAAATCAATCTTACTGTTACTAGAAAACCACATGTCTAATTTGATAAAAACTTCGTTTCTAAATCCACTATAAAAGGAATTCAGATTGACAAAATAAAGTATGTTATCATAAATAAGAAAAAGAACTGACTTCAATGTAACTCTGATATAATTCGACAATTTATGGACAACTAAAGCACTGGTAATTATTACCATAACTGAGGAAGCTGTGACATATTGAAGGATAGTGTGTATACTAATTTAAAGAACGCAAAATTAAACTATAATTTTCACTACAACACAGAAACATGATCACTTCAACTTTGCATAATACTACAGCAGTACAGTTTATTTTCATGGAGAGTAGAACGTATTGTCTGTAGTTACACAAAAACCACAAAGAACAAGAACAACCAATGGAAAAACTAATTCAACAGCTGATTGATTTCTCATCACGACATGACATAGCTGCAATACAAAAGACTATATGAAATAGATAAATAAGAATACATATTGAAAATATTTCAATTCAAATCCTTTTACTCTAGTGAAATATATGATAGACCCACCACTAATAAATGTTTTCGAGCTAAGGTTAAAGTCCTCTGTGAAATTACGACAAATTGTCCACAATATTATATCTTTCTTGCACGGTTTTAGGGGCTGTTAGAAATTACATCATCACTTTTTGGCCATTTTCGAAACCCCCTTAAATTATCCTACCATTATAATCGAGTAGATGGAACTGTCCAACCGTGGAACTCCGTAACCAGTGTCAGTCGGCGGAACTGACTAACCAGGGAATTTAATCTGCCTGGTCTGACTCCAAAATCATTTGAAAAATTACGTAATAGAACGCAAACCTCTTATTTTAAAGAAATGCCGGATTTTGGGAAAGCCCTATTTAAAGTTTCTTCCAATAAATATCTCTACCAGATTCAAAATATATCGAATTATAATTGTGATCGCTGGATTCCGGTCTTAAAATTGGTTTTGATGTGGCTGTAAAACAGAGTGTTTATCCGTTGTAATGACTGTTAACTAAAATTGTTTAGTGAGCATCATTAGCTCCAATCTATGGATCGAAGAACGATAAGTGATACGGGTAGTTAACAATTTTCCGATCCTCTCTGCATGTTCTCAGTTTCTCAACCAGCGATTGATGTGAGACACAACCAAGCGCCTCGGTCAAACGGTCAAACCTTCCGAGGCCAATGTAGTTCTTGCTTCAAAATAGGAATCCAAAAAATAGGAGTTCCAGAATATATACATTAAATTCCTCGTTGCATCCCGAGAAGTGAAAAAATTAAACGTAGGATCGTGAAATGATAGAAGCTTTCAGAGATTTATAACAATCAATCGTAGAATATAAATGGTCAGTGCACTTCATAGTTCCATGGTTCCAAAATTTAGCCTATCAAAAAATTGAATGAAATAAGAAAAAGAAGAAGCTGAAACCAAATCTAATCCCAGAAATGAGCAAAAGAGAGGAAAAGGGAAAAAGGAAAATAAATTACTAATGGTGGACGAGTTCCTGATTTTAGTGTCGTGCGTTGATGTGAATTTTTCGTTGATTTAGTCGTAAAATGTCCGTGAATTTTTTGTTTTTGCTCATATTTTTCTCAGTTTCTTAGCATTTTGTGCGACACATAAAATTAAGCAATGGATTCATTACGGAAGTGGTTCTATAAACCCAGAGTAAGTAGAACTGTCATTGTAGATATGACCTATATAAGTTATTTACTGAAATTTCTAAATCGCATCTTCGTCCCTCTTTGTTCCTTCTCCGTCCAAGAAGTAGAAAATAAAAATCTAAAGATTACAGATAGGAACAATATTGTTAATTTAACTCTTAATTTGTTAGTTAAAAAATTTACCCAATGGCCATGATCAAATCACATAACCTAAATTGAACAGTCATCACTGAACCAAAAGTTGAATGGTTTTTTAAACCATTGATGCATTTTGTGTTTGCGAATCCTGAAAATAAATATGACACTTTATAAATTTTTATCTTGATTAAAATTGAAAAAAAACTTAATTTGTTGGTGAAAGGAGTCTAAGGCTTGTGCTTTCATTCAACCAATTCCTCTCAGTAGGCCTAGGTAGCCTAAAACTATTTTAAGTAAAAAATTGTTGTTCAAAACAATTTGTTTTCAATGTAATCATGTATTTACCTCAAATTTATTCATTGGATGAGAAAGTTAACTGAATTGTAATTAAAATAATGGGAAGCCTCTTTCAGCGGCCTTATTAGGGTGTAGGCCTTTGTCAATTTTTTTTTAGAGAGTGTGCTCTATTTTTAGATTTAATTGTGTTTTTTTGTCTCTGAATTCCATTTCCAGTTTTCTGTGATTATTAAGAGGCGGTTCAGGGGTTCGGGGTTTCGTGGCCCGCGATTTTCGTTGATCTCGGCCAAATTTAACCGAAGGCCAAAAAATGGGTTCACGGGTCAGAGCGTTAGCCGAGATCAAGCTTAGCCGAGACCAACGCTGGCCGTCGCTCAACAGCAGGGAATCTCAGGGAATTTACGTTGGAAGGTTGGCATCAGCCACATGGGCTACCTGCCGGGCCGCTGCATGACTGTTATTGTCAAAGCTTTATGATTTAATATATTATTTATCAGTAATGTATTTTAAACAATAAAATGGGAGGAACAAATGACAATTATAGGAGTTGGGATGCCCTTATAGATAAAAAATAATATAAAACGTAAATGTTATTGTTGGAAAGTATACTTATTACTAATTTTAATCTCATAGGCGTACATTCCTATTTTATTCAGAAACAAATACATATAGAACATTATTAATAAGGAAAACTAGTAAGATTTCATTACAGTAATTCCTGTGTAGGCCCTATATAAGAGTGGAATTTCAAAATCAGATGGCAGTAGACACTTTATTAGTATTAATACTAAATCACACTATTTTAAATAGCTCAGCCTGTAGAAATCTTATTGCACTGGGCTTACTCAGACTATCCAGCAGGAGAGATCTTAGGTGTAAGAAAACAGGTTTTAGTAATAAAAAATTATATTAAAAATTATATTTAACTACAGTATTTATCTATTAAATCTGCAATTTAAAATATTTTATTCTAAAACCCAATATGACAAATATGTAAAATAAATTATCAGATGAAAAGGTCTTAAGCAACTTTTAAATCATAAACATAATAATATGATGTGGTCCTGACATAAATAACTGTGGACACTTAAATCAATTGACCTAAATTAATTATACAATCAATATTCTTAGACAAACCTAACAACAGCGTCTCTACGAGCCTTTATTTTGCAACTATTCGTCTGAAATAAAGGGGTGCAAAAGTGCTAAAATAAATAAAAAATAGTTACCTAATGAAATTCAATTGCAATTTAAAAAGTATATAAATATTATAATTTAAAATTAATAGTTTATTATAAATTATTAATTTTGTTTTAAATTCAGTAATTATTTGCCAGCGGCGACTTTTAAATTGCATTGTATGTTGTATTTTGAGACAAAATCTGCCTATCGTATCTGTAGGTATGATATCTGTACGTATCTACAGACAGATAAACGGTAAGAAACAGTCTCAGGAGTAAAAGTATTTTACTATTTTAATGTTACCAACTTGAGGTTTGTTAAATTTTATTGTAATTTGTAATTATTCATTACATTTTACGATTTTTAAGCATGTTTTCAACAATCAGTGGTAAAAAAATTAAAAAATCAAATATTATGTTGAGGGTGGTGAAATTGTTCGGAATTTAATGTGGATACCGAATATAACATTCTTTTTGCTTATAAAAAAAACAATAAACGAGCAATTGAGATAATCCCGACATGATGTCACCTTAACCCTGCCCCCCAGCAGGGTTAAGTTCAAGTCCAAAACCATTGTTCTTTTCGACCGAGATTACCTATCCTATTTGCGCTAGACCAACTCTCGTGAACCCGACCAGTTTATCTTTTTGTCCTGGGGTTTTCTATAATTGGGCTCGTGAACCCGAATTTTTGCGCTCGGGTTTATCCCCGTCATAATTGGCTGAAGTTTATCTGTCTGCGCTCGGGCGCGAGTAAACTCGAACCCGTGAACCCGATTTCTGAGCCGCAGCTATAACTGGATTTTGCGCTCGGACTTAGGAAAACCCGAAGTCCAAGAACCGCATCTAAATAATTCAACTTTTCTTGCCTTTCTTACAGCAAACTCGTATAAGTATGAGGTCGTAAACGATCATTCCATCAACCATGGCACGTTCAACTAACAGAATCGCTAATAATAAGTCTATCTGTAGACATCTAGCCGTTCTCAATTATGTTTCAATAGTTTTAAAAGCGAAAAACGACGTTCTGGACTTGCTGCAGTTAGGAACAGTACGAAAATGTGTATTTCCGTTAATATCGATCGAATCTTGACATTTTTGCATATTCTTCTTATGCTCGCTCTCTTTGACAATTTGAGACCCATCGTGACCTATTTACTTTAAAAATATATTTTTTGTTTTTGCGAGTTTTCATTGTTTTTCAATGTTTTCCGATAACAAAAACTATCATATCCAAAAAAAAGAGCATCATTTCCAACATATTTACAGACTTCATGGTGACAATAAATTATTTAATCTAAATCATTTAAGGTAAATCACCGATTTCCGACAGCAACTATAATATCGACACCTACACTGTTTATCGCGCGTAAAAAATTGCCGCGGATCTCATTTCGGTCGTCTTTGACTTTAAGACGTCGAGCGTTCTTTTTTTTCGCTCTCCACCAATTAGCGATCTTCCCGCGATTTGCGTTGGAAAGTTTGGATCAGTTCCTTGGAGGCAGTGCACGGGCTACCAACTTCAGGTAAGAATCTTACTGTTTTCTGCTAGAAAGTAAGCAACTAATTATACAACAAACCATATTAAAGCGCGTTTCTTTTACTTGGTGTTAATTTAACCTTAATATAGATTATTTGGGATTAAAAATAATTTGTCTGATTCCATATGTAAATAAGTTTTGTAATAAATAATAGTGGTGTCGATAATATGTTTCATTTCGGACATTTTCCTCAATATCGACATGAAGTGTCGAAAATTTATTCCGCGTCGTTTACGTGAAACATATTTTCGACATTTCAATAAAAGCTCATTAAAAAGTTGTCTATTTATAATTTTTTTTTTTTTTTTTTAACGTAATTAAAAACAGAATCTTATCGCGATTTCTTGGGTTGGTTTCTTATTTTTTGAAATGGTATCCATCCAATATAAATTAACTTCTCCTAATACTCTTGAAAAGTTGGCGTTGAAGTTAATGTCAGTGTTACATTAATTGTGTCGTATTAAAATACTAATGATTGTTTCCATTATCTATTTGTAAAACGTAATTCAGTATAATCTATTGAATTAATTTATCATCCTTGAATCAGTTGAAAATTCTTTGTTTACTAATTTAAGAGGGTGTCGAACATAAGTTCCATTTAGGACACTTTTCTCAATATCGACATGAAGTGTCGAAAATTGATTCTGCTTCGTTTGCGTGAAACATATTTTCGACATTCCAATAAAAGCCTATTAAACAGTTGCCTTTCTTTATTTTTATCACGATTTTTTACGTTATTGTAACAGAAAATTATCACGATTTCTGTTATTGGTTTGTTATTTGCTTAAATGCTATTCGTCCGATATAAATAAACTTCTACTAATCCACTTAAATAATTGGCATTGAAGTTAATGTCAACCTTACAAAAATTTTGTTGTATTAAAATATTAATGAGTGTTTTCGATTTCCTATTTGTAAAACGTCATTCAAAAGAAGTTTTAGAATTAATTTATCACCCTTTAATCAGTTGAAAATGCTTTGTATCCTAATTTAAGAGGGTGTCGAATATAAGTTTCTTTTCGCTTTACTTTTTTAGTATCGACAGGGGGTGTTGAAAATATACTGATTTATAATCATAACAAACATAATTTCGACATCTCATTAAAAGTTCATTTATTGTTAGGTTTGCTTAGATTTGGTTATTTATTTCCTTTGATTTTGTTGGTAGGAATAACACATCAACCATATTTTATATATGTGTATATTTTTTATGTAAAATTCTTAGACAAAAAAATAAACTTTTCTCGATTTCTTAAGTCGGCGTTTCAGCTAACGTCGGCGTCATATAAAATTAGTAATAATATAATATTAACGCTTTATTAGAGTTATCCATTTATGAAGCCTCATTAATTGCATATTAATAATGATAAATAACATAATCAAACCAACTTTTTATACTTTTTATGATAAAATAACAACGTGTCGAACATAAGTTTTATTTTGACTAATGCAACTTAACTTCGACATCTCAAAAGTATATCATTAATTTTAATCATTTTCATTAAATTTTGACTGGTTATGTTTTATTATTTTTTTAAAGGGCAAATTATAACTGAAACTGTTTGTATAAATTTACATACAAATATTTCATCAGTATGAATGTACATGTTTTAGACCCATCTCACTTTGGCATTTTTTAAATTTGATTTTTAAAGTGAATTTAGATATAGAATTTTGTCAAATATAACTAATTATTTTCTAGAATGCCGCCGGCCAAACCAAAGGAACCCCCTGTGAAGAGGAAGAGGTACACTGATGAAGATATGCATAAAGCGATTTTAGCATTCAGAAGCGGGGCCTCAATAGCTGGAGCCGCCAGACAGTATGGAGTTCCGAGAGTGACGCTTATGGATAAGCTGTCAGGGAGGACCACAGAAATGTGTAAAATGGGAAGGAAGCCAGTCCTCGGGGAAGAGGAGGAGCAAATCCTGGTGAGATGGATATTGGAATGCAAATCTGCTGGATTCCCCATATCAACGGACCAGCTCATCCAGAGCACACAACAAATGTTGAAAAAGTTGGGGAAGGAGGACATATTCCAAAAGGGTGCTCCAACAAAAAGATGGGTGGAGGGCTTTCTCAAAAGGCACCCCGAACTCTCTTTGAGGGAGAGCCAAAACTTGACATCGGCCAGAGCAAATGTTACAGTCCAAAAAATTGAAGAATGGTTTCAGGAGGTAAAATCATACCTCAAAGATAACAATCTGCAGGAAATCCTGAATGACCCCTCAAGGGTCTTCAACTGCGACGAGACAGCCTTCTTCCTTTGTCCAGACAAAGGGAAGGTAATTGTTGGACGGGGGGACAAGGCTGTTTATCGGGTGTCGGGCAACAACGACAAGGAGAATGTAACGGTCCTGCAGAATTGCTCGGCCGATGGGAAAATGACCCCCTGCATGGTAGTTTTCCCCTACGACAGGTGGCCGCCTCGAGTCATTGCAAGCATTCCAGAACAGTGGGGCGCAGGAAAAACTGAGAACGGCTGGATGACCTGCGAAGCATTCTACGAATATATTGCAAATGTATTCGAGCCCTACCTTACACAAAATCAAATAAAACGTCCAGTGATTTTGTATATGGACGGGCACTCCTCGCACATGAGTGTAGAGGTGAGCGAGTTATGCTCCAAGAAGAAAATCATTCTTGTAGCCTTGTACCCTAATGCCACCCACATTCTCCAACCACTCGATGTGGCAGTATTCCACCCCTTAAAAGCTGCGTGGAGGCAGGCGGTAACAAAGTGGCGGTTTGAGAATGGTGGAAGGAAGCTCAAGAATGAGGACTTTGCTCCCTTGGTAAAAAAAGTCCTTGACAGCGATGCCGTGAAGCCCGAGACCATCAAAAACGGGTTCAAATCCTGCGGCCTTTTAACCCTCAATGTCAAAGATGCCAACCTGTCAAAAATCGTTGGTACATCATCATGTAAACCCAATTCCACAACGACAAACGCTAACATCCTGACTCTACAGAAACATCTTTATTTTTTGGAGAGTCGAATTAAACCAGAGGTCTTGACCTCTTTCTGGAATGAAGAAATTTCAGTGGAAGACAAGTCCCTTTTTTCGTTGTGGAAGGATTTGAAAAATGAAATCGACAACCTGAAGAAACCGAAGAACAATGAATTGACAAATCAGCCTGAATCTTCACCGTCACCTCTGTCTCCACAGCTGGCCTCTTCACCTCTGCCTCCACCTCAGACCTCTCCTTTGCATTCTACTATCGAACGAGAAGCCCAAGAAGAACAGGTCGTTTTGTACGAAGATGGGACATTCCTCGAAGATGAAGGGGCCATTCTCATTACAGTACCCCCCGACAATACCGACAATCCCGACGATCCCGACTCTCCCCCACTGTCTTTTGAATTTTCCGATGACAACATACAACAGTCAGCCTTAGAATTTCACCAACCCAGCTGCTCATGGGATACCCCTTTATTATTTGCCACGCAAAAAGACCTGCAACCTTCGACCATCTTTTCTACGCCCTCATCGAAAATTGTCCTTGAATTAGAAACTCCCACCCGTGGAACAGATTATTCTACAGACTGTATGCCATTAACATCTCTACCTGCTTTAACACCGGAAAGAACATCACCATTGTCAGGACCAAACCATCCTCCGAAAGATATACCATCTCCATTTAAAGATTGTCTTTTATGGCCGAAAAAAGAATCAAAACCCAACAATGGAAAAAGGAAAAAAATTCAAACCCCTTCAGTTGTGACATCTAAACTATGGAAAGAATATCACAAGAAAATTGAAGAAGAAAAAACAAAAAAGGAACAGGCGGCAGCTGAAAGGAAACTTCTAAGAGAAGAGAAGATTAAAATCAAGAAAGAAAAGGCCGAAAATCAAGTCAAAAGAAAGCTTCAAGGAATGAACAAAAACGCAGTGAAAAAAACCAAAACTGAAGACGAAAGTGAAGAAGAGCATCCCGTTGAAGAAAGTGTGAACAACAATTTTAATTTAGAACAGTGCTGTGAAAATCCACAGCTTCCAGATAATTTCAAAATCGGGCTTTGGGTAGTGGTTCCATACCTAAAAAAAAATGGTGTAGAAAATTATATTGGCCAAATTGTGTCCTTAAATGAAGAGGAAAAAACAGCAGCAGTAAAGTATGTTTCCAAGAAAGGTGACAAATTTGTGTGGCCCACTCAAGACGACATGGACTTATTTGTTCCCCTTCAGGACATAGTTACCACGTTGGACGAACCTTTATTTGATAGAAGAGGTTACTTGACCTTTGCTAACACCAACTAAACCTCCAGGCCTAGACTCCTTTAAAGGAAATTCAATTTTGTGTTAGTAAAGAGTTGTATTGTAGTTACCATGTGATATTCCTCTTGATCTCAGTATTGTTGTTGACTCTTGCAATTTTAATACGTCTTGTTCTTTTATAACATTTTAAACTAACTTGTCTTTCATATTTTTGTCTCGTCTATTTGATTTTTTAATATGTCTTATTCTTTTATAACTTGAAAATAACTTGTCTTACTTATTTTTGTCTCGTTTATTTAATTTTCTAATGTCTTATTCTTTTATAACATTTGAAACTAACTTGTCTTTCATATTTTTGTCTCGTCTATTTGATTTTTTAATATGTCTTATTCTTTTATAACTTGAAAATAACTTGTCTTACTTATTTTTGTCTCGTTTATTTAATTTTCTAATGTCTTATTCTTTTATAACATTTGAAACTAACTTGTCTTTCATATTTATTGTCTCGTCTATTTAATTTCTTAATATGTCTTGTACTTCTATAACATTTGTAACTAGCTTGTCTTACATATTTTTTGTCTCGTTTATTGTCAAATTTTAATTTCCAATAGTTAGCAGTATGTATTACGATTTATCTCTAATGTCTAGGCCTAAGTGCCTTTTTATTCAATTACAGTACAAACATTTTAATGTTACAGGGTTTCTTCAACTCGAATATTTTATTTTGATAATAGTTGTTTGTAGGTATTTTATGATACCACGTGATATTATTGATCTCAGTTTGGCTGTTGACTCTTGCAATTTGTTATTTTTTAATATGTTTTTTCTTTTAGAAGATTTGAAACTAACCAAAGAATGTTTTGTTTAAATTGAACTGTAAGGAATAAGTAATTCCATAATTCTTTCTGGATTACGTAACATTTTTTAAGTAAATCCTAAACAAATTCTGAATGTCATGAATACAGTGATTTAGAACAAGAAATTATAAATATCACTGTACATTTTAAAATTAAATTTTATTATTGCTAAGTTATTTTCATAACTCATTTAAAGTTTTGGTTTGTATAATGTCAAAGTCATTATTTTTAAACAGTGGGTTGTGATTTATAGGAAACATAAATAATTATGAAACGTAGACTGTATTTAATTTATTCTTTGTTTATTTTATTCATATAATTTATTTGCAGGCTGTTTATTTTAACAAATAAATTATATGTTGACTGAAAAATAAAGTCGCATCTCTTGTCCTCTGCTGGTGTTCTCTTTGGCATTCTTCAATGTTGATATATTTCTGCTCTCCTGTCCCTTGAACCTCTATGGGCGCTTATTAGTAACCTTTATTAGTCTATGGATGGATGTGAAGGTGAGGATGGACAGCTGATTATTTTCCAGTAGTTTTCATGTTTTATTTTTGTTACTGGTTTAACTTTTACGTCAGCAATAAGATAATGAACTTGAAATGATGGCTGCAGTTATTTCGACTCATTCGTCATCTCGCAAAGCAATTGTGATGCTAGAAAATTTTCAAAGGCATTTTGCAGTTAAAATTTATTAATTAAAACATAATACCAACCTTATATTATTTATTTGCATTTATTAAATGCCCAAAATAAGTTAGGTGTCGATATTAAAGTCAATAGTGTTGATAATCGGTTTTGAGCTGTCGGAATTAAGGTTAGTGTTATTGCAAGACCTTCTCGTTCTGTTACGCTACAGAAAAGTTATTGTTCATTCTAAAAACACCTTTCTTGACAAAAATTAAAGCTAGTATATCACAGGGTTTGCTTAAATAAGGGTATCAGCTGTTTTTAAATATTTTCCATTTAAAATACTAACTTATATATGGGTTTATGTCTTAACCTGTCGATAATCGGTGATTTACCTTAGCGCGATCGTATTTTAGCTGAATTTGATTACATTTATTTTGAACGAGCATTAAACTTTAAGCTCTTTAAAATGTGATAAAAACTAATTCTGATCCCTCTCAGCTCCTCTACGCCTAATCCCCGTTAAGCCACGACCACGGCCTTGAAAATCCGGCAAGATTAGTAAATTTTCAGGCCCCAACGCCAATTCAAACCACCTGATCCAATAAAGCATACGTAACTGAATTTTAATAAAAGAAAATTACTATTAAACTGGACATTCATTATCGCTTTTATGAAAACATTACCTAGTAATGATAAAACACATCAGCGTGCACGTCGTACTCTACAGCTATCAAGGGAAAAAAACAGCAGGTGGGATGAAGAGTCCATGTATGTCCAGGTTTATATTTATAAATTGTATGACATTTAAATATTTTATAGTAACTGGATGAACTGGTAAACATGAAATAACACCGAGCAAGGCTCGGTCCACCAGGTACTTTTAAAGTTAATTAGCCTATTTAAAAAATTAATTTGAAGTAAAATTCAGTTACTAAACATTTCCAAACACCATTAACATAACTGAAGTAAGGATCATATTACATAGGCTACTTACAATTACAATCGACTCTCGCTAACACGAACCTTGATATCACGAAATCCTCGATATCACGAATTATTTTTAATCCCCTTGGGAAAACCTGTCTAACACGAAGAAATTACTATACATAACACAAACTAATTTTCCGGTTATATTTTACCTCTATAACTCGAAGGGACACAATAATTACCTCTATAACACGAAATTCAGTAGATAAGACGAATTCGAATCACGCTTAACCTCCATAAATCGAAGTTTACCTCCATACCACGAAGTTTTCAGAATGGAAAACTGTAATACGAAATCCCGGCGTTCAGGATACAACCTGTCGGTGAATCATATCCCGGGTCAAGCAGTCCTTTAGTCTGTCTGCAGTCTAAATAGTTTTAATAAATTATGATTGATACTGTAATTGTTTTTACAAAGAGGAAGATTACAGACTTTTAATAAGTGGAATTAATAAAAGCTAAAAGTTTATTTCTGTAGCTGTAGGGATACAGTCAAGTTTCTTTATAGTATTGTTTTAATAAAAATCATGATCGATACTGTAATTGTTTTAACATGTTCAAGCAGAGGAAGACTACGGAAATTTAATTAGAATTAATATGATCTCATCTGTTTTTGTGTTTTACAGATTATTAAATTACAAATAATATTTAAATAAGTTAAAAGCTTTTATTTGTCGAAGATGTAGGGCATAAACTACATTTTTCTTTACCTGTGCATCACGAATTTTCATTTGGTTTACCTCTATAACTCGAATTATGCCTACGACAAACTATACGTAACATGAAGAAAAATCGCAGTCCCGTGGAATTTCGAGTTAGCGAGAGTCGACTGTATTAAATACTCTACTTTTTAGGACGATAAAATATAGACTACTTCTTACTTTACTTAACATTTTATATTTATTCAGTGCCCTCTATACAGTATACATGATATCGCAAGCTACAATATGATGTTCATGTTCCGTTTCTCAAAATTTGATTAAATTTACTATATGATGCATTCTTACAGTCAAAGAGCTGCCTACAGCTCATAGTGACAACACTGTACGTACGTTAATTCCTATTCCCTGGAAAAAAAAATATATATCAACAGCTATCAAAAATACCTAAGAGTCACCAACATTCTGTTGTGACTGTAACGAAATGAAGTACCATGAATATTTTTTTACATTTATTTTCTGTAAGCTACTGGGAGTTTTGCTTCAACATATTTTTTTTGCTAAAAATTTTCCACAATATCAGTTTTTGCGCACCCCTAAAGCCTGCGCCCCCTGAAGGCCTGCGCCCCAATGCACCGCATTGGTTGCATTGGCGTTAGTTACGCCACTGATAGAGAGTCTTATTCTTCAGTTGTAGAGGTAATTGCTGGTCATGAACCTATAATAATATAGCCAAAAATGGAGTTCATGGCGGCTGGCAGTTAGTCACTGACAATAAAACTGTCTCCAATCATTATCTTTGCATAGAGATCAGCTCCCAATAGCATATCAACTTTACAAGAAGAATCAAAGTTTGGGTCTGCAAGGACTAAGTTAGTAAATTTTCCCTGGACATCTTGTGGAACTTGGGTGTGAGGTAAGTTTGAAGTAATATGATCCAAAATTACCACAGGATGATTTTTGACCACTTGAGTGCCATTTAAAGCAGATATGTTTAAATTAGATACACCTTTAGTTTTAATAAGACACGAGGAAAGACCGTCAACCTGTTTGTATTTTTTCTGAGGATCTTTTAAGAGAAAGTAAGCGAGCAGTTTCCTCAGTTATACATTAAATCATGGAAGGTGAATCTACGACCGCTCTGATAACCAAAGAATTACCATTACTTGTAGTTACGTGTACCAGAGTGGTGCCTAATAATATAGTGGTAGGTCTATGGGAACAATTTTCCACTTGGGAGAGTGCCACTATTGCACTTTTCGAGTTGTTTGAGCTTTTAGGGGACTTGTTAATGTTTTGTTCTTTATTAGAACCTGATGTTGACTCAGAGAGATTGTTTGGGTTTTGTGGTAGTAAGTGGAGCAATGAATGATGCTTCTTACTAAAAAAAGCACGCACCTTTGTAGATTTGCATTCTTTGACTGAGTGGGCAGAGCCTAAGCAGTTAAAGCAAAAGTGTTTTTATTTCACGAAATCGTATTTATGTTGGGATGTCAACTCCTTGAAACCTGGGCAATGATAAATAGAGTGGTTAGAACTTGAATTTACATTGTGCTTTAGGGGAAGAGAGAAGTACTGTTTGATTACGTTTCTGATTCCCTGTTTTCATATTGAGAGGAGAACTTTCAGATGAGACAGTACTTTGAGGGACTGAACCAGAGTTAGGGGTACATGTTAAACTAGCAGTTTAAATTATTATTAAATACACTGGGCTGACATGCAGGTATTTAACATTTTATATTTATAAACTAGCAGCTTCCAAACGAGAGCACTCTTTTTCCAAAAAAATACATTAATTCAGTAGCGTCAGGGAACTTTTGTGAGTCTGGTCAACTATTTTCAAACTTTTTTTTAGTGTTATTATCTAACTTTCTCAACAAAAGAGAAGGCAGGATAATGTTATCCTGCTTGATGTCATGTTTAAGTGCAAGCAAGGCCTGATCATTTTCTTGGAACCGAGAGATAAAAGATCTGAGGTTGTTTGAGGTGGGAGATACAACTCGAGGTACATCAATTGTGTTGTTTGCTTGGAAACTTAACTACTTTCCTACTATTTTGATACCTTTGTTTGAGAATATTCCAAGCCACCTGATAGTTTTCAGGAGTGCTTTGGACATTTTTTTATCATATTCAAAGGTTCACCTTGTAAGGATGACAAAAAGTACTGCATTTTTTCATTATCTCCAAGTTCACAATTTATGTCAACAGAGGCCTCAAATAAATTGTAAAATGATAGCCATTGATCAGGGGACCCAGATTGAACGTTTTCAATGAAAGAGAAGTCACTTTAAATTTTGAGTAGAGATGCCACTTGAGGAAACATGTTCATTGACTTGAAGATTACTAAACCTTGTCGGTGAATGATTTTGTTAATACCTTGATTGAGAGAACAATCTCTGCAATTTCATCTTTCATGTTTAAAAATTGAGGCGGTAGCTGGAAAAAGGGCGTATTTGTTAAAACAGCGTTTTGAGAAAAGACAGTTTGAAAATTTTCTTTCAGTCCACCATAAAATTATGAAAAGCAGTGATAATATTGTTAGGTTTATATGGTACAAATTTATTCAGGAATAAAAAGAGACTAACATCAATAAAATCGGAAAATAACTTATTTTGTTATTTTAGTTTTTCTGAAGAGGTAAATATGCCCTTTTGACTTAGACAGAATTCCAAATATGTCCTTTTTCCATAGACAAATCCATTTACATATAAAACAAATGAGAAAATAAAGATTCTCATTATGATTATCATTAATTATTTATTAATAGTTTAAAATTTACTAAAAGCCTATATGAACTAGTAAAATATTACTGAAAATTTTCAAACTCTTTTTTCTCAAAACGCTGCTTTGACAAATACGCCCTTTTTCCAGCTACCGCCTCAAGTGTGTACTTAGAATGTTGATAACAATAAAAATATATTAACTTATTCAGGTAAAACTAAGTTATTTGTTAACTGATATCAACTTAAACACACACAACTTAGAGTTTAACTGAAACTGAGACCATTTCAGCTATCTATGAAAGAAGGGCGTAATAACCACTTCACAAAAACAGCTGTATCTGTGAATTTTTGTCAGAGAGTAATGAAATTTTGTACTGATTTAAACAGATGTGTGGAAAATAAAAAAAATGCAATCTCTGAAAAAAGGGCGTATAGGCCATTACGCCCTTTTTCCAGCTACTGCCTCAATTTTTCTTCATCAAATCCCTCAATTTCATCACAAGACATTACTTCTTTAATAATACATTTAAAATCATTATGCTTGTTATTAACTTCTCTTTCGTAAAATACTAACTTACTTATGTCTTCTTTGCCTAATTGAAGTATTGTCGCATCAGTAAGAAAGTATTCAATATTACCTTTGATCCTATTAAGTGAGTTAGAGATTAGCCAACTTTGTCTTTTAAATAGTGCTAACTTCATCGTTCAAGAGAAATAAAACTCCAAATAAATATGTGAAATACAATAAAAAATATTACTTATAAAAATAGACAGGAGAAAATGAAAGATTAATTCGAGTAAAATAGTGTTGGGAGTTTGAGATGCTTAACTTTGACTTTTTTCCATATTGTGGTTTTAAATCCAGTCTGGACGGAACAATATTCTGTATTGAGGCTTATGATATTAAATTTTACTTTTCTATTCTGGAGGACCATAGCTATAAAATCACTTAAATAATTACTTGATTTAAAAAATAAACTTTATTTGCTTACATTTTCTCTCTGTACATGCTTCATTCCTTTTAAAAAATAAAACATAAAAGTAAATAAAAACATAACCCATCTGACAGTTAACATAATTTGTTTCGTTATGAAACATTCAATATTCAACAGGTAGCCTAGGTTATTCTTGCCAATAGCTATTATATCTACTCTCCTTGTTAGCTAATTTTCCGCTGTAAACATCACCTCAACATTTATATTGCAATATTTTCTTTAACTCTTAGGCCATGAAACTTCTGTTGGTATGGTTTTGTTGTTTTGTAAGAGCTCTCCGATAGGACAGACCCCAAGGACATTATGTAATGTTCGAAATACCGCAACATTATTCATGGATTAATTCAACCTAAAATATATTTACAATATTTAATGATAATGAATCATTAAATAAATCCAATAATTATCTTTGAATGACATGACTTATTAAAGATCATTTTTGAGATACAAAAATTTTTAATTTGTTTTGCTATTCAGAAGTAGATTTCATACCATTTCATGACTAAATTCTCAAGCAGATATATACTTTTTACAGGTAAAAATAACTTAATTAGGGTTTGTGTTAAGGTTTTTTTTTGCAAAGTTACTTTAAGTTTAAGTTATTTTGAAGCTTTACTTTAAGAAAAATCTTATCATGATAAGATTTTTAAGGCTGATAGTTTGAAATAGGCTAGCAAGAGAGAAATCTCCTTTGGTAGACTTTTTTGGAGTAGTATAACATGCACCACTAACTATGTCCTTGTGATGCAACAAGCGGAGTGGTAGGGGCAGCGGCAGTGGTGCCCGGTGACAATGAGGGAAAGCAGACAACCATGACAGCTACCGGGCTGTGAAAGTGCCTCAGCTGTCATACTGCACCATGCAATCCTATTGTAAACATCAATTTCAATTTTTATTGCAGACATTGGCTGTAAGAAGTGTTCATGTAGTTTCTTATGTAATATGATGACTATACCAACAAAATTCTCAGGAGATTGAAAGATTAAAACTCATTTCAGCTGTTTAGCTCAATAACTAGCTATTTTGCAATTTTATTGATTTATTTTGTATTTTCAAAGCCAAAAGGCAATATTCTGAAAAGTTGTTTGTAAACAATGGGAAATCGTTTCAAACCCTTATAAAAAAGTCCTAGACCCTAGCTGCTGTGTTAACAAGACACCCATAATGTTATTCACCTAAGGTGTTTTTATGTTAAGGTTGATTCCTTAAGTTCACCAGCGAAGTTTCCACATGTTCTTGGGATTTATATATTTTTTAATTAAGAGAGGGACAGATTATTTTCCTTACTCTCTCAAATGAATAACAATTATTTGGAAAAACTGTTTTCAGCACTTTGGTTAGGTATCTTCAATAAATTGTTTCACAAAGGCAGTGTTCAGCCCAAAATGATTGTCTGTTATATAGTGTCGCGAGCACGAAATACGGCGGGCGGCAAAAACTGGAAACACAATAAATCTTTTGCTAAAAGTCAGCTGAAAAGAGCAAATTAAATGTTTATGTTGAGTTGTCAACATCTTGTTTGTGTTTTTCGTGGACTTTAACTATGCAAGTTTTTGATGCAATATTTCATTAAAAGTTTTCTTTGTCCGTCTGCGATCCAAAACAGCATTGCCAACCGCAAGTGATCGAGTCTTTCACCCGGAAACCCGAGCCCAAAACCTAAATTAATTTTCTAATTGGCTACCAAATAGGCCTACATGTAAAAAAACTCTTATCATATAAAATCTTGTAAAAAGATAGTTGTAGGCTACAAAATTTACCTAAAACAAAAACAATTATGCTATCCTCTTATACGAACAATTTTTCAAGCTTGTTTGTTTATATGTTTGCTTGGTTGCACAATTATTTCAGCCATTCCAAGTTCCACACGGGACAATTAGGCCATTGATTATCGACATCGACATTGACATTGATTGTCGATGTGGATAATCAATGGTAAGGCCATGTTTACAACTAGTTTATGGACTTTAAAAAATATTTAATCTGGTTTTCCAGGATATACTTCTGCTTGTGTGTCGATTTATAAATTACAATAATTTCTTCCCCTCCTTTGTTGAAACTTCAAATGTTCAAACTCAAGCTCCTTCTCATACCTCACTACCTATAATATGTTATGTGTCTTGAAAACATTTCAAACACTTTATTTTTCTTGGAAAAATTAACAGTAGGCTAGTCTCGTACGGGACTCCACAAAATTACACGTCATCATAGTATTGATAAAATCTTTTATTATATTTGTAAAAGAGGATTTTAAAATATACAGAGCAATGAAAGATATATTTCTTAACAAATTAATGCTAATTTTAAATGTTTATCAATGATTACTTCAAGAAATATATTGAAGTTTTCTGGTTTGTATGGGACATTTGTAACGGTTCCGTACCGGACTTGTGTGAATGGAGGTTTCAAATCAAGTAATTTTTATGTTATAACATAATAGGGGTATTGTTATTTCATTAATACCAAATTAAGAAATTATTAGTAAGTAATTTGTGTTAAAGTTTTATTCAATCTACTCACATTATGTACAAAAATTATATTCTTAAAAGTAACTCGATTTAGGCTCAAAACTTGGGACAGATCAACGAATAGTTAGTTCATTTCTGAATATTTAGAATAGGGATAGGTCATTTCTGAGTCACTGCTGTTCTTCTTAGAACGAAAAACACACTTGCAATGAGGGATGAACCCTTTTGCGCTCCCAGCATGACATCATTGACTATGGTGACACACTATTAATCGCCCTCCTTTCCCTGTCGGTACAGTACTTCCAATCCTCCACTCTTGTCCGAGTGTTGCCAGATAAACTTACTGGAGTGATTTTGATTCACCCAAGTTTCGTCGAGGTACACCCAGTCGTTTAGTATAGGTTCCTGCTTTAGCGAGTGCATTTTGCGCAAGAACCGCGCACGAGCGGCGACTACTCTCCATCAGAAATTTGCGTCCGTCGTTGGCTTTTTTGTACCTGAATCCGAGGGCACAAAAAACCGTCGAACAGAGCAGATACTACCAGTGTAGCCAATTAATTCTCTCTGGCTTGTGTTCCTTGCGGTCATTTTGAGCAGTTTGTAAATATCCCCTGTCATAAAATCTCAAAACTGCCTCCCTCACTACGCCACAATCAGTCATTTATCAATGTGCGAATCGCTTCTCTCGGGACTCGGGAGTATAGTTTTCTAGGAGGTACACTACTTTCTCTTTTTACTTCTCGGGCACACCTTTGAACAGGCCGGAGACTAATTCCACACATTTTTTATGTCAGTTCTTGGCTTTTATTGAAGTCAATAGCTTCACGATTATTTTCGTCGGCTGAACTTTTTTGCAAAACTAAGAACGTTTGCAACCACATTTTTGATTTGTTACTTGAGGTCACTTTGGAAAATGCCCTGTAACCGTCGTTCCTTGGGCGGCTCAAACTGTATTTCTCCTGACTCCATGATGAAAACAAAACAAACCCGGCAAAATAAGAGAGGAGAATGCAAAACAATAGGCTTAATGTTCATAGATTGCACACTGATTAAACAAAAACCGTTATATGTTAAAATTGACTGATTACGTAAATTAAGTGTTGAACAATTTATCACCAAAAAATATAATATAATTTCGTAATTCGATGAATTAATTTATGAAATCTCCGAAAACAAACACAAACAAAACAAAAGATTACGTATCGTTACATTTTTATTTTTGTCTACAGCTGACAGTTATTATTGATTCCTGCTAGTCTGAATCTTGCACGAAATTAGAAGAATCTTGCATAAGAGCTTGCAGCAAAACTTTCATATGTAAATGTGTGCTTGTAAACCTACAATCATATGACTAATTGACAACCAAAATACTGCTGATTTCGCCAGCAGCCGTAGCTCACTCACCCGCCGTATTTCGTGCTCGCGACACTAGGTGTGTGACCAATATTGAATAGGCCTACCACCCAGTCCAAATCACCCAATCCAGATATTGTTTTCTTTGGAAGTATCTAACATGGAAACATTCTCAATTCGTTCATATTTTTTCCATAACAATTTTTAGTGAATCTCTTCAATGGGAAAGAAGCTGTTGGTCTTACGGGAACACCTAAATCTGAGACTGATAACGTTTTAACAAATGTCTGTAAACATAACAGAAGCTGAAAAGATTGTCTGATCTTAAGAGGGTTCCCTACCAACAGCAGTTTTTGTTTTTCTGTGACACTAGCGGCGACTTTTGGAACTGCGGCTCCATAAGAGCCCATGTTAAATTTGTGCACTTTTCGCCGCGCAAGCCAGTGCAGGGGTAAACCCGGTGTCATTTAGCGCCTCCAGTTCTTAAAATAAAGTTATTCGGATATAGCATTCTAAAGATAAAGAGTTGCAGAGTGTTAATTGCTTCTCCAAAATCGTTTATGCTCACTCATTAAAAAGATGCATGGCGTTAAAGTTGGTCAACTTCAACAGAATGTATCTTCAGAATACGTTACCATGAGCGATTTTGGGTTAGCAATTAACATTCTGAAACTCTTTATCTTTGAAATACTGAGTTAAATTAAATTTTATTTTGAAAACCATAGGCGCTAAATGACACCGCGCGGAGCGTGTTTTAGGCATGTTTTGGGGTAGGTAGGGAACCCTCTTAATGAAGTTTGGCACAGGCGTGTAAAGTGGTAAGGTGGACGAGTTTGGCAGTCAGCCTGATGGGGCCACCAGAAAGGGGGTTAATAAACCCTCCTAGAGTGGATTTTCTGAGTTTTTTACATAGAAAAATAAAAGTATTGGTGATCAGATTTTTGTTTGCACCATTAATTTCAGCTCAAAAACAAACAATTTAGTATTTAAATCATCTGAGATATTGAAAGCAGTAAAGGTCTTGGTGAGCTCATAAAAAAGTTATTTTTCAAGGAACTAGGCTATTACAAATATGTGGTTACTACACCCTTTTTTGTGAGCTTGCCCACATCTTAATTTATGACCAATTTTTATGATTGAGGTGTCAAATTACTGTTAATTTTATCAATATTTCCTGAATGTTGTTCATTTTCCATTAGGTGAAAAAGCATTGCCCCAATGGGCATGTATGTTACACTCAAATTTACATGTACCATATTTCTTATAGAAGGGATATTTGTTAAAAAATTAATAAAATTAGTACTTCCCTTGTGAATGGTTGGACCGAAATAGACATATTATAAAGCCTACTTTTTTTACAGGAAATTTCATTTTCTTTAATTTTCCAATTTAATAGGGAATACTAAAAGTTGATAGTTTTCAAGATATTTAGGAAAAACCAAAGAATGGTATCTCCAGACCCCCCTCCCTCCCCCCGCTCAAGGACTACGGACGGGGTATTTTGATATGTTCACCTCCTAACTAGTACAAACAAAGCTGCAAAGTCAAAAATTGTGTTCCATGCGTTTCCCTCTATACCTTATTTTGAGCATTTGTTGCCTGGACTACTAATAAGTTGATAGGAACAGTATATTTTTATATTGTAAAAAGATTAGTATATTGATATTGAGGGACGTGTGTGTAACGTAGCCTTGCACCATGTTGCAGAGGGACGACCAGTCACTGTTGGCTCAGTTCTTCTACGCGGACGAGGCACTCAACCTCGTGGCCGCTGAGCTGGACAGTTTTGACGGTCGCAAGGATCCGGAGAGATGCAGCTCGTTGGTCAACCACCTTCGGCAGTGTCAGGATAAGGTTAGTTAATCATCCAATTTTTTACTGCTATAAGCGCAAGATTTTTAGTTTCCAACATAGATAAAGTTTCCTTGTGCAAAAAATCTGAGTGCTTGTAAAAAATTAGAAAGCTTAGGTAATACTGCACTTTAACATTGTCTTCTTAAAGCTGTGATCAAAGACAAAGGATTTATTTCCTTCTCTGTTATAACACTTGGAATTTATCCAACTATTCTATCATTCCCAACGAGCTTTTTGCAGCATTATTATTTATTGCAAAAAACTTCTATTGATTACTTTTTATATATGATCTAATATATATTTGGCTACACGTAATTAATATCAATCTTTTTTTTTTAAAAAGGTATATTACGGATCATGTTTTTTTTTTTAAAAAGTGTTTAATATTATTGATGTGTAGCCGATTATATTTAATCATAGACATCACCATCATGACAAATACCCACCGAGAAGAATTACTTTTTATTTATTCAATATGTCTGTAGCATTTCAGTCATAATACTGGTTTTATAGTAACCTGAAATTAAGTATACTTTTAGTTAAAACTCTACCACATTAGGTAAACCAGATACTTTACTCTTGTTTCCAACATAGTGTACAAGAAGACTCATTTTAGTAGTTGAAATGCAAATAGCAACTTAAATGGAAGAAGGTCGCCGACTGCTGCTGACTAATGATTATGAACGTGTTGTAAAACAAATCTCAGTGATAAATCAACACCAGCTTAAGATAACGAAATTACTGCTGTTCTGGTTTAGGGGAGAGATGAATTTTAAGAACATTCTGAATATTTCATCGGAAATATGATTTTATACTGAACACAATTTTTTCTAGATAATCCTTCTTAATATAGATTAACTTGTGTGGCTATCTTTTAATATAACTACCTATAGAAACAGTAAAATTTGGTAAAAATTATTAACATAAAAATAGATAAACAATTTAAATAATCGTACAGACAATATATTTTATATAGTTCAGGTTCAAAAAGTTGTGTGTATAAGGTCAAATTGAATTTTGACACTGAGGTTTTTGATATCCTAATTTATGAATAGTATGAAGCAATTGTAATTAAAAATTTGAAGAATGGTTAAAGTAAAAACAAATTTATATTGGTTTTAATTTAAATTACATTAAAATTAATTATGATTTTGCTCTCCATGAAGATTAACTAAAGACATTTTTTAGTGATGCTTTTTGTTGTCATCTTTTAAAAGACTTATAAAAGTGTTATTTTTGTGACAGATATATAGGTGTGAAACATTAATTTCAAAACTTAAAATTTAATCAAGATAAATCAAATCAAATAAAATAATTCTTTATTTCAAGAAATAATAACAAAGCAGCGTTATAATAACAAAATTAAAAAAAACCTCACATGGGTCAAAGACCTGTGCGTGTGGCGAGTCCAAAGTCCATAGCTGCGTTAATATTACTCAAAGAAACTAAACAATAATTAATTATATATTCAAAACCACAAGAAGTAAAATCAATGGTAGCTATAAGAATTTAGTAGGTAATTACGATTAATTTCTTAAACAGCTGCTGATAACGTGTAACATAGATTAGATAGGATACATATAATGGAGAAAATAAATATTAATTTGAATTTTATGAAACTGCGTGAGGCATGGGTTGTTTTGTTTTTGAAAGTGGAATTACGTCAAGGTCACGAAGGATATTCTGGGCCGATAAGCGACTCAGCGATAACAGGACCTATCTCCGCCAGCCAGGCCGCCACGACCCTTTTGTAGGTACTAAGCGGAACCTGCAGGCTCCGTATTTCTAGAGGTATTTTCCGTAACAAAAAATTTTCTATGTAAAAAGAATTAGTCAGGTTAATAGATTTAACTACTCGAGGAACCTGCAGGCCCACGCCCACCGTGCTACGGGTACGGTAAGTGTGAGTCACAGGAGCCACTATCACGTTTGGATTATTGTAACAAAACGTTAATAAGCTCTTTTTGAATAACTGTCTGACTGACTGATAAAAGCCCAGACTCTTTTAAAAGCTGTTGAGTAGGGAAACGCCTTTTTGAATGCAGCTTTAATAATAGACCTTTGGATAACATATAATGGCTCGAGAACTGATTGAAAACTACCTCCTCAAGCAACTAAACCATATTGCAAATAGGATTGAATATAATAAGCGTGATAAATAATTTAAGTTCTTTTTCGCCCAAAATTTGTCTCAGCTGATAAAAAAACAAAAATCATTTTTCTGAGTTCAGATTTAATCAGATTTACATGATTTTCCCATCTCAATTTTGAATCAACAATTACCCCAAGATACTTATAATGATCGACTCTTTCAATAACTTGGCAACAACAGTTTGCCGTGTCTGCACCACTGCACGAGTGCAGAACTACTCTGAGCTCTGTGGGCGGCTCACTCGCTGGGCGTAACGCGATCGGCATACATTTTGTTTTACTCACATTCATTGTTTAAATATTTTCAGAAAACCAATTTTACAGAATCTTTAATTCCATCGATGCGGTGTTGAAAACTTCTTCCCAATTTGAACCTGTGAAAATTACGGCTGTATCATCTGCAAAAAGAAATAATTTACCAGCGATTGGAAGTTTATCAATATTATTTATATAAATCAAAAATAACAGAGGCCCAAGAGTGCTGCCCTGAATAATTCCGTAGTTGACACGGAAGTTAGTTTAATTGGTTTTTTTAACAATTGCAAATATTGTACTATTATTATAACTGTCCTTGATTTTAATACATTATTGTAACTGTCCTTTTTAAAGTGTGTTTGTCACTTTTTTTTAACAGAGAACAGTGGGTAGTCATGACAAGAGAGAATATGTTTTGAAAAGAAATACATTTAAGCCTTGAACCTTGTATCACTGGCATTCCACTTGTGGTACTCTGCTAGCCCAATGGCCAGGAGCGGTGGCATAAGCTTCGAGTAGTTCTGGCAGTCCTCAATAGGCAGTCCCACTAGTAAACACATAATATTGAGCTAGGGTGTGGTTAAAATAGTACAAAACTATTACTGCTGTTAGTTACTAAGAGTACATTAGTACTACAGTCATCACTGCAGTGTTGGGAAATAAACCACGTATACACTTTCCATTTAAAGATAGAAATAATGGGAATATGTCAAACGTTATTTTTGCGATAACGGTATTAGATTTCTGTCTGATTTAACAGTCACTCAATCACACCCAGACACCAAAACTGCTTGCTGACCCTTGTTTCCTATCAGCATCTTTATTGGTACTAGCATCTTTGCTCACATGAATCACTATTCATTTTTTTAAATCTACTACGGTATGTAGATAATCTAAGCTTGCAGCCCCTAAGTCTATGCCAGTAAATAGTATAGTTTTGATTAATATAAACTAGTGATATAACTGATTTGTAGCTTGTAGCACAGATTTATTTAGTAATATACCTATTTTGTTTACTCACGTATAACAACCCTTTTGTAGTATTATAATGAACATGTTTGAACCTTCAGGTCATCTTCAGCATTCAACATGTAGTACATTAATCAAGTGTACTATGTGTTGGAGACTGAAAAAGACCTCTTAGTATTGATGAGTGTGTTTCAACTTTCGGAAAGGATAAAATTTGTGACTACAAAGGTTTGTTAGTCACGAGGAAATAAAACAGGTATATTAATAATTAAACCTACTTTTTGAAAAAAAATCTGCTAGTTTTTAATGTATTACAATTTTGATGATCAGGTACTGAACATTTGCAACCGCATTATGGATGAACTGATACCAAACGAGAGAGCTGACAGAGACTTTAGAGTGAAGTTTCCTGATGATGTGATGCAAGATAATCTCGCCGGCCAGTTGTGGTTCGGAGCTGAGGTCAGTACGCTATCTGTGTTAGCTAAGATTACCAGTCTCAACATTTGTTTACTTTTCTTAAGATAAGAATGTAAACATGAAAATAACTTGTACTATCTGTTCTTGGCAAAAAATAATGAAAGAAATATAAAAAGTGTTTTATGATTTGACTTTGGTCTTAATAACAAAACATAATTTAAAGTTACCCTGATAGGCAGGTGTACTGATTAAGTACTAAAGTCTGAAATTTGCCTTTAATTTCATAATGTTCTTTGAAAAGTCTGGTATTAGTCTTGAATTTTGTAGGGTAAACAAACTAGAAACCCTGACTTGGTAGGCATGAAGAAACCGTTTCTTGTGACACATTGGAATAAAGGTCATGGAATGGAATAAGTTTACTTCAGTGAAGGTGTTAATAATAAAACATTTAATTAACTATTATAGGTCTGGTTGTTTCTAACTAAATCTTTATAATCGAATATACATTTTTAAACCATTTTGAAATTGAACAAAAATACCAAATTTTGATCATTTATAACTGTAGTGATGACAGAAAAAGTAAGTAGTACTTCTATTTTTTGTAAAAAGGAGAGCCAGATATACCTTGAAGGCCGAGTTGAATGACTGTTGTGCTGCAGTGCCTGGCGGCCGGGTCGAGCATCATGAACCGTGAGACGGAGAGCGGGGCGATGCGGCCGCTGGCCAAGGCCTTGACCAAGTCGCTGGAGAACGTGCGGAATCTGCTGCGCGAGGCGAGTCTGCGCACGCACGCGCCGTCGGAGCTGGCCCACGACCGCCTTGTCGAGTCCCTCAAGATGTTCGACCGGCTGCTGGCCGAGTTTGAGCTGTGCTATGTGAGCGCGATGGTCCCCGTCAAGACCGTCCACGAGTACCAGCTGCAGCAGGACGTCGTCGTGCTCTTCTCCGAGACGTTGCAGAGGTGCGTACGTCCTGCTCTCCTGATTCAGCCCTTACTACTTTTTTTTCACCAAAGGATATATAATAAATTTGATAAACGTAAATTTTTCAGACCAGTAATAAACTGAAGTCAGATATGGTCACCAGCAAATGGTGACGCAAAATTGATGGATGCAATTTTTCTTTGATCATCAGTGTACAGAAGATCAAGCAGCAATTAAAAACAAGGTTGAAGTGACCATTCGCCTTATTTTATCCTTTTTATTTTTGGTTTTATTTTTTGTAGGTCTTACAAACAATTAGAAGATTGTAAAATTTAAGTACACATGCTGATACTTTCTGACTTGTAGAATTCCTCTGGGGAGAGTGACACCTACAGGGTAAAAAAACACAATTTTTTTATTCCATAAAAATATTCCTTGTTTTCTGTAGATTAATAAAATATATACTTAAGATGCTTACAAATTGCCTAAAAAAAAAATCATAACGAGAGTCATGTCACTAATTTTAGTCTTGCAACGAAGCCTGCGAATACTCAGGCCCTCTTTTCTTATATACTCACTACCCTGTTGTAGCAAAATTTTATTTTCTTATGTTGGTAGTAGTCATCTTAAAGTCTGTTTCTTGTATTTAGTCTGCTGCAGCTGTTTGGACAGTTGTTTATGTATTGTGAGAGGTTAAAATGTGGTGACTTTTATGTTGTTTGTGAATTTCAAAGTTGTGAAAACCTTTCGTGATTTACCAGTTTATTAAAGTGGAGTATTATTTAGGCCTACATAGTAAAATGCCAAGAATAAAGAAATTTAATAAATCCTACAAGTTCCATGGAAACCGGTATGTTAATAAGGCTACTGCAAAACCTAGCCTAATAGGTGAAGATGTTATTCTTAGGCCTAGTACCACAAGTACAACTTCTAGTAATTCTAGTAATTCTAGTTTGTCTTCAAAGTGTGTTTACCGTAACTCAGATTTTTAATATGTAGGTACCATTATCTAAGAAACTATAAGAGCTAAGAACTTGAAATTTTTTTGTGGGTGTTCAGTGAAGTATATTCCTCAAGACACTCTAACTATTTATAGCTTTAAGTGTTAAAATGTAATTTAAAAAAATGTTTTCCACACATAAAATTTTGAAAAAAATGTAAAATATTTATTTTAATTTTTTTAATAGAAAAAATTAATTGTTCTTAAAATATTTTTGGGTATAACATTACTTAATATGTCAGGAGCACTGTGCACAAGTTTCATTAAATTATCACCAATGGTTCTTTAGATATATGTACCTAACTTAAAAATTGATTCCCCATTTAAAACGCATTGCGATGACCAGGTGGCACTCTCCCCTTAAGTTGTCTGACAAGGACTATAAAAAAGCTGAAACATTGGCTAAAAAATGAGGTACACGGTCTTATCAGCTTTGGCCGGTGTGTTACAGGGCCCTGAAGCTGGGACTGCTGAGCCAGGAGACTGTGGACCAGTGCGACCCGGCCCTCATGTTCACCATCCCCCGCCTGGCCATCGTCACCGGCCTGCTCATCTACCCCGAGGGCCCTCTCAGCTTGGACATCAGCCCCCACCACATGTCCGAGATGTTCAGGCCATTTAGGGTAAACATACTCCACCACGTATATCTGATAAAGATGAAAATTGTTACTGCCACACAATTCCTTTTTTGTGTCCTTCACCTTTTCATTTCCATTGTAGGATGTGGTCAAATAGTTGTTGTGTATAATTTTAATGTGAGAGTATAGTAATGATACATTACAGCATTGGAAAGTTATCTTAGGGTACATTTATGTTGGAGCTGCGATTAGCGATACAAGCTGCGATCCTCTCAACGAGTAGAAAATATATGCGTGCTTTGTAATGGGTCCGTTTACGTCGGAGCTGCGCTGTGACTCACTCCTGGGTCCCGACCATTCATAAGAGCAGTGACAATAGATCAGTTCATTTTCTCAGCTAGTATTGAGGATCCAAAGATGGGGTTAATTTAATATCACAAAAACCTGTTTTCCGCAATGTTAGCATTAGAAGTTCATTTAATATCACAAAAACCTGCTTACCGCAATGTTAGCATTAATCTTTCTTCTCCCAAAATAATTGGTCTCATATGGCAATTATTCAATTTTTCTGTAGGTGTTTGGAAGTTCTCGACAGTAAAGTCAAACGTTTCTATATCTATTCTCATGTAGTCAGCAAATTTTGTGGGATGCTGTCTTAAATCGAGATACAGGTGATGGTATCCCCCAGATACATTTATTTTTTCTTACTGATAGGATGTGCACAATACTAGCGCTCTCTAAGTTTTAACAAAAAATACTTTACAGCACTTGCTATTAAAATTAAATCACCCTCTTCGGAATCACTCATCTTCACCTTGAGCGTGACTGTCGCAGCTGTGACATAAAAACCCGACCAAAGCAGAGGGCTACTCCCCACTTGCATTGTTGCTCTCATCTCTGCAGCAATCGTTTGTCGCAGCTCTAACATAAACATACCCTTCGGTTGATGTCAGGAACTCCCTTCTCCTTAGTTCAGAAGAATTGCAATTAGAGGGGCGACTATTAAAGTCATGGTTGTTATGACTGGCAGCATGCTGCACCCAAAGAACTATACTACTGGAACGCGCGTTGCCCATAAGCCGCGTGTTGTAGTTTCCGGGCGCATGCAGCTGTGTGTTTCGATTGCATCCAGGGACGTGCGGGCACTGACACGGGGCAGGAAGATGGTGCGTCCATCGCGGATATGCTGGTTTGACTTCCCGCCTTTTCGTCCAACTCGAAGTTTGTACCACTTAGCACTGAGATAAAAGGTTGAAATTTTGCATGTGAGGAGTCCTTTAGTTTTGAACGGTAATAGTATCAATTATATTTCAAAAATAATTTTTCGTCTAATTTAAAAAATGAAAAAAGTCAAAAGTTTTTATTCGACTTTAAAACTTGACTCGAAAAAAGTAGTCGGCTGCTACTTTTTGTATTTTTTGGTCAGGTAAAATAAAAAACGGTGGATATTGTTGCTAAAGAATTGCATTTTTTAAATAATATTTTTTGAAAAAATAGTAGCCTTAGTTTGGTTATTAACTTAGTTTTTGTGAGAGAATTTATCCGTGCTGCGCCAGGATAAAAACAAAGTCATATCTAAACTGATGTTTACAAAAACAATGTAAACCAAAAAAACACAATTATAGTATCAAATTAAAGGTATGAATCTCACAATTACAATGGTACCAAATATAAATATGTTTTAGAGACAGTTTGCACATTGTAGGAACGTTACAAGTTTATTCCGTGGTTGCAGTAACTAAGGAATGTTAGGGCAAGCTTCTAGGTTATCGATTGTTACGATGTGTAAACTGCCTCTAAACCATTTTTGATTGGTACCATAGTAATTGTGAGATTCAGACCTTTAATTTAATGCCTTATTTGGAATTTTTTACGTTATTTGTACCCGGGCGGGCGCTAAAACGGAGCAAGAAGATGGCGCGTCCGGGAATGTAGTTCATTACTCCATACAAGTGATGATGACCTTAGATCACACACGAGGTTTACAGATTTTAAATCAAAAGGCAAAGTAATTAGGGCATGTTATGGTGTTGTCAAAATCGTTTATATGCATATTTACTCAAGCTAACTGAAAAAAGGCTACCACCAACGATTTAACCTTGAGAATATGTAACAATTTCACAGGCGTTATTTTTAAAAATCACTTAAGCAATGACGAATTCCATGGAAGCCACAAATTATTGTTGATCAAATCCGTAGCTAAAATTTTTTTAATTATATCGCATCACATTGCCAAACAGAAAACGTTTGAAATCACAAACAAATCGAAGTGAAAAAGGCAAAGGTTTACAGTGTTAATTTTTTTTCTAACCTGTAGATTAAGCATCTGATGCTTGTGAAATAAGCTGTAAAACTTGTCTTAAAATAAAGTACATTTTATATTTAAAAATTGTTTTATCTTACCTAATACATATTTAGACATTTTAGTCCTAATTTTCAAGAAAATGTAAAATTTACCTGTAACGTCTTATAATAAGTCATAAGACGTGTATGACGTGTGACTTAGTTATGACGTGTGTATTCTGCATTAAAATAATCAATATTAAATATAATTGGTTAAAACAATTATCAAACGTTAACATAACATTCATTTTGAAATATGACAATACAGCATTTCAGAGTTTACAAGGCGTTTAAAGTGCTGCAATAGGCTGCAACAGCATTATCGTAATGCCTGAGCCTTGGCGCGGCCTGTGTACCTGACCCGCCCTGGCGCCTGCAGGCCCCCGACGCAACCGCGGATTCCGGCTCGCTCTGTAGGCCCAGCGCGCGTTCCAGTAGTATAGTTCTTTGACTGCACCATAGGTTTATCTTTAAACTGATATTTATGTACAATTTTCCATTAAAACAAATAATTAAATAAATTAGTAATTTTAATTAATTGGTTTTTGTGAGAAAATATAATAAAGCATGTTTATAAATAAACTAATATTTTATTGATGATATAAGTAACGTGTATTGCAATCCCGTAGACTCTGCTGATCAAGATCAGAGAACTCCTGTGGACCCTTACAGAAGCTGAGCTATTGACCCTGGAGAAGATGCTGTGTTCCTCTGAAGACCCTGTAACACTGTCTCGCAAGCCTTCTTCTAATGGGTAAGTACTTCTTAAGTACTGGGTTAGTAGTTCTCCTAAGTGAAATGAGATTGAGAGGGTCCCAAACAAGGGATGTTTTTATATTTAGAAAACCTTAAATGAAACAATAGTTCTCTGTGGTGACCTGACAATAACCAGGATTTAACTGAAAAGTAGTTTTGTTGTTACTTTTAGCGAATTTCCCCTATAGGGAATTTAGCAAATTTCCCCTATAGGGAAGAAGCTATTACCGTAGGTCTCATGGTAAGACCTAAGCTCGGGACCGTTATAACTTTTCATTTTGGGGCCCCCAGAAGCAAAAAACACCATTCGTTCGAATTTTTATATACATATATATATATCTATATATCTATATATATATATATATATATATATGTGTCTGTTAGCACGATAGCGGCTGCAAAAATGGTCCGATCTTTATGAAATTTGGTACGGACATGTAAAGTGGTAATCAATTGGACGAGTTCGTGAACCAGCCCGATCGGACCACCGGAAGGGGGGTAAATGGGGATAAACCCCCCCAAAAATGGTTTTTTTTTGAGTTTTTTATATAGAAAAATAAAATGTATCGAATTTTTGTGGGCACCATTAAATTCAGCTCAAAAAAACAAACAATTTAGTATTTTGAATCACTGCTCTATGGCCATTGGTTACCGAGATATTGAAAGTGGTAAACACAGTATGTTGTCCCAATGTTAACCTTATGGGAAATAAGTAAAATTCTATATCTCGGTTATCTCTCAGCATATCTTGTTAAAACTTGGTAAATAGCTTCTTCTAGTTCAGATCTACTAAATATTGAATAAAACTTCCCAGGTTTAATATACCTGTAGCAGCAAACCTGCATACTCAATCCCCTTGTTATTCTTATAGAGCTTACCAAAACATGTCAAATGTTGCTATGTTGGATTGAAATATGTTGTTTTGCACTGGAAATTCGCTGAGTATGCAGGTCTGCTGCAACGGGGGTATTTTAGTTTTGTTAGTAGAGATGATAATCAAATAATTGAAAATTACTGTTAAGATATCCCTTACCTAGCAGAAGAGAATAGAACATTGATTCTGTAGCCATAAAATATTTAAATTTCTGTTATGCTACTTGATCTTTTTAATCTTATAAGTTAGCTTACTTTTCATGATCGGTATAATACCAGGGACACTAATAAACACAATTTTAAATTTCCCAAATTACCTCCTAAGATTTTTTGCAGCGTGGTACGTTTCAAAGTAAAAAAAAAATTTGTTGTTTCTTAGTAAAAAATACACTAGATGTGAACAATTATTATTTCTAGGTTTTGCACTCTTTCCTCTACTTTTCTATATAATAACATGCTTTTTGAACATTTTTCATTCCACAGAAACAGATTTAAAATCCCTCTTCATAGGAATCTGCTGGGTCAAAATCTGAAAAGGGTACAAGTGCAAAGTAGGAAAAAACTAAAAAGTTATTACTTGGTATCTAAATGACAGTTACATTTTTTAATACTTTGAACCCTATAGAATATGAGAAAATATAAAGAAAGCACCATTACCCGTGTATGTCAATGGGAGAGGCAGTTTTATATCGGAAACTCCTATTTTTCGTAATAGAGGTCACACCCAGATAAATCAATATTACATAATGAAATAAAAGGGAAAACCCATTGTATTTCATATTTTTTGTTGCTCACATATACTGTTTTTAAATATATTACAGCCCTCTTACTTTTGATTGACCTATATCTTAATAATAGCTTAGAAAAGATGTAATTCACCTACAAATACAAGTTTTGGTCAGGTTTTTTAACCTCACAATGTGTTTACTCCATTCCATTGTCATGAAAATTATAGTGTACCAACTTGAAACTGTACTTAATTGAAAAAAATATAACCATTTATATATATTTTGCCCATACATATTTTTAAATAAAAAATGTCAAATGTGACATTCTGCTACAACGCGTTACCTCAGTTACATGGATATGACTTCCATTACATGTTTGTTGTTTAATTTTTTTAAATATAAAATCTTCATCTGTTCCTTTCATAGTCTGAAATAGGAAGCATTTGATTTCTAATATAGGCCTTTTTCAGTAATTACAAGACAATACAATAGTGTTAAAATAACCTTAACTGAATCATTAGGTGCATAATACAAAATATTTTTAATGACTTATGATGTATAGGATGTTCTTTTTCCAAAATCATTCATTGTTATTACTTAGTCATGAAAAATTATTTTGAAATTCTTCAAAATTACATTAAAATGATCACGGTATGTTTAATGTGGTTGTGTATCAAAACGTTTCAACGATAAAATGAAGGCTTCATTACAAATTTCTAAAAATAGGCTTAGGCCTGAATAAGTTATAGTTTAGAGCATAAAAATAAAATTAAAAAGAAAGAAAACCCATTTAGCTATTCTTAGAGTAAGTTCAAACACATTAAAATCATTATATTTTTCAAAATGTATTAAATTGCTGTTTAAACTGCAGCAAAAATAGATGACCAAACGGAATTAAAAATCTTTTCATAAAAAAATTATTTGTCATAATTAAAACATGCTACTCACAAGTTAAATTTCAAAAAATATTATTAAGACGTACCGTATTTTAATTAATTAACTTAATTAAAAAATGTTTAGAAGCATTAAAAAATTTTTGTTTCAATGTTGGACATGTTACATTTTTTATGTATCAAATATTTTAAACAAAGGTTAGGTGACAAACGTCAAAAAAAGCTAAGGACTTAATAAATTAATCTAAAGCCTATAGGCCTAATACAAACTTAAAAACAATCAATCAAAAACTTTCACCCAAATTTGATTTTAAATACACATTAAAATACCTTTATCATTATTTTAAAAATTTATACCTTAAAAACAGAAACAAAGGCAAATACTCCTAAAAATAATAAGCTATGAAAAGAATATAAAGAATTTATATCAGCTAATTTCATTTTCAGATTAAATAAAAGAATGTATAACAGTTGTAAAAAATTGCTTCTGGAACTAAAAATGCCCCACAATTCGATTTTCCCTGTTGGTGGCAACCCTGCATCATTATTTTCACAATTAACACATTGTTTTCTAATTCATTTTACTCTATTAAGTAGGCCTATTAAAATCGGCTGTAATAAAAAAAATACATCACCATTAAGAATATAAGGTATATCAGTCAAATGGAAAAACTGGTCACAAAATGTAGCAGATCTCACGTAAAATTAACCAAAATTCGCGACCGTCGCTTCCCAGACCGACGCTACAATTCGCTTGTTGTGTCTGCTAACCTCAAAATGGCGAACGCTATCGCTAGTGACGAATCGGCATTTGAAACCGGGCCGTATTACGCACGAATTAAACTATTACGATGGATAGCGATTTACTTTTGATTAAGAATAAATCATGTACCGATGCTACATTAAAAAATGAGACACGGCAATTTTAATGAACAAAACTATTTTCCTCCACGTCCAAATTCATTTCACATGACGAACTCCGACATCCGTCGTTGCTCGCCGCCATGATACTCCTGAATTAAACTCGTCGGCTGCTACTAGTGCTAGTGTCGCCGTACGATGAGAAACAGACTAAACTACCGACGCTACTGCTTAAGGTGGGGACACGACTTTTAACCGAGCTCGGCGTCGTAATAATATAGTTTCATCCGTAATAAGCGTTATTTGATTATCTCCCTGTATCCGACAATATAAACGTGGGTTTTATAATTACTTATTTGATTGGTGAACTTGTTTAAAACGTATCTTTAGCGGTAAAATTGGGATTGGGGACACGTGACCGTCACTACTTTGGCCAGTTTTTTCTCAGTATTTTGCCCCAACCTCTTCTTAATTAATGATTTAAACAGTATAGACAATAAGATTAAGACCTAAACTTCCAAAATAAAACATTTTTAGCAATAATTACAGTAGGCTACATTATTTTTTTATGAAGGGACAGTGACTGTACCCTTTTCAGATTTTGACCCTGCTGCCGCCTCTCAAATGTCTTGTAAAGTGATGGTTATCGGACTGCTTCCACAGATAAAGTGGTTAGCTCCAAGACGGCTGTTGCCAGTTAAAATCACACATCACAGGATAAAGATGAATCAAAGGGATCCTTGATTTAAATCAACAGTCAGTGGACATTGTCTTTAAGGCGAAACAATCACTCGCAAAGTGCAAGATTATTGCAGCTGTGTTCAATGTTGCCAAGTCTAGTTCATATCACAAGGCTAGAAACCACTGCTGTACCTTATTTTTTGACTTAAAAATTCTAAAAAAAAGCTTTGTAGAATGACACAAATTAAATTCCCCCGTCCCCCCCCCCCAAAAAAAAACTGACCAAATTCAAAACCATAATTAAACCCGTCTAGGCAAACGTAGCCAATTTTGCTGGTGGTCATGTGATAACTGAACTCAAAAAGTTTATTTTAACATTACTTGTAAATATCTGCTGATTCACTGTCATTATTCAGAGCTTTAAATAAAAAAAAACCTACAATAAAGAATTGCGCTCAACAGTCCGATAAGCTGTCATTATTGGTACCAGGACAACTCACCATGTGATTTTTTAGACTTTTTTACTTATTTTTTTCTGAGTAATCATAAATTTCAACACATATTCTTAAACTAAGTCCCACAGGCCGAAAGAAACATACTGATACGGCTTGGAATCTTTAGGGTCGGTGTGTTGGGCTGCAACGCCTAATTCTTTATTGTTGGTAAAATTTTGTAATTTTAACACAGAGAAATGATATTGAATCAGTGTATGTTTACTAATGGCAATTGAAGAAACTTTTTGAGTTAAAGTATCTTGTGGTTACATGCAAAATTGGCTACTTTTGCCTAAAGAGGTTATATTAGGTTTTGAAATTGATCAGTTTTTTTTGGGGACTCGGTGTATATGTGATAGTGGAGAAAGGAATCCTTCCCCTGTATGGCAATGCATAGCAACATTGTCACAGATCAGGCCAAGAAGTTCTGATTCATTTTGAAGTGTCGTCATTGATCTACTCACGCACAGCCAGTATCTTGAGCTGATGTGAGTGATTACATATCGTCTGGCACTTTAGAACTATCTTGGACACCAAGAATTCCTCAGTAACGATTAAGTAAATATGGTGGTGGTAAACATTATGTATCAGATGTGGCGGCAGATTTCTGTGAAGATAGATTTTAAAATCTTGATTGTACGGTATGAAAATGCTTAAACAAGTAAGTTATTATGTAGGAAACAACACAGAAAAGATTGTAGAAAATAGAAATCCTTGTTGTTTGTAAAAATGTGGAGTGTATTTAATTAAAAAAAGTCCTGACTAAAAAAACCTTTGTGTAAGTGGTTACATAAAAAAATTAAAAGTTGTGTTAAGAGGTATAGCGAGTGGACTCTCTCTTGTTTAGAATCGGGTGGTTCAGACATTGGACGGTTCGGACAGCTTCTCGGAAATCAGTTGTCACCAGAAATTTGCCCATGGACGATTTTATTATGGCAGAAATAGGCAGGAAACACGTTTTTTACGACTGCCTCAAAAGAAACAGAGTAAATAATAAAAATAACAGTGTATTGGCAGGAAATTATTTGTTTGATATAAATACATGCAATTTTTTAGTTTATTTTTGGAACTTTTAGTAGGCTTCTAGTTGGTTGCCTAACTGAAAAAAAACTAACTTTTTTTGGTTCGGTCAAGGGTCTGGTCCCAAGGTGTCTTAACTAGAGGGAGTCTACTGTAATGCACAAAAAATCAAAATTTACAATCATGCATAGAGTTTCTAATGGTTCTATGAGTTGCTTGTACATTTTCAGAGATGCAGATCTGAGTGAGGAGGAGAGCTCCGGCTGGGGCGGAGAGGGCGAGACATCCGAGTGTGAGACAGTGATGGAGCAGCTGCCTGCCGCTACAGTGCCTAACACTTTGTCTTCCCAAACTGTTGACTCCGGAGTTGTGACGCTTCAGAGTGCCTTGGACGATCCCGAGAACAGTGACAAACCGGTACAACAACCCGACACCGAGGCGGATGAACCATCCACTCCCGACGAGTGTGACAGACCCACGGACTCGGAGATGAGAGAGGATGGGGAGAGTGATGAGGGGAGTTCGTCGAACTCTGGCCAGGCAGAGTTCATCAACCTCAACGGCCAGTGGACACTACCGATCATACCGTGCGCTTGCTCGGTGGACATCTCGGAAGATGCGACGATGACGAAGCAAGGTCTTTTAAACCGGAGTTTGCAACAGGATAGAGAATTCGGGACTGAAACGATAGAGAATACTTGCGAGGAATGTTTTTTAAGGCAGCAGAATGACTTGAAAACAGAAGTGCCTTCAGAAAATGATGTAGGAGCTGAAAATAACACGGATGTCAGATGGACCTGTGATACTGATGTGCCAGGCACTTCTGAAGGGGAACATAGGGAAGGGCAGACCGAGTGTGAAACGGTGAAGTGTGGTGATTCGGGTTCTGTAAATAGTGTGCAGTCTGATTCAAATAGGGACATTATAAACAGTGATACATATGTCAACTTAAAACAAAGTGTAAAATTAAATGATCCAAAGGTAAAAAGTTTAAGGACTATTGAAGATTGGAAACACAAAAGTAATGGTGGAGAATCATCAGAAGATCTTCATGTCCGTTATGCTGAAAATTGGGAAGCTCTTTGTTCATCTGGACAGCTGCCAAATGACTGTGATAAGAGGTGAGAAATGTTAATGTAGTTTTTATATCCATTCGAACCACAACTCTGATAAATACGCATAATGTATCAGGGTGCCTCCCGGTCCTCCAAGTCCTCCAAAAGTCCTCCTTTAGAAAATGGTCCTCAAAGTTCTTCCGAAGTCCTCTTTTTGACCTGATGGTCTTCCAATGTTTCCTGGTTATTAATTCTTATTTGACTTTTTGGGATGTCACATAAATATTCTCCATGAAAACACAAATTTTAGTGCCATTACATGTTGTCAACTGTAGTAGTTTTTGAGAAATCTTGAGTGATATTTATTGGTAAATCAGATTATGACTAAATAGCTTCAGAGTATTGCTCTTTATTGATTTACAATGATATTTTTTATAAACATCACGCCAATTAATGTTGCCAGGACCTCTAAAATCTGTAGGGTCCTCTAGAGGTCTTCCTTATTGTCTCTTTTCCTGCCTTAATTGTGGTAGACACTCTACTTAATGTTTCATGCGTTGATGGCTAATCTGTGAGCTAGCGTTGAAAACTGTCCCAATTGTAACTTCTACTTTGCCAACAATATATAACTTACAATCCAATACGGTTTTAGAAAGAGAAGCGATCCGCCAACAGACAGTCTCTCTTCTTCCTGCTCCAGCTGCCACACAACTCTCACAAGCAGTGTTACCTCCGACAGGTATGCTTGCTTTTACATGTAAGAAATTCCACATCAATATTTCCATGTGGTTTTTAGTATTGTAACTAACTAAACAAAAAATTTGAAGGCAATTAACTTTTCTGTTTTAGCGAATTTCCCCTATAGGGAAGAAGCAGTTACCCCCTGCATGGTAAGACCTAAGACCCAGACCATGATAACTTTTCATTTTGCTGTCCCCAGAAGCAAAAAACACAGTTCGTTCGTATTTTTATATGTATATATAGATATATATATCTATATATGTCTGTTAACACGATAGCGGCCATAAATATGGTCCGATCTTAATGAAATTTGGTACAGTCGTGTGAAGTGGCAATCGCTCGGATGAGTTCATGAACCAGCCCGATCGGACCACCAGAAGGGGGGGGGGGTAAAGGGGGAAAAACCCCCCAAAAATGGGTTTTTTGAGTTTTTTACATAGAAAAATAAAATTTATCGAATTTTTGTTGGCACCATTGAATTGAGCTAAAAAAACAAACAATTTAGTATGATGAATCACTGCTCTATGTCCATTGGTTACCGAGATATTGAAAGTGGTAAACACAGTACGTTGTCTCAATGTTAACCTTATGGGAAATAAGTAAAATTCTATATCCCGCTTATTTCTCAACATATCCGGATAAAACTTGGTTTGTGGCTTCATCTAGATGACATAATGTTTAATAGTCTAAAATCATCAATATTTCCAATTAAATGGCAGCAAACCTGCATACTCATTCCCCGTGTTATTCTTATGGAGCTTACAAAAACATGTCAAATCTCGCTATGTTGGCTTCAACTATATGTTCTTTTGCATTAAAATTCGCTGAGTATGCAGGTCTGCTGCAACGGGGGTATTTATTTAATAGGCAGGGAAAATTGTATGTTTTTAATTTATAGGCAGGGAAAATGAACATGTTAAAAAGTCAAATGCATCCTCTATTCGAGATGAGATTGATATAAAACCAGCTGATGGTGTCCCACTTTGCTAGGAAGAAGGAAACAAATAATTTTAAATAAAAACAAATGCATCAGCTGTTCAGCCCTTTTCTTTATAATTTGTGCTCTTAGAGAACATTTTATAAAAAAACGAATTGTTTTTCTTTGCCGAGATCTCTCGCTCAAGTATAGGGTTGATGGGTGTCAGACTTATTATTTTCTTACAAGTTAAAGATTATTTGGGCTTTTTATATGACTAAGAATTTGTGTTATGAGCATTGGCTTATGGACACTGTGTTCTTTAGTGGGGATTAATGTCCGCACTATCGAGTACTATGTTCATAAGACCGTCCTCATAATAAGACCAATTTGTAAATTGTAAACCAGGCGAAATTGTGGTTCGGATTCCACGTTAAAATGTAGGTCCATTAGTTGCCATTGGCTGTTGGTAGAGGTGTGCGGATAGTGAATTTTTGGATCAGGTCGGATTCGGATCAGATAGCTTGTGTTCGGATCGGTTTCGGATCGGATAACAACAGGTTCGGATTGGATAATACTGGATGCGGATATTTACGGGACAGCGTAATGAGCAGATTTAAGTTTTCTCATAAGCCTAAGGTAATTGCAAGGAAGTATCTTAGATGCAAGGAACACTACTAATGTGTAAGGTAAGGTTTGCCTTGATAGGGTTGAGTTGTTGATTGTTGTGATATATTGTTTCCAATAGGCCAGATGTCAATTATTAAAGTATGCAAAGGTTAAACTAAATATCTGTTGAGAATTTAGAAATTCATTGATTCCCCTTAAGCATAGGTAGTATATAATTGAATAAGCTTATTAGGCCTAAATCAATTTAAGGATTTGCAACTTAAAAAATCCTTTTTCAATGCAACCTAAATTTGTTCACTATTAGGCCTCTGTCTTTTTTGTTTTTTTAGGGGTGTGCGAATAGTGATTTTTGAACTCGAGCCGAGCCAAGCCGAGCTTTTTCAAAAGTTTTCGAGCTCGAGCTTTTTCGAGCCGAGCTTTTTAACAATCACCAAATTATTAAAAGAAATTATGAAGCTTGATTATAATTTTAAAAGATACAATAGACTAATGTTTGCGTACCTTAAGTGACCGCCAGCTCAAAAATAGAAAGCTTATCTCCAAAACAAGTGAATTATCTGATAGGTTCATCAGTATTTTGTATTATGTTACATAAAATTAATCAAACTGGCTCAAAAAATAATTTATGAAGAAAAATGCCAAATTTAAAATTACATTTATCTACATTATATTTAAGTAATAACTAATCCCAAAATACTTTACTTTAAAATAAATAGTTAAAATTACATAATTAGACTAGTTACATATGGGTATTACAAAATTTAATTTCAAGAGTAGAAGGAGTAGTTGAAAGGTTTTAAAATAGTTATATCTAGTAAAAAAAATACACATTTATACTTAGTCAAACACAGGATTGGTTTTTTTTATGTTCACCAAGTAAAGATGATACAAAATTAAATCGCAGTCCAATTGTGGCATAATATTCATGGCTAAACTTATTATTTCAGAATATAATATATGAATGAAATAATATTTAATGACAACAATAAGTTATTGTAACCCTAAAATTAGTTGCATTTCTAAACTTTTGTGAAGAAATTAATGTACAATTAAGAAGAAGAAAGATCATAAATAAATAAGGACGGAATAGAGAGAAAGAAGGGAAACAGCTACCTCTCTCACTCTCCTTATCAGTGGCCAGTGAGGGGGGGGGGGTGGAGGTTGTTTACTCCAAGCCCCTTCCCTGTTTTTTGCTATTGTCTGACTCAGAGCGTGTGTGAGCCAGTGAGCGCGAGTTAACCCTTGAGCGGGCGCTTAACCGGTAAAACCCGAGCGGGCGCATGCGGAGTTTTACTCCGCAACACTAGATTGCACAAATTTAACCCATTTTACTTGTTTTATAACGAAATATTGTATTTAATGTTGGCAAACTTCATTAGGAATCACATTTCATCGGCGATTCAATTAATTGTTCAACTTAATAGGTGCAATATTTCAATTATACATAGTAAGTAATTTTCTAGTATATAATATGTATTAATTATTATTTACATTTTTGGACTTTTTCGTTTGCTTCTTTTTTTCGAAAGCAAAAGGAAAAGTCCAAAAAATTAATAATAATTACAAATCCATTGCTATTATGAATTTTAAAAATAGGTATCAGTGTCTGTGTAACGGGAGAGGGCGCTCCGCAAACTGAGACGGCATCTCTAAATTGCATATAACGAGGTACCAAGGGGGGGGGGTATAAATAGCTTTAGGAAATTCCTGGAATGAGGGGCATAAAGTACGGAGCTGGACACGACTGCCGACACCCATTATGTCTGTTTATATCAACATAAAAAACACGTGCGGAGGAAAACTCCGCGTGCGCCCGCTCGAGGGTTAATTAGGAGATAATGAATCCTTACTACAAAATGCAAAAATACAAACTACTTGTCATACAACTATAAATGATGGCTCATATTTTTTGTCTTTTTTTTATAAATCAAATGAGACCAAAATGAAACTTGTACGAAGCCTTGATAAAACAATAGACTTAAATGCTGTATTTGGCGTTCCCCAAGGTCAACTAAATATAGCTCCGATTTCCATCTAAATGGAGATAATATTTCTTGTTACCTGTCAATGTACTTTCCTTATCACTAGGGAATGTTTTTGCTTGTTTTGCGTGGGAGGGAAACGCTCTTGCGGTTTAACGTGTCCAAAAATAGATCCCAATAATTATCTTTCCGATAAGAACTCTTTTACCAAAAGCTCGGCTCGAGTGTCGAGCTTTTTCGAAAAAAGTCGAGCCGAGCCGAATACTGAAAAGCTCGACCTAAAAGCTCGACCGGTCGAATACTCGCACACCCCTAGTTCTTTTCCTTATTTGATCAGAGACTAGGCCTAAGTGACTAGACAAAAGAATTAAATATAAAACTTGATTCACCAATCACCTCATATTTTAAGAAAGCCTTACATTTTTATTTATGCATTAATGCCTGACAACCTAGATTTTGATTCACCACATTAATACTAAAAAAACAAAATAAGTCTGAGCAGTAAATTTAACCTAAATTTCAAGATAAGTTTAAAATGTTGTAAGTTTCAGTATTAAAGCTTGGTAATTTAATTAGAACAAAGGTCTATTTGTTTTACATCACAAACAACAAGCAAACTCACTAATTATTTTCATAGACGTAGGTTGTCAAGTCGCATTGTACTGTTATATAAGAATGTCCATTTTAATCACATATTGAAAATATGGCCGGCCAGCTTTGACTAGGCTTAAATCGTCAAAGATTAATATTTCAACAAAATAAAAACTTATTTGTGATTGTTCAACTTTCTATTTCTTGGTAGGTAATTGTTTAATTGATAAATAAAGTAATCCGGCGATTGAAAGAAAGACGTTCTTGAGTTAATTCAGCTTCTAAGCAGACGACGACATTCAAAAATGAATCGAGATGGAAAGACAAAACAATGAATGAACAGGTTCGCCAAAACTTGTGACAGCCCAAAATTATTGTAGGCTTTTTATTTTATCGTATCAACAGGCCACGTAAGATATTTACGGCCTGAAATAGTCGTACGAAACATCAACACGACTAATTATTTATGGGATATTTCGTTTTGGAAATTCAAGATGACTGTTGGGACACTGTCGACACTGTCGGTCAATGACGAACACTGATTTGTCTTGATTGTGACTTCTTTATATTGATTTTCCACAATATTTAAATTCTTTGCTTGCCTTGATTTTTTATACTAATCGAGACAGAACTATAACAGGATGTACTACTTTGTTAACTGATTTACTGCTACGATATAAGAATTTATCTTAAGAAAATCTTTGTTATCGTGTCGGGTATTGCGCAGTAATCTGATCGTATACAACAATCTCGATCTAATCACGAGTCGCAATATCGGCAACCGAGGATACATCGCTTGATGCATACCACCACATAATCGCATCGTGTTGAGGCGTTGTTCTAGCCGCTATCGCAACCGTCGCATTTCAAAGCGTCGTTTTTGCTCCGCGATTTTTTTTGTCACTTACGTACTTTCGTCGGCAGTGACTTCTTTTGTTTGGAAGACTTTCCTTACTTGAAAATTTGATCTTTCTTTACAATTTACCCAAAAAAATGCAGTCTATCCGATAGAGTCAGATATCTATTCGGTCTTACTGGATAGTTATAAAACCCTCGGATCGGATTTGGATATCCGATCCGATCCGAATCCGATCCGAGTTTTCGGATATCCGCACACCTCTAGCTGTTGGGCTATTAGTTAACAGTCCTGTCTAAGGAATATGTCGGCCTTAGTCAGTAACAAGACTACAAGATCGCGCCACAATCATCCTACACTCATCCTTCACTCATATTCGCCCTAACATACCCCTTAGTGGTGGTCGGCATCTTAAAGATTGTAAGATACAGATTATATATATAATATACAGATTATATAGACGTCCTCATATTACCCAGCAGGTTAAGAATTTACTTTATCGTCGATTTCTAATAGTCTTCTCAGACTTCTTTAATCCAGTCGCTAGTTTGGTTTTAGTATTAATCCAATAGACAATAGACAATAGACAAAATTTCTTTATTCTAGTGTTTAGGGCCAAATTTTAGAACTCAGACTCTTCTTACAGAATTCTTTCAGTTAGTCTCTTCAACTAGTATCAAATTATAACTATTCCATTATTATATTATACTTTATACTATTTTTTATGTTATTATTTATTTATCTGTAACCTTCTTAACAGTTGCAGCATCACAAGTGAAACGTCATCGTTCAACTCAGACTGCCAGGACGACGAGGAGGTGGCCCTCGCTCTGAGGGCCGTCCAGCATGCCGCCAAGACTGAGGCAAGGGCCAAGTTCAGGTACCTTGTCATTCTTGTAACTTGTTCAACTGTCGTTTAATCTTTGAAATCATAGATCAATGGTTGAGTTTAATCCACTATTTTCTCCTAGTTTAATCATCTTCATCAAATGTTGTAGAAAAACTGAAGTTCTTCGTAGTTTTGTTATGTTTAAGTTAAGGGCACTCGCAGGATTTTTTCCAGTGGGGGCAAACCGGAAATTTTTTCTGGGGGTAGGGAATATGAAATATACCCAACTGAAAGGAGGTCAGAGATTCGTCCCTGGAAAATGGTTTTAAGAAAAAAATTCTTTAAAACTTATTTTTAGGCTATCTAAAAGCCAGAATTAATTATTTTTCAAAAACGTCTACAAAATACTTATATGTCCCTAAAACCATTATATAAATGAATAATTATGTATTTACCATATTTCACATAAAAAATTCCCTATTTTTTCCTGTCTTCCGATCATTGAAATATGGCCATCCAAAAATATTTTATAACCATTTTTAGAAATAAGTATAAAATAAGACCGTCAGATTCGCGTACTGCATTCATAAGGCAACCAAAAGATTCAATAGCAAAATTTATTTTCCACAATATTTAAATTCTTTGCTTGCCTTGATTTTTAACAACATTGTTGGCAAGCCACAGAAAGTGAGGCCTTAAGATTTGACGGCAATGAGGTGTCTGAAGATTTTTGAGAGATTTACGCGCTGTGATACAGTCTTTATGTGATCGTTGGATACAATGGAGAGATTTGCCACCCGTGAAACAAGCAAGTGATTTTCCAACCACTTCTCAACCACAATAAGACTGACCACCATGCTATACCAGGAGATATTACGACTGCAATACCTCAGAGAGATTTGACGGCCGCAAAATGAGCGAGTGATCTTCTGGCTGCAGGTGTGGTTGGCAGCACTGGGCGCTGCAGGCTGCTCAGATTTTTACAGCTCTCAATTAAATAAGTGATTTTTAATTATTTGACTTACTACAACAATTTGTTTGATTTCATTCTGTGACTACAGTAAATACAGTTTATTTTCAACAATCGAGTTTAGCCCTTTGACAGGCTTTGGGCAAAGTTGCGTTGACCGCCAAGAGCTTAGATATAGCCAGGTTCCATAGGACCGTTGAACGCCGTGAGCTTATATATAGGCTCATTACTGTTTTGCTATTTACATATAGTTATATGTACTTAAATAAAGCTAGATTTGGATAGTCACTGATATTAAGGGTTCGTGAGCCTGATATGAGGAAATTTGGTGGTGCCGTGGTGCCTTGTAGGTAATATTTGATTTTTTACCTGGGCTCATTTTTTATTAGACAGTGGGCAGCGGTAAACGTCGGGCGACGAACTGCTTTTCAGTACTGTAATTAATTGATTAACTACTATACAATTTGCACAGTTTTGTTAGGAATTAAATGTAGGACAAGTTATTAACGAAAATTAGCAAAATAAAATTACCTCTCTTTATGTTTTTTTTTTTTTTTTTTTTAAATAAACCTATAAAACAATTTAGGATTTAATTTTTTTTTACTTTGTTCATTTTATATTGTCATGCTATTTATAAATTTTTACTTTATTTTGTATGTAAATGTTGCCTCTTTTATCGCCATAAAAAGATACCAAAAAAATCGCTCTACCATAAAAAATAACGGAATGAAAATAGTTTTAGTGTAATGGAAGAAAAATGGCCAAAACCCTTTGGCGTTCTAGGGTTTCCACGTTAATTTACAGCTGGCGCTCTGACGCTCCCACCTGTTATTTGCTTGGCAGTCCAAGGGTTAAGTGGCAATAGTATTTTTTGTGAAAACTCAGACAATCTTTGAGACACCCATGCTTTAACATGACACGTATGCTTTAACGTGAATGAATTGAAGACTGCATGCCTAGTTTGGAAATATTACCTTCTGAACAACGAAAAATCAACTCAGTAATTATGCAATAGTGTTTTAATTCTGCTTTTTAATTCTAAATTACGCTAAATCCATAGCTCTTTTGTTGTTGGAGGTTTCATTTGCATTCATTAAATCTCCACCTCATCAGATCTTGTGTCTCAATGTGTTGTGTTGTCTAAGTAAATGAATAAAAATAAAACAAATGTAGCCAGACTTAAACAAGAATTAGCTAAATTAAAGATTTCGATCAGGGAAAAGGACTCAAAAATTGCAGACCTAAATAAAACAATTAAGAAACTGAGTAACAAAAATGCCAAAGAAGAGGAGATCCTTGGTCAAATACCAGATAGCCAGTCAGGTGTTGAGTTCGATAGTATTAATGAGGGAGTGAAAAATGGGACAGGTGAGTGGGCCATGAATAAACGCAGAGGGGAGCAATTGGGCTCACATTTAGCCCCAAACATAGGTGAAATGATTGAGGCAGATGTGGAGCCTGGGAATGGGGATGTTGAGGTCAATCGGGGGGAGACTGAGGACAATGGGGGAGGTGCGAGGGGAGGAAGAGTTAGGAAAATTGCTGTCTTTGCAGATAACCATGGCCAGGGATGCAGGGGAATGCTGAATGGGCGGGTCAGCCTCTGCCCAAATAGGTTGATGAGGGACATAGTTCTGCCGGGTGCTCCCCTTGCTGCAGTCTTGGAGGGAGCAACACATGGAGCTGGTGAGGCTGATGTGGTGGTGATAGTGGTGAGAGTAAACTATGTGATTGAGGACAGTATAAACAATTTGAGACAAAAAATGCCAAGTGCTCACCACAAGTTAAAGGGGAAAACTGTGATCTTTGTGGAAGCACCACTTAGATAGGACAGCACAGAAAAAAAATGCTCTGATCAGCTGATCAGAGCAAACTGTATAAATGGGGATTTGTCAATATAAATTCGCTTATCAACAGAAACCACTACACCACCCATGGGCTTCACCTTAACCATGAGGGGAAGAATTTGATATGCGAGCTGATCGCTCTCCATATCAACTGCATTAGTAGAGACCAAAAAAACATGACAAGACCTCAGGAAAAAACTTTCCTTAGGTCTACGACCAAAATTCAAATCAGGAAATTTCAAACTCAAACTTTCAAAATTCAAATAAAAAAATCTGAATATTTCAAAATTCAAATCAGAAAATTTGAAACTTCTCCACCTTAAAATCCAAGGTATCAGAAACAAAATCCATCATGTAGAGAATGCAATTTCCCCTGAACAACCAGACATCTTGTTGTTCTGTGAAACCCATCTCAACATTAGTGAGTCTCAAAATTTTGCTCTCAATGGCTATGAACAGGCAGCCAGCCTTTGCTGAGAAACTCACAAGGGTGGGGGAATCACAATTTTTCTAAATTCAACTTTCTTTTCTTAGGTCAGAGAAATCAAACAGCTCCAAATTGACAAGTATCTCTCTGAAGAATTGACTTTTGAGGCCACGCAAATCAATTTAAAAATTGGCAACCAAAATTTCACTGTTACAGAAATCTACAGGAGCAGAGACTCGGCAAACATTGATCGGTTCATTGAAATTCTGGATCTGTACTTGGACAAAATCTGCTTATCAGCCTCCAATGTGACAGTTGGAGGTGATTTCAATGTGGATCTGATAAGGCCGGACCACAGAAGCAAATTTTGATGAGTCAGATGAGTATGTTTGGTTTGGAACACTCCATCCTTGCTCCAACCAGAGTCACCAAAACTTCTTCAACATGCATCGACAACTTTTTTTCAAATTGTGCAATGAAAATGTTGACTCTAAATACCCACTTGTCAAACCATTACGTGTTAATGGGTACGACATGGCTAGACGCGCTCTCTGCTCAAATTCTCAATCAATCAAAATTGAATAAAGAAAAATCAACGATGCCAGCATTCAGGAATTTAGGTGCAGGCTCAAACTGGAGCAATGGGAGGACAGTTTGAAATCTCCACACATCACAAGTGAGCGATGTGGAAATTTCATGACCACACTAACTCACCTTTTTGAAATTTCTTTTCCTATTGGCTCTGTCAGAGACAAAAGGATGCAAAAAACAAAAGAAAAAAATTTTCAGTCCTGAAATTCTTCAAAAAAAATATTGCATGGTTGAAAGTTACAAAATGTTCCTTAAGAACAGAAACGAAGCAAGTGAAATTGCATATCGAAATGCAAAATCAAATTTTCGGAAAACAGTTCAAAATTATAGGGCTCTTGAAATTGAAAACAAATGCCGACTGTGTCTCCAAAGAGGCCTGGAAAATCATCAATGAAAACAGGCCCAAACCATCTGCTGGACATGGTGAAATCATCATCAAAGAGAATGGTGTAGCCACGACTGATCCAGAGAAGGTTAGCAACTTGTTCAACAACTTCTTTGCGACAGTTGCTGTCAGAATCAATGGGTTTGGGGACATTGCATCCTCACAAGCCGAAATTCAAATTCAACCCACAACCAAATCATTGAAAGAATTCAAATCAATCAAAATTGGCGACATCCACAGAATTTTCGACGAATTAAAACCCCAAAGCTCTTGTGGATTGGACAGAGGGTCAATGAAAATTCTTAAACAATGCAAAAACGAACTGATTGTACCACTTCACAAGCTGGTAAAGGACTCACTATCAAGTGGAGAGTTTCCAGATTGCTTCAAAATTTCAAAAATCAAACCACTCTTCAAAAAAGGCGATGAAACTGACATGAACAATTACAGACCTGTCATTACTCCCAGCAATTTCAAATTTTTTTGAAAAAGTGGTGTACAATCAGTTAGTTGATTTCCTGGAAAAGAATCAACTGTTCCATCCAAAACAATTTGGCTTTAGGAAAGGCAAGTCAACTAAGCTGGCTCTTGTTGAATTTGTCACGGAATGCAACAAGGTAATGGACGGCGGTGAAAGTGCCATTGCGTGCTTCGCTGATCTGTCTAAAGCCTTTGATTGCGTTGACATCCAAATTTTGATTCGAAAAATTCAACAAATCGGGATCAAAGAGAAAGTCTTAAATTGGCTCATTTCGTATCTGGAAAATCACCGCCAGGTAACGGAAATCACTTCAAATAATAAGAGGTTCCAATCCAGACAGTGTCTGGACAAATATGGCGTCCCGCAGGGATCGATTCTTGGACCTCTTCTTTTTCTCATTTATGTCAATGACATTAATGAGGTCATCCCAGATGAAGAAATTTTCATGTTTGCGGATGACACAACAATTCTGATTCTAAACCAATTCTGATTGTCACACCGCAGAAATTTCCGCGAATGAAAAAATCAACTGCCTCGCACAGTATTTTGCCGAAAACAAATTAAAAATCAACCCTCCAAGACAAATTTTATGGATATGCAAACATCCCAATGAGCAGCTCAGGGGAACAGTCTTTCATCCAAACCTAGTGATAGGGGAGGAAGAACTGACTTGCCAAGACTCGGTCGACTTTCTTGGAGTTAGGGTTGACTGCAATCTCTCTTGGAATTCTCAGATTGAAAAATTGCACTCCAAAATTTCATCAAATCTGTTCGTCCTCAGAAACATCGCAAGATTCAAAAATAAAAATCTCTCAAAGTTGGTATACCATAGTCTCATAGAGACTCACCTCAGGTATTCGGTAAGACACTGGGGTAGTACCAGTAAAGTGGCATTAAATGAACTGTTTATCTTGCAAAAAAAAAACATCAGATTGATAGCAGGTCTCGAAAGGAACAGTCACCGTGCAGAGGCGTTCAAAATTCTCAAAATTCTGACACTACCCAGCCTGTATGTCTTGCAGACAGCGGTTTTCGCCAAGAAATACGGGAGTCCTGTTCCAAGAGCACATGGGTACAATACAAGGGATAGATCCAGGTTTGCAATGGCCCACAACCTGAGAATTTTTTAATGCCAACCTGAATATGTAGGGCTCAAAATCATGCAAACGCAAACCTTACCCCAAAACATAGCTCAAATCGCTCATAACAATAAATTCAAAACAAAATTACAGGAATACTTAATAGATAAGGCTGTACAAGGTGGAAGATTTTTTGTTTTAGATCAGGCCTAAATGACAAGAAAAATGTCTCTATGCAGAATGATAGCTACACTGCATAGAACAAGTTGACGCATCCCATGCTCTCAGAAGAGTCAACGGGAAGAGGAACAGCACAAAGCACAAAGCTGCAGTACTACCGAGAGATTCGCCAGCCATGGAATAAATGACAAATTTTCTAGCCGCAATATGACAGAAATATTTGTCTGCTGTGATTTGATTGAAATATAAAACATCCTTAAGTACGACCGAATGATCTGGTACCAACGAGAACTTTCCCGACCAAAATATGAAGGAGAGATTTGTCTGCCGATATTAACGTCAGTACGGATATTTTATTTTATTACCAAATTTGAATTTCCCAACCAAATTTTCACTTCTAACCTCTACTCAAAAACATAACATTTTCCTGATTTCATGTACGTTGTAGGCCTAATTGTAAAATACATAAAAAGTATAGATTTATTTTGGACGCATATTGCTGTAAAAAACCCTACAAAGCGTATAATTTTTTATTTTTATTTTTCAATTTTCTCCCTTGCGGGCGCCCAAGATTTAAGTTGATGTAAACTTAAATTTAATAGCTTAATTTTAAAAGTAATTTAAAGTCACCATGAGAATATGTTTCGTCACAAATCAAATTATATTTACTTTTGAATTTTTCTGCAATAATTGTGTTTGTTAACCCCATTAATATTGCTGCATTTTTTGTTAATTTTCCCCAAAAATATTATTCATGTAAAGTCACGGTTTCTTAGATTCCCAGTTAGGCTTTTTGTGGTGCACACTCTATGCTCCCCCAGTTTAAAAACCACCAGTTCCTTCCAAACCAGTGGAAGTGTTTCCCTAACTGTGTGGTGTGTGACTAACCACAAACTGTGATGCGCAGTTCACGCTTTTTATTACTCCTTTGGGAAAGTAATGTTTTCCACGAGAACAAAGATAAAATCAAAATTTATATTTTGGCATTATAGTCGCTATAGAGACAGATTGCCAAAATAGTGCCTGATAGTTTCTCTGATCCAGCCTTTTTTATCGTTTAAATAACGTATATCTCAGACTACCCCACATACCTGCACTTAGGAATGGGCATTGTGTTTCTGTCAAAGGCCAGTAGATTAACATTTCATTAAGTTTTTCATGTGAGATGTATTACGTAATCTACATTGTAATTGGTGCCCATGGCAGGTCCAGCGGAGATCTGTTGCACAGACTCTTCGTCTGTATCTCGGGCGTGGCCGACCAACTGCAGACCAACTTCGCTGGCGACCTTCGTCACATCTTAAAGAGTGTCTTCCTTATCAACTCCTCTGACAATAAACCTGACGAGGAAGAAGAAATTCTTGAAATACCTCCAGGTAAAGTCCTTCCCATGAGTATGAAAAACCAACAAAACATGTAAAGTTAGTTTTTACCAAGATAATGTGTCTACATAATAACATTTCCTATCAAGTTAGTTTTTACCAAGATAATGTGTCTACATAATAACATTTCCTATCATTTTTCATTAATGATAAAATAATCTTATAGATTCGGTGATTTTTGGAAATCTTCTTTGATCAAGCAAGTACAGACTTAAAATACAGATTAAATTATCATCTAATAACTGAGATTAATGATTTAATTTTTTTGGGACGAGGCGAAGAAGGAAAAAAGGCAAAACAGCTTTTGTTAAAACAATTATTAGAAAATAGGTGTCGACTTTATTAGGGTGATAGTGAAGTATAAGTACAGTATAATGCTCTCAACTAATATTTTTACTATCTTAATATAACGTTCTCTAGACTTATTGTGGTGCAAAGGTTGTGACTTTTATGATGCAGAGTTGATTTTAAAAAAGAAAAAAATCAGGTTTACGAGACATAGGTTTGTATTAAACCTATACAAACCTATTTTGTATCAAAGGATAAAGTATTTTGTATTTTGTATCAAAGTTTTTTTTGAGACGTATTTTGTATCAAAGTAAACTGTATGGGGGGATTAGATGTACTTAACAGATAAAGTTACTAACTTAACTAAAGTAACTAATCACAAACTATTAATGATATTATTTATACACTGCAGTTTGTAAACTGAATCACAATGTATTTATATGTATGTGTTGGAACATACTTATGTCGAAAGAAGAACATTATTTCCAACAATAAATGGCAGCCACTACAGTAGACCCTAACAGGTCCAGACCGAGGTCGCATAACTTAAAAGGTCAGTTAAAACGGGTGTGATTCTCTAAACATTTAAAAATGAAAGCTCTATTGATTTAGGGTTCTAATTAGGGGTGTGCGAATAGTGATTTTTGAACTCGAGCCGAGCCGAGCCGAGCTTTTTCAAAAGTTTTCGAGCTCGAGCTTTTTTGAGCCGAGCTTTTTTACAATCACCAAATTATTAAAAGTAATTATGAAGCTTGATTTTAATTTTAAAAGATACAATAGACTAATGTTTGCATACCTTAAGTGAACGCGAGCTCAAAACTATAAAGCTTATCTCCAAAACAAGTTAATGATCTGATAGGTTCATCAATGTTTTGTATTATGTCACATAAAATTAATAAAACTGTTTCAAAAAATAATTCATGAAGAAAAATACCAAATTTAAAATCTACATTTATTATTTGATTCCCCAATCCCACAATGCTTTACTTTAAAATAAATAGTTAAAATTACATAATTAGACTACTTATATATACAGGGTGATTGAAAAGTCTGGGTACGGCTTAATATTTTGAAAAATATTAAACGTAGACCTACCAAACTTGGAATCAAGTTATAAGGCATATAAATCTATCTTAACATATATCCAGTGATCCGCTACCTCCTCAGGGGGACGGCCCGCCAGGAGTCAGGAGAAAATCTTAAATGTAAGCATAGGTTGATATGCACATCAAATTAAAGGTCTATTTTTGTAGAATACAACGCCGCAAACCGCACTCAAAAAGGTTGACCCAGTACAAAATGGCAGCTGTTCAAAGATTCAAATAAATACCAATTTCTTTGAATACAATTTTTATCATTTTAATTTTTATCATTTTTTTTATCATTTTAATTTTTATCATTTTTTATATCATTTTAAAGAGCTTTTTAAGCAAAGAAGAATGCCGCAAACCGCATTCAAAAAGGACCATCCGTTAAAAAATTACAATTGTTTAAAGATTTAATAAAAAAACAATTTTTATTTTTATTTCAATTTTTATTTTAAAAAGCTCTTTAAAATGATATAAAAAATGATAAAAATTAAAATGATAAAAATTGTTTGTATTCAAAGAAATTGGTATTTATTTGAATCTTTGAACAGCTGCCATTTTGTACTGGGTCAACCTTTTTGAGTGCGGTTTGCGGCGTTGTATTCTACAAAAATAGACCTTTAATTTGATGTGCATATCAACCTATGCTTACATTTAAGATTTTCTCCTGACTCCTGGCGGGCCGTCCCCCTGAGGAGGTAGCGGATCACTGGATATGTGTTAAGATAGATTTATATGCCTTATAACTTGATTCCAAGTTTTGTAGGTCTACGTTTATTATTTTTCAAAATATTAAGCCGTACCCAGACTTTTCAATCACCCTGTAGGTACTACAACATTAATTTCAAGAGTTGAAAGGAGTAGATGGAAAGGTTTTAAAACAGTTATATCTAGTAAAAAAAAATTACATATTTACACTTATTCAAACACAAGATTGATTTTTTATGTTCACAAAGTAAAGATGATTAAAAATTAAATTGCAGTCCCAATTGTGGCATAACATTTGTGGCTAAACTTATTATTTCAGAGTGTAATATACAAATGAAATAACAACAATAATTTATTGTAATCCAAAAATTAGATGCATTTCAAAACTTTTGTGAAGAAAATAATGCTCAGTTTAATAAAATTAGGAAGAAGAAAGATCATAAATAAGGACGGAGTAGAGAGAAAGAAAGAAACAGCTACCTCTCTCACTCTCCTTATCAGTGGCCACGAGGGGGGGGGGGGTGTGGAGGTTGTTTACTCCAAGCCCCTGTCCCTGTTTTTTGTCACTGGACTCAGTGCGTGCGTGCTATGCCAGAGAGCATGAGTTTATTATTAGATAAGGAATCCTAATTACAAAATGCAAAAATACAACTACTTGTCATACAACTATAAATGAAGGCTCATATTTTTTGTCTTATTTTTATAAATGAAATGAGACCAAAATGAAACTTGTACGATATACCATTTAAAAGATAAGCCGTGATAAAACAATAGACTTAAATGCCGTGTTTCGTGTTCTCCAAGGTCAACTAAATATAGCTCCAATTTCCGTCTAAATGGAGATAATATTTCTTGTTATCTGTCAATGTCCTTTCCTTATCACTAAGGAATATTTTTTGTTTGTTTTTCGTGCGAGTGAAACGCTCTCTATGACTTCCCATGAGTATGAAAAAACCAACAAAACATGTAAAGTTAGTTTTTACTAGGGGTGTGCGAATAGTGATTTGTGAACTCGAGCCGAGCCGAGCCGAGCTTTTTCAAAAGTTTTCGAGCTCGAGCTTTTTCGAGCCGAGCTTTTTAACAATCACCAAATTATTAAAAGAAATTATGAAGCTTGATTTTAATTTTTAAAGATAAAATAGACTAATGTTTGCATACCTTAAGTGACCGCCAGCTCAAAAATAGAAAGCTTATCACCCAAAACAAGTTAATTATCTGATAGGTTCATCAGTATTTTGTATTTTGTTACATAAAATTAATCAAACTGGCTCAACAAATAATTTATGAATAAAAATGCCAAATTTAAAATTACATTTATCTACATTATATTTAAGTAATAACCAATCCCAAAATACTTTACTTTAAAATAAATAGTTAAAATTACATAATTAGACTAGTTACATATAGGTACTACAAAATTTTATTTCAAGAATAGAAAGAAGTAGTTGAAGGGTTTTAAAATAGTTATATCTAGTAAAAAAAATCACACATTTACACTTAGTCAAACACAAGATTGATTTTTTTATGTCCGCTAAGTAAAGATGATAAAAAATTAAATAGCAGCCCCAATTGTGGCATAATATTCATGGCTAAACTTATTATTTCAGAATATAATATATGAATTAAATAATATTTAATAACAACAATAATTTATTGTAATCCTAAAATGAGTTGCATTTCTAAACTTTTGTGAAGAAAATAATGCACAATTAAGAAGAAGAAAGATCATAAATAAATAAGGACGGGATAGAGAGAAAGAAAGAAACAGCTACCTCTTTCCTTATCAGTGGCCAGGATGAGGGGGGGGTGGGGGTTGTTTACTTCAAGCCCCTTCCCTGTTTTTTGCTCTCGTCTGATTCAGTGCATTCAGTGCGTGAGTTAATTAGGAGATAAGGAATCCTTACTACAAAATGCAAAAAAACAAAATACCTGTCATACAACTATAAATAATGGTTCATATTTTTTGTCTTATTTTTATAAATCAAATGAGGCCAAAATGAAACTTTTACGATATACCGTTTAAGAGATACGCCTTGATAAAGCAATAGACTTAAATGCTGTATTTCACGTTCCCCAAGGTCAACTAACCAATTTCCAACTAGCTCCAATTTCCGTCTAAATGGAGATAATATTTCTTGTTACCTGTCAATGACCTTTCCTTATCACTAGGGAATGTTTTTTGCTTGTTTTTCGTGGGAGGGAAACACACTCTTCCGGTTTAACGTGTCCAAAAATAGATTGCAATAATTATCTTTCCGATAAGAACTCTCTTATCAAAAGCTCGGCTCGAGTGTCGAGCTTTTTAGAAAAAAGTCGAGCCGAGCCGAATACTGAAAAGCTCGACCTAAAAGCTCGACCGGTCGAATACTCGCACACCCCTAGTTTTTACCAAGATAATGTGTCTACATAATAACATTTCCTATCATTTTTCATTAATGATAAAATAATCTTATAGATTCGGTGATTTTTGGAAATCTTCTTTGATCAAGCAAGTACGGACTTAAAATACAGATTAAAAGGAAGGAATATTTTTTGTTTGTTTTTCATGCGAGGGAAACGGTCTTCCGGCTTATTGTGTCCAAAAATAGACCGCAGTAATTATCTTTCTGATAAGATCTCTCTTATCAAAAGCTCGGCTCGAGTGTCGAGCTTTTTCGAAAAAAGTCGAGCCGAGCCGAATACTGAAAAGCTCGACCAAAAAGCTCGACCGGTCGAATACTCGCACACCCCTAGTTCTAATAACATCATTCTAAAGCCATTCGTGGATTGTTTTGAAAATAAACTTAAATTATCAACCTATTTTTCAAAATAATTACTGTATAAATGTCAAAAATAACCCCAAAACTCGGTCAAAACAAAACATTCCAATAAACTAAATATTAGAAGTGGTTAATAAAAGTTCTCATGTTAACACCTTTAGTAACATTTTCATAATTTTTAACCTATCTTCCATAATGCAGTACTGATTGTCTAACTCAATGGAAAGAAACAAGTAATCTTTGTATTACGAGTTAGGCATTTGATTTAAAGCCTCTCAATGGAGACTTGAGTTACAAAAACTTTGATATTTGAGTTGTCAACTCCCTCCCCCCCAACCAAACAAGGTGTGGCTTGTTTGTTTACTCTACTGATGAATGAGCTATTGGTTTCCGGATACGGAAATGAGAACTCACACCTTTATTGTACTATGTACACTGAAATGTGTCTACTGTACGTTTTAATAAATTAATGAATGCTGTATTCAAAATATTTTAACCCTTATCAACCTGTATATTTGAGCATAACGTCCCCATCGCTGGGTATGGGATCGGAAATGCCGCAATTCCTAGAAAAGGGTGTTTAAACCGAGCACTTCTCATAACAGGGTCAGTTGAAACGATCTTTGTTTCATATAAGCCCCTCGTGTGTGGCTTGTTACGCCGTCTCCACTGTGATGTGTATTGTGTTGCAGAGGTGTGTGAGGATGCCCTGGAGTGGGGGGCCAACACTGGGGTGGGGATGGTGGAGGCCGCACCCCTCTGGCTGCCGGACGAGGCCGCCCCCTCATGTATGGCTTGTCACGCCATCTTCACTGTGATCCGCCGCCGCCACCACTGTCGCAACTGCGGCAAGGTCAGTAAGTTCATTGTAGGATGTTGACTCATTATCCTGTCCAAGAGTTGTGAACAACTATTTAGTATTAACTACTTGAGAAACTAGTCAAGAAACCTTACTTCCTTGGCATCTGTGACACTGGTGATACAGTTTGCAGGCCTCCAAGTCGTCCTACTTTTCCTACTTTTTCATAATTGTTTTTGTTAATTTGTACTGTTAATGAAATTGACAAATTTATTTCCCAATTTTTTGTTAAAATAAGTTATATGATTGAATATTTATTTGCTAATTTCAAAATTTATAAATCATATTTCTAAGTCATAAGTTCAATTTAAACCGGGAAAACCTGGAGGAGTACTTTTCTGTTTATTGGAAATTAAATTTAAATGTAATAAAATTAAATTGGTTTTCAGACCTGCTTTCAAGTAATCCAAATTGTTGCTTGTGGCAACGAGTTTTAACTCATGTATGGAGTCATCCTCAGGCCGTTTAAGGGTGTTTTTTCCTTCATTTGAAGATTGTCGTTGGTTTAAAAGTACATAATATGACACCTGTACAGACAGGCATGAACATTATGAACAATGAAACACGCTAAACAATTAATAGTACTCAAGGAACACATGCGCAACCCAATACGAGCGAGGAAGAAGTCTAGACTAGACTTCTTATGTAGTCCCTTATATGCTTTAGCACCTTTGTTAATGAAGTCTTTTGTGATTTAGACCAAATGACATTTTTTGTCATATACTGTTTAAGTCCATCCTTGTAAAGATATTTTTGTGCCTGTCAAAAAGTGTGTAGTTAGTGAAAATCCTTTTTCTACATCAACATTACCGTGGGAAATCACTAAAACTGCTTTGATAATGTAAGAAGTCTAGTCTAGAATTCTTCCTCGCTCATATTGGAAGAAGCCGGTTGTCTTGTTCCTCGAGTATTATTAATTATTCAGTGTGTTTCATGGTTTGTTGTTCCTAATGTTCGTGTCCATCTGTACGTGTGTCATATGTACTTATAACCCAACGACGATCTTCAAATGAAAAGAACAACACCTTTGAATGCCCTGACGAAGATTCCATAAGGAGTTAAAACTAGTCGCCACTAGCAACAACTTTATGATTTTATTTTGTGATATTAATTGCTTTGTTTACAACTGACATTTGATCATGGACAGAAAAAAATCTCTTACTTAAGAAAATACTAGAGCACAAGTTAGGGCTGATTACCTTATACATTATTCAACCTTTCATTCATTACTTCTACTTCCACTTAATAGTTTTTATGACATCTCTACGTTTATTAGTGAATCATGGAATGATTTCCTTATACTTTCATTATAATTGGAGTTAACAGTAGTCATTTTTTAACATCTCAACTGAAACTTGATCCGGCCAATTTGGTTGGAGATTTTTAAAAATACAAAGTAATTGTATTTAGAGTTATTTTAGTAGTTATATAGGTACACTACTGTATTTAAGTGAAACGATATTCATTAAAAGCTTTTGCAGGATTTGTGTTCTTTGGTTACATAAAACAAAATCCTATTATTTTATGGGTTTGTGTGATGACCTTTGTTCTAAAGTTTACAACAATTCAGCAAGAACGTTCGATTTTTTACATGGAAAAAGGTCCTACTTTTCCTACTTTTTGCCAAAAAGGTCCTACTTTTCCTACTTTTTGCCAAAAAAGTCCTACTTATCCTACTTTTTGGCTTCCAAAAACCACTTGGGAGCCTGAGTTTGGTCCCGATAATCCAAACTTTGGTAATCATAAATTCTGTTTAATCTAAAACGATACTAGGACGGGAAATGCCCTGATCATGGTTAAAAAATAGGTGAAACTCTGCGAAAAAGGTAAATGGCTTTAAATTTGATCACACGTAAACAGCAGGAGTAATTTAGTGAAAGGCAATTGCACCTGTTTACGACCCCGTGCAGGTAGATGAAAAGTGTATCTTAAGTAACATTAGGAATAACTTTGCGAAAGAAGTAAATGATTGTGAAATTCAATTAAATGTATTTACCAATCTCAGGAACAACTTTTTAAAGCAGGCAAAGGGCAGTTTAATTTGATCGCCCGTATTTATTGTTTTCGGCATGGGAGTGTCAGAAGAAGGTTCGCGAAAGACGATCATGCGTCTTTCAATCGTGGGGAAACGCCAAGTTAACTCTGTGAATGTGTTTGCGAACTAAACTAAAGACCGCAACATTGAATTGTGTGTATTTGCCAATCGTGGGGTACAGCATGAATAGATTAAAGATTAAACATTGTATCTAGTAATTATTTTTATTTTAGTAATAATTCCGTTAAATCTGAAATGTACGCTAGTTTGAAATGGGTCCGGTCCCAATTATTTTGGTTTAACGTGACCCCACTATAAAAGAAATAGTTGATTTGTGATATGGTACTTTGTTCCCATCTGTAATCAAACAAAGTAATATACATTAAAAGTGTCTATAGATGGTTTACTTAATAATTCAGGGAATATTATTAACCTTTTACTTAATGTTTGTCCTGTTGTATATTACCTTTTGGTCAATTCTATACCCAATATTTTAACGTATGTTAATTATTCACATGTGTTAACTTTAATTCCAACATTGTAAGAAACAAAAACAAACAAATACGATTTTCTTTCATCAATTCTCAAAATGCATTTAATTTTTATTCCTTCTAAAATAATTATATTTTGTATGAATTGTACATACACTCACACAACACCATTATTACAGTTTTTTTGCCCAGTGCAGTTTCAACTACGGCTGATTTCCAATATTTTTAATTATTGTTTGGTTGATGACAAATCAGCATAGTAGTTTTACCTGCCGAATGTTGTTGCAGGTGTTCTGTGCTCGGTGCAGTTCTAACTCAGTTCCCCTGCCTCGCTACGGCCATGTCAAGCCTGTCCGCGTCTGCAACCGTTGTTTCATCTACCAAGTAACACCCTTCTCTGTTGAATCTATTCCCACAAACTAGGCTGGCAAACATTCCTTCGTCTCACCGCCGATCGGAATATATTTATTTTTATACTTGTAGTATTAAATGTACATTTTATTGTAAAGAAAGAAATCTTGTCTGGCCGATAATGTTGAGTGGGTAGGTATTGTACATTTTTCTATTTTACCTTTTTGACCTAACTCCTTGGTTATTAAAATTTAATTTACTGTATCGCTGATTTGAATTTTATTACAACTAAACCAAATAATAGTGTATATTGTATGTATTTGAAGTATTAAATATTTAACTTTTTATATCCTGTAAATTATATTTTCTGTGAAGAATAAAGATTAAAATTAATATTGCATAAACAATTTTCAGTATATTTTTACATTGTAACAAAAATTTTTTTTAAGTAGATAATAAGCAATCTGCAGCTATAACAACACCTAAATAATTGTGGAATATTTGTGAAAAAATTAAATAAACTAAATTTCTCTTTTATGCACAAATTATTATTTTAGTTGCTTGAAAATAGTGTGCTGAAACCTTATAAAATATAGCACTTTATATTTGTGTAATATCAAGCAAATCAAGCAATAATCAAGCTGAAACGTTATGATACAATTGCACTATTATCAGGAACAGTAAACAATATGAAATCTGAAACAAGTTAAGAAAATGTCTAACTAGACAAATGACAAGTTTGTGAATCATATTTAACAAGCTGTAAAAACATGAAATATAACATGCCTTCCTGGGGAAAAATTACCAGTAAAACAATGATGGCATTTTGTCATTATCTGAGCTAACTTGGCTGTCAGTATTGCTTCTGTGATAAAAAATAAGAATATGATTTAACTGGTTGTAAGGAAAAACTGACTGAGAATGTTTTCTTAATTATTTTAAAAATTGAAATCACTGATTCAAGTGTCTTGAGTTTGATTGTTTAAGCATACATATTATTGACAAAGTCAGTTTTATATAATGGGTGATTGTGCTTATTATTAGTTTTCAATTTAGCTACTGATCAATTCAAATTAATAACTATTCAAATGTTGGAATGATTTAAAATCACTAAAGGAGGTACAGTATATTTCTTGGAACAAATCATGTAATCATGAAGTCCTAATGCTTACCCCTGAACCCTAACGCCTAAGGATCAAGAAAATAAAGCTCAAGCACCTGAATATACAGGGTTGGGCAAAAGTCTGGAATATATAAAATAACTTTTATATTATTATGCAGAAAGTGATGAAACTTTAGTTGTGTATCTAGTACAAATAGGAATATTTTGGCGTATTTTCTCAGTTTTTCGCAAGATGAGGGGACGGCCCACGCTGGAAGTCTCTAAAATCTTAAATGTAAGCATACCTTGAGTTGTACCTCATTTTAAAGGTCTTCATTACTAGATCACAACAGCGCAAACCGCGCCTCAAAAGGTTGATCCAATCAGAAGTTACAGCTCCTCAAAGATTTTAGTGTGATTTTAGCCTTGAGTTTAATGGCCAACATTAAAATCTTTGAGGAGCTGTAACTTCTGATTGGATCAACCTTTTGAGGCGCAGTTTGCGTTGTTGTGATTTACTAATAAATACCTTTAAAATGAGGTATAACTTGAGGTATGCTTACATTTAAGAATTTCAAGACTTCCAGCGTAGGCCGTCCCTTCATCGTGCGAAAAACTGAGAAAATACGCCAAAATATTCCTATTTGTATTAGATACACAACTGTAAAGTTTCATTACTTTCTGCAAAATAATATAAAAGTTATTTTATATATTCCAGACTTTTGCCCAACCCTGTATAGTTGTTTGTTTTTAACTGTCACTTTAAATAGCTTAATTTACATAGAATATTATAATTTAACTATTCAAATTAGTTAAAATGATACAAACAATTCGCACAATTTTCATCAAAAATTAAAACAGAACTTTGTAAATCTACATTTTAAGGATTTATTTTAATATATTAATTATATAAATAAGTTCTTCATTTTTTATATTGGTTAGCTGAAGTTAATTAATTGCAGTAAATGAGTATTTGTGAAAGAATATACTAAGACTTGAGCTAACTTTTTGCTGCCTTTGCTAAACAGTACTAATTTAGAGATTTTTGTTTCCAGTTGAGACATTAAGGAATCCAGAATTTGTTGAATTGTTTTCTTGTTTGACTTAATTACGAGTTTTGAAATGTGTGATTGTGTATGTGTCAGGTTTGGAAACAAGTTACATGTGAAGCTAATTTTTAAATCTGGGTAATCTCACTTATTACATTATTACAATTTAATCAGAAAAAAATAAAGAGAAAATCCAGGATATTGTCTTATATAGTTAGCACTTATTTTCTATTGTTATTACTATTACTTAAGTTTGAATTATATAACCTTAATATCACACTTTACAGTAGGCTTTTGACTAAAATTTGTATGTAAAATAGAATATATATGTAACAAGGACAATATTTTATGGAAATAAGTCTTTAAATCTTTAAATTAATGACGTTTATGAAAAATATACAATTTTTAAAGTATTGCAGACTTTATTGCTAAGAATAATAGATTTCATAATGCTTACCTTAAACTTAAAGGAATTATGTTTTATTAAAATGTTTACCGCTTAGACAAGAATGAATTGAATTGCTTATAAAACTTAGTAAACATTTCTGGTTTCTTTTCAAATATTAATTTTCTTCAAAAATAGCAGATGAAAATATGCACACTATAATCATATTCTTAAAAGAAAGATCCTTAAACAATTTAAGAGTTCTTTCTTTTGATTTGTTTCTATTTTATTTACGTATAATTTTGTGTTGATTGCTGCCAAAGGGTTTGTATCTTGATGCTATTTTACATTAGTTTAATACAGATGAATTAGCAGACAACATTATTGCAGCTAAAAAATTCAGCTATCAAAAATATGGTTGGAAGCTCCTTCTGTAGCGTCAACATCGCAACCACCCTTGCCGGGGTAACACATGTTTGGTACATAAAAATCTTTTAATGTGAGAATTCAATATAATGTTCTGTAATATTTCATTCATACATTTTTGTGTTTTTTTTTAGTTAACATTTTCATGCTTTGTAATGAACCCATAGAGAATTGCAGCTGCTTTCAACCACTCATGTAATTAAGTGAAGTATAATGTATTTAGAAAATTAGTAGTACAGTAACGGGTTTTATCAAACAAAAGTATATATTTTTCTATTTAGTTCTTTGCTGCCCAGAGGGTTATGTAATTTGTACACTATTGTATTGAATACTGTATCTTTAATTTATATGACTTGTATATTATTATAAATAAAAAGTTGGTGAATTAATTACTTTTATTATAGTAACCTGTGACAATACCATAAGAGATAGCCACAAACTAAGTAAAATTGTTGTTTTAATCGGCGTAGATAGAAACGACAGTAATGCCAAGCTTTGAAAAAGGTCAGCTGATTTTTTAGGCTCATTTGGTTTAATGTTAAAAAATCAGCAGGCATATGTCAGAGTTTGACCTTGGGTCACAATTTTGATGTATTGATGCCAATCATAGAATATTGTTCTATCTCACCTAACAGTTTACTTAACATATATTCAAAGAAGAATAATTTGTAGCCCTAATTCTAATCAATTCAAAGCAACCAATAATTCAAAAATTTAGTGATGCAAAATCATTAAGTAACGGAAATATAGTAATTTATTAAACAAACAATGTCATCCTGAAGACCTAATGCTGAACTCAGAGCCTTAGAAAATAAAGCTCAACTACTTGGATGTAAAGTTGTTTTGACTATCAGTTTGGATAGCTAATTCATATCTATATACATAAAAATAAATCCCTATTTCTCTTGGTCATTCAAGAGCTCGAGAACGCATAAACTAGATTGGATTATTCTGTGCATATAGTAGTATGGGCTTTTTATTTTTATTTAGTGGGTACCCAGTTTGATAAACAGTATAATAAACATCAGGAAATTGAAAACAGAATACATTATTAGGTAGACCCTATGAATATAAAAGAGCCATAAAAATATTTATTAAAAAATAAGTTTTAAGAAATTCTTACACAAAAATTAATAACGTAATATTTCCAGAAAAGTAGAACCTTGCATGGAAAATTTTAAAGAAAAACCACAACTAGAACTAGGAAAAAAATAATTTAAATATTAATAAGAGTATAGAAATTGAAAATAGAAATTTCAGTAGAAACAAATTAAATCATTTTGGACATTTTTTAAAACTTTAGAAATTGACTAAAAATCGTCATATATATATCTATTAAAAACAATTTTTTTAAAGAGGGTGGCAGTCTCTTTTTCACCTTGTCTTTGCCCCACCCAGAAAGATATTGATCTGTGTGTGGACGTTATCAAGCAAAAAAAGGAGTGAGCTGGTTGTACAGTCATAGGCGTCGCGTCGGGGGGGGGGGGCACCTTATTAATTGTTCATACTCATTTTATTTTTATATTTTAACATTATTACATTAATTTAATATGAGATAAATAATTTTCTGACACTATTTCTTAAATAAATTATCAATAAAGATATTGTCTATTGTCTGTTGTCTATCATTTGGCTAAACAAAGAGTTCGGATGAAGAGTTAAATATTCGTTGAGTAGGTCCGTTCTTTGACTGGGCGATGGTTGGTCACCCTGTGCGCTATGCACACAGTACCTGTCATTCTGTCATCCAATAACCTACCACAACACATCACCCGTTTGTACAGCTGCCTACTTCAAAAAATAGAAAAATAATACTATTGTACAGTGGAACCTCGATTAACGTCACTCTCGGGACCGGGCGTGTGACTTTTAAGAGAATACACGGATAACAGAAATTTAGCTATAAATCTATTCAATACATAGATTTAAAATATTTTGGAAGAAATTAAACCCTTTATAAGTGGATAATACATATTTATATTTAAATTACATTCAAACAATGGTAATTAAAAACTTTCTAAACTAAATGTTATTGTGCTCATTCAGTGTTCGTAAGTGAATTACATAACCTCACATTAAAAGATAGTCCACCATCTTTTAAACGAGTCGCCAACATAATAAATCAGAGCGATACTTGTAGCTGTTTTGCCCTTCCTCAAACGTTTAATAATTTTTATTTTTTGGTCAAGCCCTAGTACGACTCGTTTTCGTTTTTCAGCCTCGTTAAAAATCAACAGTTACTGTACTGCAGTTGATTCACAGTACTTATCTAGCTACACACTGTGTTACAGCAAACACTATGTAACACTAAACTACGAGGTGAGCCGTATAACCAAAAAATCAGCATGTCATTGAGTAATAAATAACTTGCTCACCCCCATACTACTCCTTGCGTGGGAGTGGTGATTTTCGGCGGAAACTCAAGGTCATTAGCCGCGGACAGTCGCGTTCGATCACAATGGCGCTTGCACTTTCTTCCGTGCTTTGCGCGACGCCATTTTACAACATATTGCGAGCCCGGAAGCAGTGACGGATAACAGAGATTAACGGATAAAAGAGTGACGGTTAATCGAGGTCCTTCTGTACTATCAGGATGTCTAAATCCCATAACGAGGGTTTAAGTCTAATACCTCGTATCTACAAAACTGTAACTTTTCAGGAGGGATAAAAAACGTTATAACTTAATTATTATGATGAAAAACAAACATCAAAGGCTTTCTTTTATTTATTTGTGGCTTTTAACGGAAAATTAAGGCCTCTACCAAATAAATAAATTAATTTATAAGGTGTAATGAGTAAATAATTGAGATACGAGGTATTAGACTTCATTTTTTGTGACTTACGAGGTATTAGAAATAATAAAACACTAGTAACATACAAGCCCATTTTACTTTTCTGTGAATAAAAATACAAAATTAAAACAAAACCTTTTGCATTTTGAGCCCTTATGCTACCACAGGCTGGCTTTAGCCTTAAACTACAATGTTAATATAACACCATACGTTTTTTAGGTAGGAGGTGGAACGCGTTTACGCACACTTGAGGGGCTCATTGTCCCCTCAATAGTGTCGGACTCCCACGAGCTCAAAGTCCCGTGAACTACCGACTAAACCACCCTCCTCAACACCGAGGACAATAGCCTGGAAATGTTTCGCACATTACTTCGGGATAGACCTTTGATATTACGCCAGTAACCTCCGTGGGGAAAGCTGAAGATTAAGGCTAATCGAGGTCGACCTTTTCGCCCGAAGAATTGCCTGGATATACTGCCGGACACAGTTCCAGTTGCCCTCTCCCTGAAACATAGCTCCGACGATGTCTCGTAGGCTGACGACCACGGCGATCTCAGATGAAAGCGAGACTCGGCGGATGTGCCAACGGTCGCACTGAAAGAAGGTGTGCTCGGACGTGTCTGGGATGCCGGGGCAATACAGACAGTCCGGGCTAGTGACTCTACGCATCCGGTGCAGATGGGCTCGGAAGTACCCGTAACCAGAAAGGAACTGAGTCACACATTAGACGACCTCGCCGTGCTGCCGTTCCACCCATGGTCGGACGGAAGGTATGAACTGGAAGGTCCAACGTCCCCTCGGCTCGGCTGCCAGTCCCCCCCAGTTCGAGCTGCCAGGAGTTGAAGCTGCGGTTGCACTCCTCCTTGGCAGCTGTTTCCCGGCTCACTTCACGCCTCATCCGGTAGATTGCCTACCTCTCCCTTGCGAGGAAAAGGACGGGGATGTCTCCGGCGATCACCATCACATCAGGCTCGGAGACTGAGCAGTAGGCTGACGCGACCCACAAAGCTCCTCTGTGCTGGACTCGGGCAAGCCGGTCTCGGAAGATTTGCTTCTCGAGTGCGTGAGCCCAAACCTCCGCTCCGCACAGTAAGACTGACTGGACGGCAATCATGAGCAGGCGGCGCTTGCTCGACATTCCTCGCCGCGATGAAGGCAGTGACTCATCAGCATAGCCAACGAGGCGGGCCTCATCGGGCTGTCTAGCCTCAGCAAGCTGTCGAGAGACACATTCCAGAGGTCGGTTCCGAGAATAGACCCCTGCGCAGCCCCGGAATAGGTAGGAATGCGTCGCTGACCTTCGGTCGTGTCGTTCAACAGAACGTGGTCTGTCAGGTACGCTTCTATCATACGTAGGAGGTAGGAGGGGACTTAGAACGTATGCTCAAGCGCCCGGGGACTTATCCTCGCAGAGTCGATGGCCTCGGTCAGTCTGACGCGCAAGAGCTTTTCAAGCACTTTCCCGGCCGTGTCGACCATACACAGGGGTCGGAAAGAAGAAGGGGTCCCCGGTGTACTCTTCGCCTTGGGAATAAGAACAAGACGGGCTACCTTCAATGAAGAGATGAAAACGCCTTCCGCCAGACACGCGTTGAACATATCGAGCAGAAGCCTTGGATTCACCTCCGCAGCGAGCTTGAGCACCTCCGCCGGAATGCCATCGGGACCGGGTGCGCTTCTGGGTCATAGGGATCGGACGGCGGCAATAAGTTCCTCTTCCCGGAAAGCTGGGAAGGCGCCTATACTGTATCTCCGAATTCCGTGACTGGCCGAATTGGGGGCTAGAAAACAGTGTATCGACGACGGCGGCCATGGCTTGTGGTTCCATGTCCGCAGTGATGAGCGAGCCCTTAGCTTCTGGGTTACAAGTTTGTATGTAGCTTGTCCCCCAGGGGTCGTTGTCGATATCCTGACACAGCTGTTTCCAGCACCTGACTTTACTCCCGTTGATGGCACCGCGGAGCTCTCGTCGGGCCGCTCTGGCATTTGCATCAGGGCGGTTCCTGGCTCGCTGCGCAGCTCTTCGGAGACCATCGAAGTAAATAAACGAGTTGTTTATTTACTTCGATGTCGGAGACCAAGGCATCTCCTCCGGAGTTCCCCTATTCCAGGCGTTCACCAGTAAACTGCCTTCTTCCTGTGGCGGCGGGGAATAACTAGTAAAAATAACTTATAAAAATAACACTAGAAATAAACTTTGGTTTGGTGCTATCAACACTCTAACTAGGTTATCTTGATCTAATAACACGTATCTCAGAATGAATTCTTCTAGAACCAAAATTCTAATACCTCGTATCTCTAAAATTTCACTTTCAACATTAATTAAACAGTTATATTGAAGGAAAAAAATAAATTGTAAACGTGATTATGTACTTTACACCCTAGTTGAGGTTAGTACACAACACTAATATAGGCAAAACATTTGGAAGTAAAAACAAACCTAACTAAAAAAAACATTCACAAATCAGCTGTTACTAACTATGCATTTTATACAAGATACGAGGTATTAGAAGTAAATTTTGCCAACTGCAAGATACGGGGCATTTTAAATGATCTTTTTTACATATTTAGAATAGGAATTGCTTTACGAGGTATTAGAACTGAAGAGATCTGGTCATCCTCTTTCATAATATATCATAACCTCAAAATGTCAAATTTTGAAGATACGAGGTATTAGACTTAAACCCTCGAAAGGCCTGTGGAACCAAAGCTTGTGACGTCAGTTGGAGACCCAATGTCTGGTTACAAGCAAGCTCTACTAGCCCATTGTGTAAAATTACAGCCGCAGATGAGGTGCCAGTTACATGCTTCCTCTGATTGGTCAAGATTATTTTTCTCACAGCTTGTGGCTGACAAATCAAGATGTCTTTTAAAGACAATCACGATTTTTTTACATTTTTGTCTTAGATAACTTGTGATATTCTCTTCTCTTCTCTTCTTCTCTACAGACCTTGAGTTTATTTAACCTGCAAGCTGCAGATGAGACGAGAATGCCATGAGAATGACACTAACAGCAACGAAACAGCCAGGAAAGAAGGGGAATTGAGGATACGAGTTGTTTTTCAACCGCCTGTTTTCTTAACATAGTAAAAAATAACTGCAATGGTTTTGAGGTAAACATTCTTTAACAGCCACGTGTTTAAAATCTAAGTAGTGTGTAGTGGTACCTTTTCCCGAAAATTTACTTTGAAAATCATAAACAAACTAAGATTTTTAGAGCTGTATATTTCACAGTTTTTAAGGCTTAAAACCCCACTTTACAGTACGAAAAAACCAAAATCATCTGGGGGAGGGTCCCCAGACACCCAGAAAAGTTGTGCCCCTTTCAAAAGTATGGTTTACGCGACGCCATTAACTTTATATACCTATTACCCCTGTTGCAGAAGACCTGCATACTCAGCGAATTTCAAATGCAAAACGACATATTTCGATCCAACGTAGCGAGATTTGACATGTTTTTGTAAGCCCCATAAGAATAACATAGGGAATGAGTATGCAGGTTTACTGCTACGGGTATATTAAAACTGGGTGGGTTTAATTCAATATTTAGTAGATCTGACCTAGAAGAAGCCATTTACCAAGTTTTACCAAGATATGTTGAGAAATAAGCGAGATATAGAATTTTTCTTATTTTCCGATAAGGTTAACATTGGGACAACATACTGTGTTTTCCACTTTCAATATCTCGGTAACCAATGGACATAGAGCAGTGATTCATAATACTAAATTGTTTGTTTTTTTGAGCTGAATTCAATGGTGCTAACAAAAATTTGATAATTTTTATTTTTATATGTAAAAAAACTCAAAAAACCCATTTTTGGGGGGTTTACCCCCCTTTACCCCCCCTTCCGGTAGTCCGATCGGGCTGGTTTAGGAACTCGTCCGAATAATTACTACTTTACACGTCCATGCCAAATTTCATTAAGATCATACCATTTTTACGCAAGTTATCTTGCTTAAAGACACACACACACACACACACACATATATATATATATATATATATATATATAAATTACATTCACTTGTTAGGGCTACTATAATAATTAGAGAGATTATCATTTTTACAAACAGAGTACCCTTTTTCATATGAATATGAACATATAAACATATATATATGAAAAGTTATGATGGTCCCGGGCTTAGGTCTTACCATGAGACCTACGGTAACAGCTTCTTCCCTATAGGGGAAATTCGCTAAAAGGAGACTGCTCATGCTTACACATTGTTATAATATTTGACATTTGTTTAAACATATGGACTTTATAAATATTTACAAAAATATGTTAACAGTCCTAGTTCTCTTTTATTAGATTCTTGTTGTACAACTTTTGTGTTTGATAGCTAATAAAATTGTGACTTGATAATAATGTCTAGTTCATTTTACTTCATGGTGGCAGCGGTGATCTGTGTACTGTCCTGTTGTACAATTGAGAAATTTTATATGGTTTAGAACTGGTTTACTCAAGAACTGAGAATCAGATTGCTTTGTGATGTCTACAGCTTTTCCAACAGATTCACTTGCTCCCGTGGAGCATCAAGGAGACATGGCTGTGAATGGGAAGAGGTATAGGCGTCGATTTGAAAGATTTGTGGACCTTGTGGATACGTACTGTGAGAAGGCTAATGATAAAAAGAAGATAGCGATTTTATTGAATGGTGCTGGCGACTCAGCTAAGAGGTCTTTGACTCTTTTGTATTTTTGGATGGCGATGAAGGTAAATTAGACAAAGTATTAGATAAATTAGATAAACATTATATCCCTGTTAGTAGTATTACATATCGTCCACATAAGTTTTTTACACTTAGACAATTTGTAGATGAACCTTATGAAGAGTATATGGCTGTTTTGAGGAATCTTGGTGATGTGTGTGAATTTGGTACCTTGCTTGATGGACTTGTTCGAGATGTATTCATTTGTGTCATTTTAAATAAGGAAGTTTTAAAAAACTACTGGGTCTGGGTGATGCTGACAGTCAAAAAATATTAGAATGTGCAAGGAAGGATGCTCTAATTAGAATGCAGGTTCAGACTGTAAAAACAGATATAAATGAGCAACAGGTTGATTTGATTAGATCAAATTTCCGTGGTGGCAATTCGCAGGGTGCTGTAGCTAAGATATATAAAAATGACTCGCGTAAAAAAAGAGATTTTGATACGGATGTTGAAAAATTCAAATGTAAGTTTTGCAATTGTGATCATGTTAAAGGGAAGTGCTCGGCCTATAATAAGAGGTGTGCTGTATGTCGGCGCCTGCATCACTTTGCCAAAAGTACATTGTGTAAAGGGAAAGCAGATAATGAGTTGGATTGCCAGGACGATCAGGAGGCAACGCTACAAGAATTTTGTATGAATATTTTGCAAGTTGATGCTGTTACCGGATCGTTAACAACAACTCCAAATGGGCCTTCATGGTACAATGTGGATTTAATGGTCAATGGAAAACTGGCAACGTTCAAAATAGACACAGGCGCTCTATGTAACGTGATCAGTATGTCGCAGTTCTAACGTCTTGGTTTGCAGAAGAATAAAGTTTTGACCAAGGCAAGTGAAAAAATTACTTCGTTTTCTGGCGACATCGTTCCTATTGAAGGTAAATGTATGCTTGATGTTATGCTTGAAGGTAAATTTTTCACAATTCCTTGTATGTAGTGTCGAAGAAATGTGTTAATATCCTTGGTTTACAAAGTAGTGAACTACTAGGCTTGATTAAGAGAGTAAATTCTGTTAATTTGGATGTTTCACTGATAAAGAAATATTCTGTATTATTTGATGGTGGTATTGGTTTGGCTACAAATCATACTTATCAGGCTCCTAAATTACTTATTGACAAACAATCTTTTAACTGACAGGCAACATGGATTTCTTGCTGGGAGATCTACCATCACGGCCCTACTTATTTGGTTGAGCATATAATTGACAACATAGAGGAAAAAAATACCGTCACAAGTACATTTCTCGATCTAAGCAAAGCATTTGATTGCTTAGACCACTAATTAGTCATTGCTAAAATAAGTTCACTGGGCATAAAGGATACAGCACTGCTATGGTTCAAGAGCTATCTGGATGAACGGAAGCAGGCACTGTATTAATTTTTAATTATAGTCTCCTTAAGAAATACTTTAATCAAAGTACTGTGTTTATTGCCAAAAAATCTATCTTCTCTGCCACCAGTTGATGTAAAATACTTTGTAATGGTAACCAGTGAATTTTCACTAAATATAACATCATATAATTAGTTTCGTAAGGCAATTCTTTGCATCAAAATTATGGGCGTCGTAGAAATATGGGAGGGGACTGAAATTAAAGGTCTTTATACCGTGATGGCGGGAAAAATGATGAAATTGCTTGAAATTCACCAGAAAACGAGAAATAACATAAAATACCTGCCATTTAAAAAGCGTTGGGATCTAAAAACGTCTGCTTTGTTTACATAAAACATGTGATGTTGATACTTGATTGAAAACCATGTGGTAGGCTTGATACCAATATAAGGTAGATCAAGTTTGCTATGAAGGTACATTTTGTACTATAATGAATAAGGATTGTCTGTATTTTCCCTCATTAGGGGCTTTTAGCCCCTTCAAGCTACTAGTTTTGTAATAAATTGGAAAAAATATGCTTTTTAACAGTAAAATACCCCCGTTGCAGCATACCTGCATACTCAGCGAATTTCAAGTGCAAAACAACATACTTCAATCCACCATAGCGACATTTGACATGTTTTGGTAAGTTCCATGAGAATAACATGGGGAATGAGTATGCAGGTTTGCTGCTACAGGTATACTAAAACTGGGTGGTTTTAATTCAATATTTAGTAGATCTCAACTAGAAGAAGCTATTTACCAAGTTTTATCAAGATATGTTGAGAAATAAACGAGATATAGAATTTTTCTTATTTCCCATAAGGTTAACATTGGGACAACGTACTGTGTTTACCACTTTCAATATCTCGGTAACCAATGGACATAGAGCAGTGATTCAGAATACTAAATTGTTTGTTTTTTTGAGCTGTATTCAATGGTGGCAACAAAAATTTGATACATTTTATTTTTCTATGTAAAAAGCTCAAAAAACCCATTTTTGAGGGGGTTTATCCCCCTTTACCCTCCCTTCCGGTGGTCCGATTGGGCTGGTTCACGAACTCGTCCAATCGATTACCACTTTACATGTCTGTACCAAATTTCATCAAGATTGGACCATTTTTACGGCCGCTATCGTGCTAACAGACACATATATCTAAAAATTCGAACGAATGGTGATTTTTGCTTCTGGGGGCTGCAAAACGAAAAGTTATCATGGTCTGGGGCTTAGGTCTTACCATGAGACCTACGGTAATAGCTTCTTCCCTATAGGGGAAATTCGCTAAAACATATTGACTATTGTTTTTACAAATATGCGGCATTGACTTGACTTCTCTGAGAGATGTCAAGTCAATGCATGCGGGTTGTGTCTTTTTTTCTGGCATCCAAAGCACTATAAACCTTAAATTTTTTTATCAACATTCAGGTTAAAAAAAACTGGCAGGTTTTTGGCAAATTTGGATTTTTGTCTTTTATTGTATGTTTAGGGCTAACAACCCTTGGAAATCATAAATTTAAAACAATGAAAAGCATGGAGATATATTTTGGTACTGTATCTGCATACCAAACTTCACAAAAAGTGGACCATTGGTTTTGTCGCTAGCTCTGATTACATTCTTACACACATCCACACACAATACACGCAGATTGACAGACATCTGTATACCACTTCTTTGGATTCAGGGAACACCAAAAGAAACATTTCCACTAACAAGTCAATTTCAAAAATCTTTGGCAAAAACAATACTTTCTCCATAATATGTAAAGAATTGGGGGATATGGGGAGAAAATAAAACCTGTTATTGTGTAATGTTGCTTTTCTTATATCTTTTAATGGACCAAGTCCTCTACTGAAATCATGCTCTACTTACACATCCTCGAATGGTTTTAGTTTAAATTTTAATAGAAAACAATAACATTGTCACTGTTTTCTTAACAAATTTGTTCATTTATTGTTCTAATAAATAAAAAAAATTCAAATAGTCCAATATGCTTGCCAATAAAATAAAATAAGAAAAACCCAATAAGTCGGACATAATTTACTATAGCATAAAATAATTAGTGAAGTTGCTTTGAGTACCAGAACAAAGAACACGTTGAGAAGATTTTACAATCTAATGAACATGGATAATGCTAATTATTTAATGACAGGGATGTTATCAGTAAGGTATTGAGTGTTATAAATAAGAATAACGGGGTTTAATTTTTACAAAAAGCAAAAGAATAGCTAGCAATCGCTGTGGGCTGAGAGGAGGAGCGATGGCTAAGTTTTAATCAGCCCGATTCACCAAGTGATCGTTAAGCACCCTAGTTAACATACACAAACCTTTGTTTGTATCTCCCTCTAAGTAAATTGCTCAGTCAGGGAGGAGTTTGGTGGTTATATAAAGCATTTCGGGTTCGCGGCTCCTCCACATCCCCGTCACAGCCTCCACCTGCACAGCCGCAACCCTTGCCACAACTGCAGGTATGGATTTCTCTGACAGGTTTTTGTTGTTGCTTTTTTTTTAATAGAGGTATGGTTAAAATGTCAACTAAATGAGAATGACTCTTTTACTATTTTTTAAAGTTTATTGATATAAACTTTAGTATATAATTTGCTGCATTTGATAGTAAAGAATAATAGTAATGGTCTTAACAGTTTTAACGTCGTTTTGTTGTATTGGAAGGAAGGTTTTGGGACGTATTTGGTGTATAACTTTACCTCATTGACGAAAAACAACGTAGTACAAATATTGAAGTTTAATGAATTTAAGTTTAAATCCATGTTATAAATTAATTTTCAAATAAATGATTAAATAGTTTTTAATACTGTAACAATTATAAATTTAATACATGAACTAGGTTTGTTCCTGTTATTTGTTTCATTGACAGAAAAAGTTATTTTAAGTTTCAGCAATATAAGTCCATATTAATTTCTGGAGAGTGGAAATTTTGTAAAAATTAAACTTGTAATTTAATTATGGTGCAAAAGAAGGATGTACATTGTTTATACTTCTAAAGACTTGGGTTTAGTACCTGTCCAAGAACGGAATGCAACATTATTATGATGGGTGGCTGTGGGTTGGATTAGATGCGATCCCTCTTACAGACAAAGACCAGACAGGATTAATCCTACACAAGAAGAATTCATATCAATTGATTCACAGGTTAATAGATACATTATTGAAGAACATCAATAATTAATAAAAGTTCCTAAATTAATTAAAGTAAATATCTATAGGTCAAATCTATAAGTAGACCACCAAAAGAAAGCATGTTTTACATATAATTATGAAGTTAATATTTTCAGCCGTTCATTTTTTTACATGAGCCTTAAAAATAAATTACAGCCTTGTTTAGCTAAGTTTCTAAACTTGCACTTTCTTACTCAACCGCATAATTCTCTTTTCCACCGTGCGCCTTGTCGCCACGCCGCAGGGCTCTCAGCTCTCAAAGCGGGACAAAACTCAGACCAAGCGTGAGATATTGGACCTTTACCTAATTACCCGAGAGTTAGGAATCACGTGACACCTACAAAGCTTGTGGGCGCTTTGTAACAACAAGTCTTAATTAATTGAGTATATAAAACGGGCCGTGAGAGGCACGCCTGCAGTTTACTCTGCCGCAACCAGCAGCACACACCGCCCTGCCTGCACCGTCATTGCCAAGTACGGCGAGTGTGGACTGTTTGTGACGGTCGAAATACACGTGGGTTATCATAGTAAGTAAAAAAACATTTAAGCCTCAAAATTTATATTTTTGTCTGAAAGGCAGTTTCGTTCAGAAAACGTATTTATGCGTGGTTAATTGAATGGAATTTGTATTATTGAATCATCTACTCTCATTATTTAAATTTAAGATGTACTTGTCTTGTGCCTTGGCATATTCCAATTAATTAAACCCACATCTTCTATCTATATTATTAATTCTGAAAGCGATTTTTTTCAATCAAAATTGTGAGAGTTTGACAGCTCGCAGGATGATGGGAGATGGCTCAAATGAAAGGTCTCGGTCCCAGGGGGTCGGGAAAAATATCAGATTATGTCCAAATATTATACCAGAAAATGAGAAATAACGAAAAATATCTTCTATTTAAAATGCATTGGTATTGAAAAACGTCTGCTTTGTTTACATTTAACATGCGGTGATAATGGTTGATTCGAAGCCATATGGGAGATGTTGACATGTGGGAAATTTTCAATATGCAGCTCACTATGCACGTTCAATGTACTATAACAAAAAATATCTTAAATTTAAGATTTTCTGATTTTATAATAATTAAGGGTTTGAGTTTTTTATAATTTAAAATTATACAAAGATAAGTATGTTTGTTTAGTTTATGTTATAACGATGCAGATTTAATAATAAATTATCTATACATATATATATATAATTACGTAAGGGAAATTTTTGCGCCGAAATTATGGGCGTTTGGAAGGTCGCAGGATAATGGGAGGGGGCTGAAATTAAAGGTCTACATCCCAGGGACTCGGGGAAAATACTGAAATTGCTTTAAGCTTACTATAAAATGAGAAATAACGTAAAATAGCTGTCATTTAAAAACCATTGGGATGTATAAAGGTCTGCTTTGATTACTTAAAACCAAATGCTAGATATAATCGTAATTTCGTGGATCCAAAAGCCTATTTTCTAAGAAGGTATTTGGAACTATAGTAAAGAAGAATTTGCTTAGGGGCTGTGAGCCCCTTCAAGCCTCTAGTTTAAAAATGTAAACTATAAATTTCTATGAACATTATTTGTTAAAAAAATACAATTAAAATATAGCTTTGGCCCGTTTAACTAAACTAAATGTTATTATTTTTATAGAAGTTTTGTCTGCATGTTGTTTATAGAAGTGAACTTTAACAGTAATTTTGCATTTCACTTACCGAGGGAATCTCTTTTACATGCACAAATCCCTGCATCTCAAGGCAAAATTAAGAGTTCAGCGTGCAGCTTAAAATACAGACAACTTTCCGATAATCTAGTTAGGCGCGACCAACAATAAAATTTTAATGACGGGGACATTTTACCATAAAAAATTACAAACTTAATCCAAACAATTGTTTAACTACAAGATATAATCTATATATTAAAAAAATTTGGTTATTCTTTTCCGAGTCCGTCCGGCTCTTCTACTCAACCGATTTTCATAATTGAGGTCTTAAATTAAAGGTATGCACGCGTAGATTTGCCATCAAACATCCGCATTAATTTATCTGCCGTATTACTCGAGTTATGCACAAAAGCAACTTCCTCCCTGTACATTTCTTATGGGAGTTAAATATGGTTTTCCTTTTCCAAGTTCGTTTGGCTCTTCTACTCGACCGATCTTCATAATTTAGGTCTTAAATTAAAGGTATGCACGCACAGATTTGCCATCAGGCATTGGCATTCGTTTATCTACTGTATTACTCGACCAAAAAACATTAATTTGATTATTTCCGGGATTTTGAATTCAATTTAAGTGATATTTCCCCAGTTCCAATTACGTAAATCTGTATGTTTTGGTCTAAGAACCTTCAGCGAAATACCACCTTTCATTTCAGCTATTGATTATTTAGATCGGACGTACCTGAAACATGCTGCTGAATTCCGAACACAAACAAAAATTTTGTTTTTCTTTTCTGAGTCCGTTTGGTTCTTTTACTCGACCGATTTTCATAAATAAGGTCTTAAATTAAAGGTATGCACGCAAAGATTTGCCATCAAGGATCGGCATTCATTAATATACTGTATTACTCGACCAAAAAACATAAATTTGATTATTTCCGAATTATGAATTCAATTGAAGATATATTTCCCCAGTTCTAATTAAGTAGTTCTATATGTTTTAGAACCTTCTATATGCTAAGAACCTTCAGTGAAATACCAGCTTTCATTTGAGCTATTGATTATTATGATCGGACGTACCTGGAGCACTCTGCTGAATTCCGAACAACACAAATCTTTTATATATATAAATTAGGTTTTCTTTTCTGAGTCCGTTTATGGTCTGACCTTAATTAAATTTGGTACAGACGTGTAAAGTGGTAATCAATTGGACTACAGTCGACTCTCGCTAACACAAACCTTGATATCACGAATTCCTCGATATCACGAATTATTTTTAATCCCCTTGGAAAAACCTGTCTAACACGAAGAAATTACTATACATAACACGAACTAATTTTCATAACACGAACCAATTTTCCAGGTATATTTAACCTCTATAACTCGAAGGGACTCAAAAAAAACCTCTATAACACGAAGTTCAGTAGATAAGACGAATTCGATTCACGCTTTACCTCCATAACTCGAAGTTTACCTCCATACCACGACGTTTTCAGAGTGGACCTCTGTAATACGAAATCCCGGCATTCTGAACTGTTTACTCTATTTTATTTCACAAGTTTTTTTTTAATTTCGTATATTGTACTTTAAGTATTATTTTTTAATACACGGTAATATTCAAAGTTATAAGTTTATTTTTGTAGCTGTAGGGCATACTGTAAAGTTTCTTTTGATTATTGTTTTAATAAAAATTATGATCGATACCGTAATAATTGTTTTTACATGTTTAAGCAGAGGAAGATTACAGACTTTTTAATCAGAATTAATATGATCTTATCTGTTTTTGTGTTTTACAGGCTATTACATTATAAATACTGTATTTTTCATTGATATATAATATATGAATAAGTTAAAAGCTTGGACCTGTTGAAGGTGTACAGTATAAACTGCAATTTTTCTTTACCTCTACATCACGAATTTTTATTAAGTTTACCTCTATAACTCGAACTATGCCTACGGCGAACTACACGTAACACGAAGAAAAATCGCAGTCCATGGACTTTCGAGTTAGCGAGAGTCGACTGTAATTCGTGAACCAGCCCGATCGGACCACCGGAAGGGGGGTAAAGGGGAATAATCCCCCCCCAAAGTGGGTTTTTGAATATTTTACATAGAAAAAATGTATCCAATTTGTGTTGGCACCATTGAATTCAGCTAAAAAAAGAACAGTTTAGGATTTTGAATCAATGGTCTATGTCCATTGGTTACCGAGATATTGACAGTACGTTGTCCCAATGTTAACCTTATGGGTACACTGAGAAAAATCACTTTTGGCCTAATATATATTCCGACAATAAGTATATCTGATTGCACTGATTATATTAGGTTTCGTAACACAGTGTAAGTTACAGATATAAAATATTTTAAACGGACATAACCTTTTCTTCGTAAGAACATAGGAAATGTTTGTATTTCATATAACCCTATATTTATTGGCTTATATCAAAAAATCAAACTTGTTGTGACTTTGGAACATATACGTATGACTCCTACAAAAATAAGGCTTATATCTGGAATGTATGACGTCACAACTTTGGATGTACTAAATTCATTTTGGATATAAGCTTGGTCTTTAGCCGCCGTTTTAATATCTATTGCCGAAATCAAAGATTTATCATAACGTATAACTGATACAGTTATGTTGCATGTCCTTTCCTGTGATACTTAAACTCCCCTGATCAATAGTTGGATCTGTCACTTACGTAGCATATGTTTAAAACAAACAGCTATAATGGTTGTAGTAGACGTACATATTTTTACTATTTAAGATATAGTTGTTGTCTTTTTCAGTCAACTATACAGACTGTAACAGATTTATGGTTTTGTACGCTGCAAATATATATTGTGTCTAAACCAGACAGTGATTTTTACGGTATAGTTATTGTTATATCTCAAATTGAAACCTAATATTTAAAAACAAAATCTAAATATAGCCAGCTGAGATAGTTAAATCTGAACCACACATATAATTTGACTGGTATTACTATATTACAGTAGCTTGGTGTTGAGTTATATACCTTTAGTTAGGCCTTTCAGTTATTAGTCAGTCGGTGAATCGGAGACCGGGTAAACTGAGGCGTGTGTCGTGTGAAGTGTGTAGTGTGTATTGTGTCGGGTCTGCTTCTACTTGTGCTTCACGTGTGTTGTGCTGTGTTGTTTGTTTGTTGTAATCATTACTGATATTTTGTAATGAAACCGATCAAATCACCTGTGAAATGTTGACCACTCGGAAGTTACATGGTACTACATCGACGTATTTTTCTGTTGTAGAAAGCCCTGTAAAATATTGTGAGTTTTTCTATTTTATTCAAGGTTAGGACGTGTAGTTAGGATAAAAATCTTGCACTTTTTTGATTCAACCATTCTTACGTGGTGTAAGTATAGAAGATATCAGTAGAAGTATTTTTGCACGAAGAACCGACCTCAAATTCATGAAGAACACCCCCATTCCACCGAATTTCACGTATAGGGGGGGCTTGATATTACAACTAAAAATCATCAAAAAACAAACTGAAATACAGTTTGGCAATTAATTATTTATTTAGGATTTTTTATTTTATACAGTTCAAATGTTTATATTTCATATTTAAGAAAAAAATTATACCGACGGATGAAGTTGTTATTATGGAAGGGCCTGTTAATTTTCCCTATGTTAACATTGGACGGACAAAAACACCTTTTGGCTTATCGGAATGGGTAGAATCATAGAATTATACTACAGTATCACGATCGATTTTTCTTGGTTCGTTACAGTAAATGTTTTTTTTCTCAATGAAATAGCGAGAAAACGAGCTAAACTGGGAAAACGGCTTATGCGTGTATCTTTTCGAGGTAATTGTTTTGATAATAATTTACCATTTGGAATAAAATTTCTGTGCGTAAAAGTTTTTGACCAAGAGAACATATTACATTTAGCTATAGCCTCAAAACGCATTTTGTTGAGGAATAGACTTCCGCATGGGAAATTTTTTTGTTCCAATATTCAATAAAAACTATTAATTTTCAAAAGTATTGAATTCAAATGGTTTTATTAAAAACAACCTTTCAAATAAAAATATGTTCTTCATGATCGGAATACGCCTACTGTTACTGGAGTCAAAGTGCAATTTATGAATTTATGGCAGCTATCTTAAATGGCAGATATGAAGGTGTTCTTCACGAGTTAAGGTGCTTTGTTCGGATAAAACTACTTCTACTGGTATCCTCTATACACACCAAGTGGCTAAGCTGTACCAAAGAGTGCAGGTCTGGTGAAAATTTACGCTAACCACAGGGACTGTAAATATTTAAAGTTTTTTATGAAGCATTATATTTTATTTGTTTTCCTGATTTTTTGTGAGCAATAAATAAACTTTTTTTCAAAAGACTGTTTTTTTATTTTGCTTCCTTTTCTTGAGTGTTGATTAATTAAAACAACATCGTTTTTATGTAGTTAGTAAATTTATAGTGGTTTATTGATTTTTAGTTTCATTTATTAATCATATCAACTTAAATTTACAAAGTAAAGTAATATTTTATCTGTGACTATTTGCAAACAAATTTGATGAAAAATCTGAGTGTCAATAGATTGAGAAATAATAGATGATTTTTTATCGATCTATGTTTGAATAGGTGTTAAAACTAATGCAGTCCTTTAGTAATGACAATGGTATCCTGTCTCCCATACCTCATTAAGCATTCTTCATGTTTAAAAGAAACAATTACAAGGGATAGTATTGTTTCAAATCCCAAAAAATTACATTTTTTTGTGTTTATCTGTTTGTGTTTTCAATTAACATTTTAAAAACAAATAAGTACATTGACAATTTTGAATATTAATTTGTTGGTTAATATTTTACCTAAAGTGTATGAACATAGGCCCATAGGAATTTTTTTCGTTCATTTCATCATGGAAGTACTCAATATGGCAATTTTTAAAACCAGGTCTATTCTGCTAAAGTTCAGTTGTCACTGTCTACTCAGTAAAAATATTTCTTTATACTGTTTTTATAGAAAGAAATAAGATAAGAAATCATATAATTCGTTATTCAAAACTTTAAAGATCAAAGTAAATGCATGTTAATTTTACCACAGAAAGACTATTCATAAAGACACTGATTTACAACAAAATGAGATAAAAAATAGATAAAACTCTTCGTCTAGATACATTAGATACATCTAAGGTGATCAATGCTTATTTCAGTACTTTATCCCACAGTTTTTCTCTCAAGTTCTTTACATTGTCGATCTTCTTGACTTCAAGATCTTTCCAGGGGGTTTTGTCAACAATAACAAATGGAAATATTTACAAGTGATGGTAAGACTAATTAATGCTACATGATATGTCTAACATTCAATGGAAGTAAATTTTCCATTAACATTTTCTTGGATTTAATTTTTTTAAAGTAAAATTTTTACTTGATTTTCACAATTAGCATAGACAATACCACAAATTACAAGTAGAAACATGAAAGTAAACAAATATAGTGACAAATATAGAATAACAGATACAGCACCTTTCTGACGGGGGTCGCTATTCATTATTTCCGTTACAGAGACAAGTATAACAGATACAGCACCATTCTAACGGGGTTTCACTATTCATTATGTCTGTTACAGAGACAAGTGTAACAATTCTATTTGCTCTTTGTGGGGTCTGGCCATACGCTATGTCGGAATTAGAGAGAATTAGTCATTGTTACAGGCATTTCTAGATCTGAAAATATGATAGCTTGTAACTATTTCAAGAGTAGCCTATAATATAAACAGAAAGGAACTGCAAGTTATTGTTATAGTCTATTTACAAATCAGTCACTTCTTTATATATATTACCACTATTGGAGAGCAAGGATGATGACGTGTTTAATGACGTCATTGTTCGTGTTTAGATATAAGTTTATATCTGTTTCGGAATTTTTCCTCCGCTTCTGTTTTCGACATAACTAAACGTGAATGAAAATAGTGTCTGCTGCAGACATTTTATGTCATTTATTTTTCTCAGTGTAATAAGAAAAATTCTATATCTTGCTTATTTCTCAACATATTCTTCTTGATAAAAATTGGTTTATGTCTTCATCTAGATGAGATTTAATGTATAATAGTCTAAAATCCCCGATATTTCCATTTTCATGGCAGCAAACCTGATATATACTCATTTCCCATGTTAATCTTATGGAGCTTACAAAAACACGTCAAATCTTGCTGTGTTGGCTTGAACTATGTTCTTTTGCATATGAAATTCACTGAGTATGCAGGTCTGCAACAAGGGTATTTTAGCATGGTATATAGTTAGTTTGTAAAGTCGTATGTGCCGTGCTGACATGTCCCGAAAACTTAAGTACAGAATATCTCATGAAAGTCCTACATTTTCCTTTGTGGAACAAATTATTACCAACTTGGTAATAAATCGTGGTTTAATTTGTTTTCTGAAATTCCAACATAACCGGGCCCAGCTACATGCACCTCTTTTTCAACTTAGGCAAGTGTCGGGCAAGTCACATTGAAGTTGTAAAGACCCATTGCATGTAACATTAATTTTGTAAATGAAGAATTATTTGATTTGAGTTGATTTTGTGTCTTAGTACCAAAATTTACTGCTGCGGAGCGGCGTGGGTCCTCTAGTATTCTTAAAATTGTGACGTACTTTACGTGGAGGTGATTCGTTTCAATATTAAATATATCAGCAAGCCACAGTAAAAATATAATTTTGCCTGGACACTCAGTATTTGAGCGGGGTTTATTTCCAGGGGTCGTAATATCACCTCAATCGATTTTAGTTCTATTTTACCCGTTGGTTTTCCACCCACTGTAGCCTAAATCTTTTTTCTTTGGTATTTTGGTTTTACACCCACGTAAATTAACAAAATATGGGGCGTGATCGTTAATTAACTTAAATGCCGACTAGTCTTACTTAGACGCAACTAATAATATATCAACTGTCAAAATATCGGACTAAAATGAGTAAAAATAAAATTCATACCTCGACAGATCACCCCACTTCAACGCGGTATATTGTCGTTGTTTAGGGTTAACTCACACCCCTTCGTAATATTTCGACTATTTTTGCCTGCCCCGGGAGCTACGCTGTTTCCACCACAGCGCTGACAGATCGACTGCCGGAGCGGCTGGGGCCTCGGCGGTCACCGACTGACCAGCCTCCCCTACTTCCCCTCCAGAGTGGGGAGAGTCCGTGCCGGGTGCAGCGGCGAGCACGACTGTCTGCCGCGCCCACAAAATGTAGGCGTTACACCCCCCCGATACTTTGGAAAAAAAAGAAAACAAGAAAAGAAAAAAAAATCGATCACTTACCCATAGGAACCTGCGACCTCGCTTTTCCTGGCATTCCTCACCTTCGTCGGGTCTCCTGGCACGATGGGTGGGTGCCAACGACTCTTCGCCCAAACGAAACGTCGTCCGGTGGTTTTCCGCCCACAACCAAAAGAAACTTGTAACGGCTCCCCGCCCGAACTCAAAAGATTACATGGTGGCTCTCCGCCCACCACGAATAAAATGATACTGGCCCCCGGCCTAGAACGAAGATAACTTGCGGTGTCCTGCCGCTTGAAACAAACGTAAGTAACTCGGCCATAAGCCCAAACAAAAAAACTACGACGACTTCTTTTCGTCCAAGACAAGATATGGTGAAGGTTGGCTTTACGCCCAACCATCAAATAGAGGGATAGGGCTTCTTGCCCAAAATGAAAATTTCTACTGGGGTCTCTTGCCCTCACACAGGTCATCGATGACTGGCTTTCCGCCCGGTCGGATTTTCTTCGATGAAAGAAAATAAGCCCTACACTCGGGGCCTGACACAGAATCAATAAAAGGGTCTTCTTGACCAAAATAAAAGTAAACCAAAGTGATGATTGTCAGTTGAGCCTTAATGCCTCCGTGTAACGAGGTCATACAGCCTCTTGCTGCGGATTCGGTAGTATGTACCATCTGACCGGTATATGCGCCAGCGTTGGTTGCGCGTCTGACGTCTTGTCCAATTGGACCCTCGTCCGTTTAATCGCTGCCAGACATATTCTGGGAGTTCCATGTTCGGAGGTCTCGGTAGCTGCCTTGCTGGGGTACGAGATGGTCGTGGTTCAGCCGATGGGGCAGGAGACATAGCCGTCTCTAGCGGCCTAATATAGACCGTCCTAATGGGGAGTTGCGGACGTCGTACTTCAATAGAAGCAACGGGGGGTCTGGCCTCTGGCCGGATATACACCGTCCTTGACGGTCCAGAAAAGACTGTAGGGGTCGGTGGTCGGTCTGGCTCATGGTTGTCAGGGATTTCCCCCTCTTCCAGCTCCATGTCCAACTCCTCCTCGAGGTGTAGGTCATCGAGGACGAGGCATGGAGATTCACGCCTTCGGGTTCTGTGTCGAGGTCCATGGCCTCCTCGTTCGAGGCTGGTGGTGATGTGTCAACCGCTGGAGGGTCATCTGGGCCGATCGGTACATCGTCCTTCGAGGTTTGAGGGACTTCGACTGGGTCGAAAAGGGATACTTTCCCTTCTGAGGTACCAAGACCGCCTTCGATGGCGTCCGTCAATTGCCTCAGCAGGATGTCGTCCGAGGTTGGGGAAAGTGTTAAGTTTCCCAACGCCTTGTACGTCGCGTCAATGGTGGGCTCCTCCAGGGGAAAACTCTCGGCGTCAAAGCGGCCTCGGCGGAGGATAGCAGCGACCGTTCTACGGAGCAAGTTTGGTTCAATCGGTTTGTAGTCGACACGCTGTCTCCTGGTGATGCGGTCGGCGAAGGCACAGATGTACGCTCCGGCTGACACCCTATCGCATTTTGGCGTGAAGGATGGGGTAGCCGACATCGTCCATCTTTTTGGGAAGAACTTCCTTCCTTGGAATCGGGAATACCCTTTTAAGTATTCAAACACCATTTTCAATTCTTCTTCTCGCTTGCGATGACGAGGATCGTAAACGGTAATCTTGAAATCACGTGGTTCTGCCACGATGAGAATCCACTGGCCGGCTGGATCACCTCCCTGCACGGCCATGGGGAATAACAGCATGTCTTTGTCCAGGACGTTAAGGCCCGAAGCGCGGTACCTTTCGTGGTTCCATTTTCCTTCATTCCAACTCAGTGGGAATGATGAGTCGAAGGCCCAGACTCGAGGCAATTTTTGGGAGTAGTATACGCTTCGGCGCTCAATAATACGAAAGAAGGCGTCAACTACTCTGTTTCGCACCGGTAGACTAGGAAACAAAGACGAGATGTTCTCAAGGCAGCACGGCAAAAGAGGTCGAACACTCATGCTGGGGAACATGCAAAGCGCATACACAATCAAGCAGGGTACAAAGGGCGGTGAAGGCACCTGCAAAGCAAAATGACAGGGGGTTAGTTACGTGACTGTAAAAAAATATGTTAGACTACAAAGCATGCATATGTCTGGTAACTCATGGCAGAACTTAGCTACAATCGTTCGAAAAAGGGTTTTAGATCCTTTACATGGACAACTTGTGCTTGTTTCCCCTTCGGGTCCCTAACTTCGTAAAGGTTCGCACCCTTTCGCCTCAGAACCTCGCACGGTCCTTGAAATTTAGGGGCCAGTTTGCCCACCACGGCGTCGGCGCTCGAAGACAAAACGTGAAGTCGTCTCATTACTCTATCCCCAGGCCTAAATATAGGATCTCGTCTCCGAAGATTGTAATACTTTGACTGACGCGCAAAAGCCTTCTTCAAGTTGGACTGACACTTCTCGTAAAGTCGTTTGAATTCTCGTTCGCGTTCGTTGAGGATCTCATCGGTCGTCGGTTCACCCGGCTCCGCAGTAACCTCAAACTCTGGCCCTCGGAGGGCTTTCGGTAACCGTAACTCCCTACCTAAACACAGCTTTGCGGGGGAAAACCCGGTTGATTCGTGAACCGCAGTGTTCATGGCGAATTGGAATTCTGGTAGAAGAGCATCCCACGCTCGGTGATTATCACGTACGAACTGAGCTATCATCGTCTTCAGGACTCGATTTTGTCTTTCGACCGGATTCGATTGAGGGCTGTAGGGCGCAGTGTTTTTGCACACTATTCTCCACTCTTCTGCTACACCTCGGAAAATCGCAGACGTAAACTGCGTGCCGTTGTCTGTCAAGATGACTTCGGGTGCTCCGTACCGTAATAAAACTGACTCTCGGAAACGGTTCGATACAGCTTTGGCTGTCGCCGCTGTCAGCGGGGCTAGCTCGGTCCATTTACTAAACAGATCTTGGAAAACAATGACGAACTTAAAGCCACGACTGGAACGAGGGAACGGTCCTATTAGGTCGGACGATATCGTGGACCAAGGTCGTACGGGGGTGCGAAAGTGCATTTTACCAGCCGGTTTCGTCTGCAGGACCTTATGTTCTTGGCAGACCGGGCAGGAGCGTACGTATTTTGTAACGTCGCGGTACCACCCAGGCCAGTAGTAATTTTGTGCCACCCGGTGTAAAGTCTTTCGGACTCCAAGATGGCCCGCGGTCGCCAAGTCGTGGTTCTCCACCAAGACTTTCTCCCTGAGGTCAGGGGAAACGCAGAGTTTCCACTCCATCTTATCATTGACTCTCGTACGGAACCCTTTATAGAGTTTGTTTCCCCTAACGACGAAACGTGGGTACTTATGCGGCGTGTGAGATACCCGATCTATCAGCCTCTCATACCAACTGTTGGCTTTCTTTCTCGTGCTCTCGATATTCAACTCAACAGTCGCGTCTCGTGGCCCTTCTCTTTCGAGCGGTTGTGCACCCGCCTTATCAATCGCGGTCACATCGTTCCGTTCATCGTCCTGGCTCTCAACTGGTTGCCGCGATAGCGCGTCCGCCACCCGGTTGAGTGAGCCACGGCGATAGCGTATCTCGAAGTCGAATTGCTGTAACTCCATCACCCAACGCGCTAGTCGTCCCGTGGGTTCTCGGAGCTTCATTAACCATTTAAGGGCACTATGATCGGTCACCGCTATGAACTTGTACCCTTCAAGGTACCCTCGGAACTTACGTACACCGAATATCAACGCCAAACACTCTTTCTCTGTAGTCGTATACTTTTTTTCCTGCTCACTTAGAAGCCTACTAGCGTACGCGATAACGACTTCTTTGCCATCATGGCTCTGCGAAAGCACCGCGCCGAGGCCTTCGTTAGGGGCGTCGACCTGCAAGACAAAAGGTTGATCGAAATCGGGACACGCTAAGATAGGGGTTGAGCACAATAGCTCCTTGAGCTTCGCGAAAGCCTCCTGTTGGGCAGTTTGCCACTCCCATCGTTTATTTTTCCTCAAAAGGGTCGTCAGAGGACGTGTCACCTCGGCAAAGTTTGGGATGAAGCGTCGGTACCAGCTTGCTAATCCCAAAAAACTCCTAACCGTCTTAACGTTATGCGGGGTTGGAAAGTCACGTATCGCCTTCACTTTGTCAGGATCGGTTCCCACACCGTCACTGCTAATCATATGACCAAGGTACTTAAGCCGGGTTTTACAGAAATCACATTTATCTGGGTTAATGCGAAGTCCCGCGTCACGCAATCGCGTAAAAACTGTGCATAAGAGCTTCAAATGATCTTCGAACGATTTTGACACGAGAATTATATCGTCTAAGTATGCGAATGCGTGTGGTTCGAGGTCTGGACCTATCACGCGGTCGAGTAGCCTCTGGAAGGTCGAACCAGCACTATGGAGGCCGAAGGGCATGACCCTAAATTGGTAAAGTCCCATCCCAGGTACTGTGAATGCCGTGATAGGCCTCGATTCCGCCTTTAAGGGGACTTGCCAATAACCACGGTAGAGGTCGATCGTGCTTATAAACTTGGCGGCCCTTAACTTGTCAAGAATGGCCCCGATTTGCGGGAGGGGGTAGCTATCCACGTGGCTAGATTCGTTTACCTTCCTCATGTCGATACAGAAACGATAAGTACCGTTAGGCTTTTTAGTCATTACTATTGGGGACGACCAACTCGAAGAGGAAGGTTCAATGACACCATCCTTTAACATCCCTTCAACTTCGTGGTTTATTATGGCCTGCATCGCCGGATTTCGCGGATAGTAGCGTTGTTTAACAGGCACTGCGTCCTCCTTGAGGCGTATTTCGTGCTCGATAAGGTGGGTCTTACCAGGGACATCGTCGAATTGGGGTAGTTCAATTTCCAAAAATTCTTTCAACTTTCGAGTTTGGTCCTCCGAAAGAGCCGTCAGCGCATTTACCGGGTTACTAAGGTTTCCACCTTCGAACGGTGGACTAGAAACGTCTGAACTAACGCGCATCAGGTCCAATTTCTTAATGGTTTCGACACCAAAGATTAAGTCCGAAGTGAGCGTAGGAAGGTACAGGGCCTTCCAATGATATGGGGTGCTGGGATTGCCGATATTTCCGGTAACGTAGTATACCTTACTCGAGGAGCACTCGGAGCCGTCAGCTAATCTCAACACCAATGCCTTATCCTCGGCTTCCACGCCCAAGGATTCGATGTGCGAAACTACTTTGTCACTCAATAAATCTAAAACGCTACCTGTGTCTAATAGCGCTCTAAAAGTTTTGCCCTCAATCTCAACTCGCACGTGTGGTCGTATATCTCGGACTGGAGTATCTTCCCCTACGCCCCCAACGCATTTATTTATGTTTAGGAGCCATTCATTCCATCGGTCGGAGGCCCTTGCCTTTGCTCCAGACTCGACAGGCCTCTCGTATGTCGAGCCGGATTCTCGTTTTCCGCGCGGCAATCGCATCTCGTCGTTGCGGCTCCTTCTCGCTTACAGTGATAGCAGCGTAACACCTTAGGTCGCCTACAATCGCGGAACAGATGTCCTCGTTTATCGCAGTTCCAACAGTGGAAGTCTGCTTGCCGCTCCCTCGGTCTCGAGCCGACATTATTGCGACCCCCACGGGGCGAGGAACGCCTATCAGCGCGCACCTCAGTTTCGACACCCGAGGTGTTATTGGCCGGGGTATCTCGACGAGCGCGGGTTTCAAGCGGTGCTTCACCCACTTGAGTCCCTAGACTGCGTGTTGAGCGGCGCTCAGGCCTACGTTCGGGTTCCCGCGTCTGTGGTTGTTCAACCGCGGCATTATGGTACCGGCTATCGTATTTCTTTTTATGAAAATAGGCTGTTTCATGCACCAAAGCCGTACCGGGCGGTGGAGGCGGTCTAAAACTCTTTCGTTCGCGTAGGTATGACTCATAGTCTTCAGCCCGGTCTATTAATTCCGAAAGTGAGGTAAAATCGCTCCGTCGTACCATGATCTTATATTCGGGCCTCATGTTTGTGTAAAGAAGATCTAATTTTGATTGTTCGGAAAAATTGCCACTCCTTCTCATCAGAGTGGTCACAGCGGTCACAAAGTCGCGGAATTGCTCGAATTCTCCCTGGGTCCTTTTCCGTATTTCCTCATCAATATTGCGATGATAGGCGGGCGGGAAAAACTGTTTTTCAAACGCTCGCTTAAACTCAGCAAACGAGTGCCATGATTCTCTGTTGTTTCGGTACCATAGCAAAGCTGAACTTTGTAAGAATTCCGGTAACGCCTTCAATATATCATCAAATCGCACTGAGTAAGCTCCGATGAGCTCCTCAAGTCTTTCTAAAAACGAGACAGGATCTTTGCGACCGTCAAACCGCAGGTTCCATTTGCGAACTATATTGCAGAGTCCGGCTACGTCACCGTATTTGTAAGCTGTTTTATCAACGGCTTGACTAGAAGTGTACAACATCCCACGTGGTTCACTCGGCTGAAACGCAATGACAGGACGCGCGCCTAAGTTCAGCTGCGAATAAGTCACCCTCGTGTTATCGGGGGTTTCGCCGCGTCTCAAAAAATCATAATCAAGTCCTCGGCTGTCCGGGTTAGGCACCCCGCTGACGTTTCCGCGTACTAGCTCGGAGAGCTTACGTCTGACTGTCGCGGAATCCGCTTCTGGGGAAAGTCCTAAAATCTCCCGATAACTCGCCAACTCGTCTCCTGAACTAGCAAAGACTCTATCTTGTACCTGCTTCTGAGGGGTAACGCTAAACAAATCGGGCCCTGTCAAGGGTAGGGTATTCGGACGCGCTGCGACGCTAAGTGTGGCCGTAGGCGCCGAGGTCACGAGGTGGTATGCCGAGTTATCAAAATTGCGCCAAAAATCAACGAATCTCTGCCTAAGCTCGTGGGAAGTCCCCGAGATTCTAAGTCCGTACTTAGTCATTTCTGTTTTTAAATCGCTCTTACTCAAGTCGTAAATCCAACCTACTCTCGGGTCGGTAAGGGGTGTTCTCTCCCCTTTCAACGCGGTAGTCGTGGTCGGCACGCTCAAAGTCGCCGGGGCCGTGCTAACTATCGAGGCGCTGGTTGTAACACCCGCCGCGGATGTTGGACACACCGCCTGGCTATAAAGAGTCGTGGTTACGTTTGTTCCCTGAGTGGTTGTCGTCACCACTTGCTGTACGACGTCAGTCTTTTTAGCTTCACCTTTACGGCCCTTCGACTCATCAGGGTCGACAATATAGAAAAATCCCAAAAGCCGATACCAGATCCTGAAAAATAGTTTTAAAATATCCATCGTAGATACAAACACCGAGTATAGTCGAATTTATCAAATAAATCAAATAAACGAAGAACCTAATCCAATGATTGACAATCAAGCTTGAAAGCAAAATAGTTTGTTGCTATTCTCGGCTAAATAGAGCAAAACACAACAATGCCAGTACTTTGGTATTTAGGCATATATTCGAGGAAAATCCCGGAAGGTGATAACAAAGGCCTCAACAACAATGCGATTTTTATCAACCGCTCGGTCTAGGTTTATCACCAGTAAACTACCTAATTATGCGAGCATTCAATTTACACAATTTCAAGGTAGTTTTTCAGTCACAACTATTTTTTTTAATAGTGTTTCGTGTGAATAAAACGTAAAATGACACGCTACGTGTCCCTGTTCACGGGCGCCATTTACTGTGACGTACTTTACGTGGAGGTGATTCGTTTCAATATTAAATATATCAGCAAGCCACAGTAAAAATATAATTTTGCCTGGACACTCAGTATTTGAGCGGGGTTTATTTCCAGGGGTCGTAATATCACCTCAATCGATTTTAGTTCTATTTTACCCGTTGGTTTTCCACCCACTGTAGCCTAAATCTTTTTTCTTTGGTATTTTGGTTTTACACCCACGTAAATTAACAAAATATGGGGCGTGATCGTTAATTAACTTAAATGCCGACTAGTCTTACTTAGACGAAACTAATAATATATCAACTGTCAAAATATCGGACTAAAATGAGTAAAAATAAAATTCATACCTCGACAGATCACCCCACTTCAACGCGGTATATTGTCGTTGTTTAGGGTTAACTCACACCCCTTCGTAATATTTCGACTATTTTTGCCTGCCCCGGGAGCTACGCTGTTTCCACCACAGCGCTGACAGATCGACTGCCGGAGCGGCTGGGGCCTCGGCGGTCACCGACTGACCAGCCTCCCCTACTTCCCCTCCAGAGTGGGGAGAGTCCGTGCCGGGTGCAGCGGCGAGCACGACTGTCTGCCGCGCCCACAAAATGTAGGCGTTACAAAATGATAAAAAGTTAAAACAAATAAATCTATTGAACGGGTCTACTACATATTTTTTAAATTATTTCTGAAGGTATTGATAATTACCATAGCAGAAGATTTTTATGTAATATTTTAGCGTTGCAACCTACATAAAGTAAAAGAAAAACTCGTTGTCAATTAAAAACTTCCATTGTACGTTTTACTTACAAAAATAAACAAAGTACTATTTGCAGTTAGGCTATAACTTAATATTGTTTCATGATTTTATCTTATTGTTTTTATTACTTAAAAACCTTGGACGAAAAAGATAGATAATAACAAGTTTTAATTTTTTATGATAAGCAGATTTCCATAATATTTATTGATGAGTGTATGTGCGAGTTAATGATAATTTTCTATCTAATTCACCAGCTATTGAGCAATATTTTAAAAGACAAGCATATTACCACTTGTTGGGTACCAAAAAAAGATAGATTTATTTTCTGTTATATCTTTTTTTTAGACCCTCAAGGAAAAATTGACTAAATACTTTATGGCATAAGCCAATAACGAAATAAACGAGGCCCACTGTTTATTTTTATTTTTCTTTGCACATAAAAAGCAATGTTACTAATTTATTTTAACATAGGACCAACTATTAACTTTTTTAAGAACAGAGTAATAATTCTTATTGCATGAAAAGCGAATATTATTTATTTACTCGTACACATAAGCAATTATTTTTGTGTAATTATTTCAACGAATCAACCAGTTTATTTCCATAATAATAATTTAAATGTTAAATTTATTTTTGTGATGCAAGATGCACTATAAGAATACAATTGATGTACGAATTATAAGTACCTTTTGCTATTTATTTAATTGTTGCATCCAATAATAAATATATTTCTTAAATATTTTCAAACACTTCCTAAAGGTCTACCTAAAGGCATTTAATACTTAAATTCCTACTTTAGTACTTAAATGCATTTTTTAACTTAAATACTTTGTTTAACGTCTACCTAAATATAATCAGTAATAAAATGAGATGGTGCAAAGATCGTTCTACGTACGGTTAACTAACACCTTTAATATCTAGCTGTTATCATTGTTAAAGAATAGTTACAATAACTGCATTTATGAATTTTCTTTTTATAATAATCACGCCACAGGTAGTGCACGTTGTTGATTCATATTGATCTACCCGAGTTAATTTATAATATTTATAGAATTACGCATGAATGCTGAAGGATGACAACCAGGTTTCTATATTTCGAATTTCTATTTTACTATCAGACATTTTTCCCCATGCAAATATTCTAAGCAGGATGGGTTTAACTCATCAATTTAATTTACCTCACCGCAACTTCAGAATTGTAATTTTTACGTTGATTAAATTTAGGGCCTATAGTAAGGAATGTTATACATTTTTTCAGCCAAGTTAAATTTTATAATATAGCAATTTGTATATTTATTGTCATCTTTTATTTATTTTTGTGTTCTATCATATTGTATAATGTAGGTCCAATTAATTAAATGAAAATTGGTAGGCGGGAGCACAAGGAAACAAATGCTCTCCGATGAAATAGAAGAATATCAGAATGTTAACTGTAAGGAAGTTTTGTATAGCGGAGAGCTTGGCAATGTTTTACAGATACAAATAACAGTATAAATATATTTCAGCAAAATATCCGAAGTATAGTGAAAAATATAGACGATTTTTTTTGTTGTTCTGCAAAGTCTTAAGATTAAGTTCGACTTGATAGTCCTGACGGAGACATGGCATAGCGACAATACTGTTTTTCCGCCACTCGAGGGATTCGATTTGTTAGCGACTAAACAGAAAAGGAACAAGAATGACGGAACGGTAGTTTATTACAAAAAGTCGCTGGCAGTCGAGTCCCGTGAGGTTACGCTAGGCGACGCCGACGTTTACGGGTTGACCTTGAACTGGACTACTGACGGCAGACGTTTTCACTTACTTGCACTCTACAGAACGCACGACAGTGACATCGACATGTTTTTGGACGAACTTGATCATTACTACGACAATACGAGTAGGAATACAACTGACATACCTTTGGGTGACATTAACTTAAACATAATGAAGACTGACAAACAAGTGGAGAGATATTTAAACATATTGGCAGAAAAGGGTTTCGTATGTTGCATTGACAAGCCTGCTCGTGTGACTAGCGACAGCAGCTCTTGCATAGATCATTGTTTTATTAGTAATGCAAATTGTAAGAATGTGCGGGCTGCTTTCGTCCATAGTCACACCACTGATCACTACAGTACTGCATTACAGATTGAATCTAACACACGAATCCACTCCTTTCACGAAACTGACTCACAACAGCATTACTTAGACAAATCAGTATTTAGGACACATTTAGAAAAACAAGACTGGCAGACGGTAACTTGTACTATTGATGTTAACGAAAGCTCCTTTAATTTTCTTGAAATAGTTAAAAATCTAGTTATGAAATCATCCAAACCACAAATTCGCAAGCAAAGATTAAATAAAATAAAACCTTGGATTTCAACCGGCCTTATTAGGTCAACTAGAAAGAGGGATAAATTGAGTAAATTAATAACCAAGCAACCTTTCAATACAGACTTAATTAAATATTTTAAGTCATATAGGTCGATTAAACTCTATTATTAAAGTTGAAAAGAAAAATTACTATCGACAAAAAATAAATAATAGTACTAATCCACGTGAGTTCTGGGGCGTTTTAAATGAATTAACTGGGCGTAACAAAACCAAAGATAGGTTTCCAATTGAGAAATATACTAATAAGAGCTATTCAGAAATAAATAAAAATATTTTAGAGGAAGTAGCTAATGATTTCAATATATATTTTTCATCTGTCGGACAAAACCTTTTTTTTTTTTTTTTTTTTGTGGTAAGAGGTGGAATGCATTTACGCACACTGAGGGGCTCATTGTCCCCTCAGTAGTGTCGGACTCCCACGAGCTCGATGTCCCGTGAACTACCGACTAAACCACCTCCCTCGGCACCGAGGACACTAGCCTGGAACTGTTTCACACATTACTTCGGGCTAGGCCTTTGATATTACGCCACTAGGGCAACCTCCTTGGGGAAATGCTGAGGATTAAGGCCGATCGAGGTCGACCTTTTTCGCCCGAAGAATGGGCCTGGACGTAGTGCTGGACACAGTTCCAGTTGCCCTCTCCCTGGAGCATAGCTCCGACGATGTTGTTTGGGCTGACGACCACGCCGATCTCAGATGAAAGCGAGGCTCGGCGGACGTGCCAACGGTCGCACTGAAAGAAAGTGTGCTCGGACGTATCTGGGATGCCGGGGCAATACAGACAGTCCGGGCTGGCGACTTTGCCCATCCGGTGCAGATAGGCTCGGAAGTCCCCGTGCCCAGAAAGAAACTGGGTCACGTAGTAATCGACCTCGCCGTGCTGCCGTTCCACCCATGGTCGGATGGAAGGTATGAGCTGGAAGGTCCAACGTCCCCTCAGCTCGGCTTCCCAGTCGCGCTGCCAAGAGTCGAAGCTGCGATCGCGCTCTTCCCTGGCAGCTGTTTCCCGGCCCACTTCAGGCCTCCTCCGGCAAATCGCCTGCCTCTCCCTCGTGAGGAAGAGGACGGGAATGACTCCGGCGATCACCATCACAGCAGGCTCGGAGACTGTGCGGTAGGCCGAAGCTACCCGCAGAGCTCCTCGGCGCTGGACTCGGGCAAGCCGGTCTCGGTAGACTCGCTTCTCGAGTGCGTGAGCCCATACCTCCGCCCCGTATAGCAAGACTGACTGGACGGCAGTCATGAGCAAGCGGCGCTTGCAGGAGCGAGGACCGCCGACATTGGGCATAAGCCTACCAAGGGCAGCGACACCCTTAGCGGCTTTGTCGGCGGCGCGCTGGATCTGCTCGCCGAAAGACAATCTGCTGTCGACCATGACTCCCAGGTACTTTGCAGCAGGCTTAGTCTCGAGTGTGACGTCACCTATCTGCACCGGGAACACGGTGTTAATCCTCTTTTTGGTGAGGACGACGATCTCCGTCTTACTGATAGCCAGGGACAAGCCGTGATCTCGCATCCACCCGTTGACCTTGGCCATCACTACGCTGAGCCTCAGTTTTGCCTGCTCGACGTTCCTCGCAGCGATCAAGGCAGCGACATCGTCAGCATAGCCAACGAGGCGGGTCTCATCGGGCATGTCTAGCCTCAGCAAGCTGTCGTAAGACACGTTCCAGAGATCTGGTCCGAGAATGGACCCCTGCGCAGCCCCGGAAGTGATGGGAATGCGCCGCTGACCTTCGGTCGTGTCGTACAACAGAACGCGGTCTGACAAATACGCTTCCAACATACGCAGGAGGTAGGAGGGAACTTGGAACGTATGCTCAAGCGCCCACAGCATATCGCTCCACCTGGCGGAGTTAAAAGCGTTCTTCACGTCGAGCGTGACGAGAAGGACCACGCGGCGCGACCAGTGGTTGTGGTCCTCCGCCCTCCGCACTGCCTCAACTACCTCCTGGATAGCGTCGATGGTAGAGCGACCGGATCTGAAGCCGTACTGCTGCGGGGACAAGTCCCCCGCAGAGACGATGGCCTCGGTCAGCCTGACGCGCAGGAGCTTCTCAAGCACTTTCCCGGCCGTGTCGAGCATACACAGGGGTCGGAAAGGGGAAGGGGTCCCCGGTGTGCTCTTCGCCTTCGGAATAAGAACAAGGCGGGCAACCTTCCACGAAGAAAAGAAAACGCCTTCCGCCAGACACGCGTTGAACATATCGAGCAGAAGCCTTGGATTCACCTCCGCAGCGAGCTTGAGCACCTCCGCCGGAATGCCATCGGGACCGGGCGCTCTTCTGGGTCGTAGGGATCGGACGGCGGCGGTGAGTTCCTCTTCCCGGAAAACTGGGAAGGCGCCTACCTCTCCGAATTCCCTGACTGGCCGGACTGGGTGGCTGGGAAACAGTGTATCGACGACGACGGCCATGGCTTGTGGTTCCATGACCGCAGGTGGTGAGCGAGCCCCTAGCTTCTGGGTTACAAGTTTGTAGCCCGTCCCCCAGGGGTCGTTGTCGATATCCTGACACAGCTGCTTCCAGCACCTGACTTTACTCCGGTTGATGGCACCGCGGAGCTCTCGGCGGGCCGCTCTGTGCTCAGCCGATCTGGCATTTGCATCAGGGCGGTTCCTTGCTCGCTGCGCAACTCGTCGGAGACCAAGGCATCTCCTCCGGAGTTCCGCGATTTCAGGCGTCCACCAGTAAACCGGCTTCTTCCTGTGGCGGCGGGAAACTCCGGGCATCGACTGTTCACACGCGGTCGCGATGAGACGCATCGTCGATGCTGCCAGATCTTCAGCACCTGTGAAATTCACAATGCTCTGGTCTTTGATTACTTCTTTAAAAGTGTCTTTGCTCAGACGACTGGTGTTCCAGCGTCGAGCCAGAGGAGCAGGTTCAGCGCGCAAGCGCGCACCCTCGGGAAGGACCTTGAAGAGGATCCCCTGATGGTCGCTAGAGGAATACTCCTCGCAGACACGCCAGTCGGAGATCCGCTGGACAATCCCTTCAGAGGCAAGGGATATGTCAGGGATCGTCTCTCTGCACCCTGGACGGCGAAAGTTGGAAATGCCGCCCGTGTTAAGGATACAGAGGCCCGACCTGGCAGCCGACTCGAGGACGTAACGACCTCGAGTGTCGGTCCGCGGGGAACCCCATTCCACGGCTTTTGCGTTAAAATCGCCACCGACTATGACCCCACCAGAGATTTTCATGATCTCATCCTCAATGGAATCGACCATGTGGCGGTAGTCTCCGATCGGTTGATTTGGCGTGAGGTAACAGGAGAAGACTGTGAAACCCCTGCTCCTCACCCAAACGAAGCCGTTGCCCGATCCGGAATCGAGAACAGGCACCTTCCCGAGGTCCAAGATCCATATCGCCGCAGTGCCGGAGGGATCCGAGAACCACTGCGCGGAGCGTCGGTTCTGGTACTGCTCACTGAGAAGCAGTAGGTCAGCACCCTGCTCCGTGGCGAATTGGAACAGCAAGTCGTTTGCTGTCCTGCTCCTCTGCATATTAAGTTGCAGAACACTGATCATTTTTGTTGTTTTTGGCGAAGCTCCTGGATGGCCCGCCTGTACTGCCCGCAACGACCAGACCCAGCGGAATGCTTGACCTGGTCGCCCTTCAAGCCGGCTTCTGTACACAGGACACAGGACAGCGCTGCATTGCACGCGCTGGCCCTGTGGTCCTGGCCGCCGCACTTGAAGCAGAGCTTGCTTCTATCGGGTCCAGAGCAGCGATTAGCGACGTGACCGAACCCCAGACATTTAAAACATCTGGAAGCCACGAGCTTCTCACGCACCCGACAGCTCACGTACCATACCTTAAGGTGGCCCTTCTCCAGGAGCTTCGCAGCAGCTCTGGCTCCCAGCGTCAGGATTGCCACCTTCTGACCCCGAGCATTTGCCTTCGAGACGAAGGTTTTCACCTCGACGTTTTCTCCGAGAACAGCTTTGACGGCAGCGGTCACCTCCTCCTCGGTTGTCAACTCGTCGAGGTCTCTCACCTCCAGCGTAGACTTGGGCTCGAGAACGCGGACTGTCGCGTTCGCCCCCAAGATGGTCTTCAGGTCTTCGCTGAAGGCGGACTTACTCTGAGAGGTGTCCCCGAGTTCGACTAGTAGGTCGCCGGTTCGGGTCTTCCTCATACCCTTGATAACGGCGCCCTTCTCATCGGGCTTCGCTTTGCTGCGAATCTCGCCCAGCACGTCGGCGTAGGATTTCCCCTCCGACGGCTTGATGAGAAGAGCGTCCGGCCGCTGCTTGCGGGGCTTCTTCCTCGGTGCCTTCTTGCTTTCCTGTCCGCCGGGCTGGCTTCCAGGATTTTGACGAGGGTCTCTCTTTTTCCCCTTTCTTTTAACAACCTCGGTCCACGTTTCGGTTTCCGACCGCTTCGCTGAACCGTCTCCCCTAGGCTTCTTCTCAGCCTCCGGATGGGCGGGGCTGGAAGCGGCCCGCTTCCCACCGGCTGGCTGAGCCTTCACCCGCAGTGATGGCGTCGTCTGTGTTGACGCGGCAACCGTCTCGCATGATTGCCACGACCTCCTCTGCTGGATGATGTGGTGCAGACTGGCCTCCAATTGGACGATGCCATCCTGCACATCCTTGCTGATATTCTTTTGCCGGGTGGTCGCGGCCTTCATTACAGCGAGGGTGTCGAAGCACTTTTTAAGGTGCTCCTCCTCCTGCTGCCTGGCGAGCGCGATGACCGCGTCAAAGGGAGACGAGTCGGCGTCCATCGGCTCGTTGTTCTCAGCGGGTGCCTTTTCGGCGGCCACGGATGTTCTGGCCACCGATGATGCAGGTGTCTTGACCCGGACTGGGGGCGATCTCGTGAGACGGGATCTTCTTTCGAAGGGGCTTGCCCCCCCTTCGTCGAGCCCGCTCAGAGAAGAACGCTGCTGGGAGTTTTGTGGGGTTAGGGTACCCCGCTTTGATTCGTGCACCTTTTGAATCGTTTTTCCTTCTGCCGTGTCCATGGTGTCTGGCTTAGCCCCCGAGACTGGGCATTGACCCCCCCAAATTTTTTTTTCCCTATGAGAATGTCAGACCGACCCATCACCGGAGCAACTATACCTGCGTTCAGCCGCCTCCAAAACATCGGCGGCCCCAGACGAGCAGTGGCCTCGGCAGAGCCCCCCCGTGACCGTAGCAGGGCCCTATGCGGTCGCCAACCGGCACCGCCACGGCCAAGGGGATTTTCGCCGGCTGATAGGGCAGCCAGGTCAGTTGGCTGAGCTGACCCGGGCCCCTGTACTATCCGGCAGCCTGGGAGGTGCAGAACCCAGTTTTTAAGCTGTACCCTCTGCTTGTCCTAGACCTCCAGCGCAATGGAGGCTGAAGAACACAGAGTCACCCCGGCAAGTAGGCCGGAATGATTTAGAAAAACAACCGGGCTATTGAAATGAAACGGAGAATTGAGTTGTGAAAAGGAGACGCGAAAAAGGACCAGTGCGCCCCCCTCCCCTTTTAGTCGGCTCTTACGACAAGCAGGAGATACTGTTGGACATTCTGTCCCGGCCCAACACGGGGAGTCGGACAAAACCTTGCGAGTGCAATAAATGCTAGTGGTGCGCCAGTGGTCAGTGACGATGACTATGCGACTAACAACACATTCCAACTGTCAACAGTAACTGACACTGACTTACTACGACATATCAGCAGTTTACGTGGGGGATCTGCACCCGGGTGTGACGGCTTCCCTGCATCCCTTCTGAAAGGAAATGCAGACTTATTTTTGAGACCTTTATTGCATATTGTTAATCTTAGTATTACATCAGGCATTTTCCCCAACGATTTCAAATTAGCTAAAGTCATCCCTGTATACATATCATCCAACATTAGCGACAAATCAAATTTTCGGCCTATATCCCTTCTTAGTGTATTTTCTAAAATTGTTGAAAAGATTGTAAAAGAACAACTGGTTAATTATTTAGAACAAAATTCTATTCTAACCAATTGTCAGTATGGATTCAGATCTGATAAAAATATCTCCGATGCCCTGTTTAATTTAAATAAAGACATAAACTCAAGTATAATAAATAATAAACGCTGCCTCTTAACCTTTCTTGACCTTGCCAAAGCTTTTGATTCCTTAGACAGAACGAAATTACTGCGGAAAATGGAGCTGATTGGCTGAAGGGGTAAAACTCTTTCATGGTTCTCTAGTTATTTATCAAATAGGGAGCAAGTGGTTTCAGTTTGTGGGGTGGGTAGCTTAAAACAATCTATGGGGTGGAGCAGGGAAGTACGCTTGGACCTATCTTATTTTTGATATATATAAATAACTTATCCAATATCGACATTGTATTTATTTGCTGATGACACTGCTGTTTTATTTGAGGGGTCCAATTGGGATGAGGTAAAGAGAATTGCTTTAAGAGATCTTTCACTAATTAAAAAATGGTTTGATCAAAATTTATTAACTGTAAATATTTCCAAAACAAAATTCATGCCAATAGCCTTGAAATCAAACTTAAATACAGATTTCAACTCTCTTAAATTACATACTTGTGGAAATTTTTATTCTGATAATTGCAACTGTGGAGAAATTGATAAAGTTGAATGCTACAAATATTTGGGTGTTGTTTTCAATAGTAGAATGAACTGGTCAGATCATGTGGATTATTTAAAAAATAAAATTAGGAAATTCATTTTTGTCTTTAGATATAGCTTAATGAAATTCTAAGCGTTCCAGAGCTAAAACTTTGTTATTTTGCTTTCTGCCAATCATTGTTGATGGGTGGAATTATTGCTTGGGGTGGGGGATATCGATCTATTCTTGAACCTTTAAATGTCATTCAAAAATCTATCATTAAGGCTGCATTAGGTAAAGGGCGTAGGTATCCAGCTGAAGCTCTTTTTGATGAATTTAGTGTTTTAAATCTAAGGCAGTTATATGTAAAAACATTATTAAATTATATTTTCTGCCATTCAGAAGAAATTTTTCAAAATTTTGAACATAACTATTTTACACGGAGTTCCCAGACTACACGAATCAGGGTTGAAAAGTTAACCAGGACATTCTCTGCAACAAATTCTCATTATATTTCACAAATTCTATTTAGGAACCTTCCTTCTCACCTTCAAAACTTCAGGAACTATAAACTGGCTACATACAAAAAAAAAAGGTTTCTACTTGGCTGGTGGAAATCGGCAGGGATGCTACTGAGGCGGTCGTCACATCTGGCTACAGATAAACACTGATTGACTACTACTGACCTCACAGACTCAACTAACTGTCGCGGTGACGGTCTCCGTCGGGGTATCAAAGTGCACATGTGTATACCCTGCCACTATGATTCATTTTCATTATTTTAATTTTATTTATTTAAACTTGCCAAGTTTTTGCTCTATTTCTGTATTAACATTTATTTGTATAACACTAAATTAACGACTCGTGCCTACGCACAGGTTTTTTTACCTATGTAGGCACATTCCAAACAATGAATTAGAATATGTTGAATATAAAAGTATTTTTTTTTAAGCTATGTTATACAATGTATACTGTAACTCTTTTTCTTTGGAATAAACAAATTTTGAGTTGAGTTGAGTTGAGTTGTTTAACAAGCCGTTGACCGCTCTTTGACAGGAACTTTTCTATCTCACTTTGTTAAAAATAATAGACCATTATCTAAAAGTAGTCATAAGGTGTGAATAGGCGATAAAGCTTGTTTAAACTGTATGTCAACAATAAAGTGTGAAATTTACGGGACAAGTCGATAGTGTTATCTGGGGACGCCTCGCTAGCCGCGGGCCGCCCGCTAACAACCTCTCGGCGAACCTCGCCTCACGGCTCAGTCGACTAATTAAAAGTTTTCTCTATCCGAGTTTTTACATTTTGGCTCTATTGAAAGAAGTATGTGCTATTAAAGCCGATAAAAATTTTGTTTAAAAATGCCAATACAATTTTAATTGTATCAACAAGGAAATCAGTGTTTTTTGCAAAAAAATCTTTAAAACACTTTTACATGCAAAACACATCTTCAATGGTTACTACAGAGAATTAAGTTGAATTAACATAAATAAATATACCTATACGTGCCATGAATAAATAAATACTGTATATCTATATAATTAATACGCCAACACGAAATTTGTCTTATGAACTCCTCCGTCATTTCTTAACCGATTTTGATCATTGACGGCTCATTGGAAAGAGCGTGTCGCGTAGATTTGCAAACTGGCCTTACATTTTTGAAAAAGTCCCTTGGGCTCTGCCCCATTGGCTTTTAAAGTTCCCATGTTATCCTTATGAAGAACATAATTGTTTACATTTTGATCAGCTGGATAATTTAATTGCTGTTATTTTTTAATTTGTGTAAACATAACCCTCAAGACGGATCGTGTTAGCATGATTGTGTTTTAAATTTGTCGCCATTTGAATTATCGCTCTGCTAGAGTAGCGCACGATTCCGTGCGCTCGGATCCACTAGTGGACTATTATTTGCTTTTAAAAGTTTGTTGTCTACAGGTAAAGGAATACTTAAAATCTATCTTTATATTAATAGACAAGCATTTTTTCCATAAGGTTTTTGTACTCCTTTTTTCTCAGCCAGTGTGCATCGTAGCGAAAATCTAAGCGCACCGATAGAATTGTATTTTCCTGTAGATGTGCAGAATCCCATTGAAATTTATATTAGTCTTTTAGACAAGTAGAAAATTGAATTTAAAATTTCAAAAAAATTAACATTGGTCTTATAGTGAGGTGGCTTAGCGAAATTACCGTTACCTGGCGGATAAAAGCATCAATTTTGGTGTGAAGGTACCTTATGGTGTACTAATAAATTTTAGCTTAGGAGCCCTTTTGAATTTTTAAAAATATCCACACCCGGCACCAAAATCCGAATGTGGTATGTAAAATAACAGTTAACATGGGATCATTTTTGAAAAAAGTTATTTAAGTGCATTTTTTACATGTATTTTTTTAGATATTGACTTGGAAACAACGCCTATTGTTATTTAGTGGTTAATCCTTTATTTTAACTGGATAATAATTTTCGGCCGCCATCTTGGATCCGCCATTTTGGATATCAACTCAATCTTTTTAAATGTAAAGGTGGTGTGGTGACGCATAATTTTAAACTAGATTTTCACGCTGATTACAATGCTGAAATCAGTTTTTGAAAATATACATTCGTTAAAAAGATATACTCAAATAAAAATTTATCCCTATACATTTCTTATGGGCGTTTCATATTTTTAGCATTTTTTAAAATTATTTTTCTTCTATCTCTTATTATAATTAACATATGTACTTAGTTTTAGTCTTAGAATACTCAGTGGAATAGCGGCTCTCATTTGAAATATTAATCATCAACTTCGGACGAGTGACAGATGAGCTATAAGGCATAATATGAACTTAAAAATAAATTTTCGGTATTTCTTTTTTAATGAATTATCTATATCTCCGGTTTTAAATAAGTTAAGTTCTTTTAGCGAATTTCTCCTGTAAGGAAGAAGCTATTACCGTAGGTCTCATGGTAAGACCCAAGCCCGAGACCATGATAACTTTTCGTTTTGGGGTCACCAGAAGCAAAAAACACCATTCGTTCGAATTTTTATATATATATCTATCTATCTATCTATCTATCTATCTATATATATATATATGTGTCTGTAAGCACGATAGCGGCCGTAAATATGGTCCGATCATAATGAAATTTGGTACAGAGATGTAAAGTGGTAATCGATTGGACGAGTTCGTGAACCAGCCCGATCGGACCATCGAAAGGGGGGGTAAAGGGGGATAAACCCCCCCAAAAATGGGTTTTTTGAGTTTTTTACATAGAAAAATAAAATTAATCAAATTTTTGTTGGCACCATTGAATTCAGCTCAAAAAAACAAACAATTTAGTATCTTGAATCATTGCTCTATCTCCATTGGTTACCGAGATATTGAAAGTGGTAAACACAGTACGTTGTCCCAATGTTAACCTTATGGGGAATAAGTAAAATTCTATATCTCGCTTATTTCTCAACATATCTTAATAAAACTTGGTTTGTGGCTTCATCTAGATGAGATCTAATGTATTTTAGTCTAAAACCCCCGACATTTCCATTTATGAGGCAGCAAACCTGCATAATTATTCCCCATGTTATCCTTATGGGAAATAAAAAAATTCTATATCTTCCTTATTTTTTAAAATTTCTTGATAAAACTTGGTACATGGCTTCTTCTAGTCAAGATCTACCTAAATAATGAATTAAAACCAACCAGTTTTAACATACCTGTTGCAGCTAACCTGCATACTCATCCCCCATGTTATTCTTATGAAGATTACAAAACATGACAAATTTCGCTATGTTGGATTTAATTATGTTCTTTTGCACTTGAAATTCGCTTAGTATGCAGGTCTGCTGCAACGGGTGTATTTGGTCTTAAATCACTCAGTAAACCATCAGCTTTCAAGTGAGCTAACTCTCAATAAAATCAGATTAAAGTTTAAGTGACTCATGACTCATGAGCTTTCCCTCAACATAAATTCGTTTTACTTACATAATTTTACAGTTCTTGAAGGATTTCTCTAGTTCGAAAGAAGACTCAAAAACCTTAAAGGTCTTAATTGACTCTGTAGATTATTGGCTTTCATCTGAGTCATAAATTATTCTAATAGATTGCATTTCAGGTGAGTTGTGGTCCAAAAACACGCATAAAATTGAATTTTTCTGACATTTTTGTTCATATAAAGACTGTTATCTCCATTTCTAGGACAGGTATAAAGTTCTGAATGATTTTAAAAGACTCAATAAAATATCAGCTTTATTTTGAGACTATGATCATTTAATTTGGACAAGTTCGTGGTGAGATATAAACCACTATTAAGCGTAAAATTAAAAAATAACTAATCTTTATGTCGTAATGAGCCTTAAAATCCATTAAAAACTTAACCAAATTTACGTATCAATATATCAAACTAAAGCCAAAGTATCACTGCGTATTTTAAGACCAAAATGATTTAAATACCTAATTTGGAACCCGAGATACAAATACTTAATTAAAAACAAATATCCGAAAAATTGACTTTTAAGTTTCATTGAGGCTCATAGCTCATCTGTTACTTGTCCGATGTTGATAATTAATATCTCAAATGAAAGCTGCCATTTCACTAAATATTTACAAGACTAAACCTATCTGCATATGTTAATTATAATGAGAGATATAAGGAAAATAATAAAAAATGCTAAAATATGTCAGAAAACGCCCATAAGAAATGTATAGGGATAAATTTTTATTTGAGTATATCTTTTTAACGAATGCATATTTTCAAAAACCGATTTCAGCATTGTAATCAGCGTGAAAATTAGTCTGTAAAGATGTGTCACAACGCCCTCTTTACGTTAACAAAAATGACATGATATCCAATATGGCGGATCCAAGATGGCGGCTAAAAATTAATACCCAATCAGATTGAAGTATTTACTACCCAGCAAGTAAGGCCGTGGTTCCAAATCGATATATTGGGAGATATTAGCTTGGATACACATAAATAAAATTTTTTCAATATATATTTCTGTATTTGTCGGCCATTTTGGATTGTGGTGCCGTGTATGGAAATGCTTAAAAATTCGTGAGGGCTCCTAAGCTAAAATTAATTAGTATACCCTAAGGTACCTTCATGCCAAATTTGGTGCTTTTATCCACCTGGTAACGGTGTTCTTAAAATACACCCCTAAGCAACCGGACTATTATGAGTTGCTGTTTTGGTGATAGAAAAACAAAACAGAACTGTGCTTTTGTCATCATATGTAGCTGTTATCACATGCTATTTTTCGTAGAGTAAAGATTAGATGTAGAAATATTATGCGAGGGCGAAAAGTGGGCAAAAATTTACGCTGTTTTTTCTGTCATCTGATGAGATATAAAACCCAAACAATAATAAATTTTTATCAAGCAATAAGCAAATATGAGGAATTCATTAATTACACGAGTTATTGAAGTTATTAATAGTATTTGTCCAGTAAAAAATCCAAACAAACTATTATTTTTCAACAATTTCAAGCCACATGTTTTATTGGGGCATGGAGTAAAAATATAGAATTTGATTGAAATCCAGGGCTATTTAGAGAAGATTGAATGTGTTTCAAATAAAGTTTGCTCACTTCAATAAGATTAAGAGATAAACATTAGCTGATAAAAAGGGAGGAAAAAAGAACATGAAGTTGAGTCTCTACCATCCAATGTACTGTCGTGCACCTGCAGTATAGATGGACATTACATTCAAATTGTGTGTCTTATTGGTAGAGAATGCGTAAAATATGTGTAATATTTTAGTGATAATGATAGGGAGAGAGGGAAGGAGGGGAAAATTTCCTAAGGGCAAAGATCGAAGGAGAGAAAAAGTTTTGAAGGGGAGTTAAGGTCTCAAATAATAACTAGGCACATAAATGTTAGGAGTTATTATTTCAGACCTAAAAGGTAGGAAAGGAGGGACGAGAGATGGTGAGAAGTGGATGAAGGAGAAAAGGGGTGAAAAGTAGAAAGAAGGTCGAAAGGAAGGAAGTACATAGAGAGTAAGGGAGTGAGGGAGAGAACTATAGTAAAGGGTGTATGGGATAAACTGATTTGATGACTGAATTTTTACCGTCCTCTGAATCAATAACCAGCTCAGTGTTAAGGAAATAAACCTGGAATCTTAATAATGTACAATACTAATTACTAAAAACCATGTCATAAATATGTGCCAGTGGCGAGGCAAAATAATTAGTCAAAGATTGAGTCTTTCTCTTTTGCTTTTGGTTCCCATTTGGTTCTATTATGTGTTTACGTGAAAAATGTGTACTATATGAGATGTATTGTGAAACGCATTGGTGTATGCAAAGTTCAAAATTAGCTATCCCTATTTCTTGATTTGAAGATTGGTCGAATTTTCGACCACTGGCGATCTCTAGTATTACTAATTCTGTAAGCGATTTTTTTCAATCAAAATTGTGAGAGTTTGACAGCTCGCAGGATGATGGGAGAGGGCTCAAATTAAAGGTCTTGGTCTCAGGGGGTCGGGAAAAATATCAGATTATGTCCAAATCTACCAGAAAATGAGAAATAACGAAAAATATCTTCCATTTAAAATGCATTGGATTGAAAAACGTCAGCTTTGTTTACATTAAACATGTGGTGCTAACCTTGATTATAACCTTTGCACCTTTTGGTAGATGTTGACAGGTGGGATTTTTTTCAAAATGCAGCTAACTACGCACGTTCAATGTACTATAACAAGAAATATTTTAAATTTAAGATTTTCTGATTTTATAATAATTAAGGGTTTGAGTTTTTTCATAATTTAAAATTATACAAAGATAAGTATGTTTGTTTAGTTTATGTTATAACGATGCAGATTTAATACCAAATGATCTATCTATGTATGTGTGTATATATATATAATTACGTAAGGGAAATTTTTGCGCCGAAATTGTGGCCGTTTGGAAGGTCGAAGGATGATGGGAGGGGGCTGAAATTGAAGGTCTCCATCCCAGGGACTCGGGGAAAATACTGAAATTGCTGTAACTTACTATAAAATGAGAAATAACGTAAAATAGCTGTCATTTAAAAACCATTGGGATGTAAAAAGGTCTGCTTTGTTTACTTAAAACCAAATGCTAGATATAATCATAATTTTGTGGATCCAAAAGCCTATTTTCTAAGAAGCTATTTTGTACTATAGTAAAGAAGGATTATGCTTAGGGGCTATTGCCCCTTCAAGCCTCTAGTAAATTAAGAAAGTAGGTGCCACGGTTGAAGCATGATAATAGCAAAACTATTATATTTTACGAACACTAGAGCAAAAGCAACTTCAAGCTCCGTGTCATAAACATAGTTCGTTGAACCGCTCAATATACAGTGTGCTTCTCAAATTTCTGGGGAACCCTTGTGGGTTTGTTCCTTGCATCATGGAGGCAACGATATCTTGTCATGACAATGGTACTCCGAAGCCTAGTTTTATAACTGTCTGTATGTATGCGTTTTCTTTTACTAATATTTTAATAACTTTTGCATGATTCGAGGTAGAAACTTCAAATTTGCAAGACAAGAGGTCTCCAGAGAGTGGAAACACTCTGTAATAAGCTAACTACTCCAGACAATAACGATTTGTTTACTTTCTAGATTTTGTTTCCTTCATAGACAATCTTTTCGTTTATATTTGAAGTGTTACATGTGCTTAGTTGGATTTTAGTTAGGTTAGCTGACTATAGATTTATTTAACATTGCTTACTATCGCGCTTACTAAAACAACGAAAATGCAAAATAAGTTCAAAACAAATGCTCCTTTCGATACTATCGAATATTTACTTTTGATAAGTTTGATTGTTGGGTCGACTGTTTAAAATAGCGATGACCTCAACATCAACAGATTTTTCTCCCCTATGTTTAGTCGCATTTTATTCCTTGTAATGAATGAGTAAAATAATACTTTGTCTCCGAACGGGAATCAAGTAATTACCTCCTTATGGAGTTGAAAACCCTTTAAGAATAATATTGAACTCTATATTATTGAAATAATTTCTGGGATTTTGTCCAGAGCATATCGACCTCTAGAAAGCAATTTTCACTTATTTGGTATCAAATTAAAGCTACGACTCTGTAGACGAGCCTTTTGCGGTTCGGCAATCATCCCATGAAAAGCCTTCACATAGGAGGCTTTTGAAATTTCAGCGAAAGTGCCACTAACTGTGGTAGAACCTGAGAACTTTTTCCTGTTCACATTTTGTTTGTAACGAAACAGATTATTAATATTTGACATAGTTCTAGAGATATACCACTGAATGCAGAGCTAGCAAAAGTTAGTTAACATTAATCCACATTATGATTTAGATATTTTTTAATATTGACGTTTTTTAAGATAATAGAAAATAAGGAAGAGTATTTATTTTGCCCTATTGAAACTGAGACCAACAGTCTGGGATCATCTTAATTTACTATATTACTAGAAGAACCCGTGGCTTCGCTTACGATAAAAATTAAACATACACTATCACCCATCAATTATATCGTTTTTCTTTCCCATTTATTTTTCTTGTTGTAAAATTTACTTCTTTAAACATATCAAATGTACTTCCATAAAACAAAAAAATTTTTAGAAATTTTCACTTAGGACGCATATGCTACGACGGGGGTATTCTAATTCCTGCCTAAAGTGCCTGTCTATATAAAAAAATGTGACCATATCCAGCGCCCCACCGACAAAGCCCCAAATGGTGTTGCTGCCCTGGGTAGGCTCATGCCCAATATATCGGCCGTCCTTCCACTTGCAAGTGCTGTTTGCTTGTATCGGCTGTCCAGCCGACCTTGCTATCAGGTGAAGAGGATTGCGCTCACACACTCAAGAAGCGAATTTACAGAGACTGGCTCACCCAAGACAAACGCCGAAAAGAATTTATGGTCGTTTCTACTTAACGCACGGTATCTGAGCTTGTCCTGATGATGATCATGAGGCACGATATAAGGAATGGCACCCTTGGCTTTTTCGACGGATTTGAATCTGCTCGCATATGTAGCAGAGCAAGGCCACACTGTGGGACCTTGAGCATAGTTACCCTTAATTTAAAATTTATTGCACCCCCGTCGCAGCAGACCTGCGTATTAGAAATCCTATTTCTTTCCTTCATGAAGGCATCCGTGTTAGAGAAACCACAGAACATGACTTGAAATTTTATTCACTGTAAAAGATAATTTTCTTAAGGTTTTAGGGTCTACCTTGAACAAAAAATTACAGTTCCACTCCAGCAATTATTAAAAAGTGCTGTCTTACGTTTTTCGACTCTATATTGAACAAAAAGATTGAATGAGCCATCCCGGCAATTTTTTTAAAGTGCTGTAGATAAAATTAATACTTTACAGTAGCACACTCTTCCTCTTTAAACAGCAGTTTATTGTCATAAAAAAGAAGTCCTTCAAGTATAAGTGATCAGTGATCATAGAAGCCCTTCATTAATATCAATTATTTATTTTATTTTATACTACATACCAGCATTTTATATAGTGTATTGCACTTAAAATATATTCAAAAGTCTTAACCATCTGGCACCAAGTAACAAATCTTCATGTAAACAAACACAATTAAATAACAGAAAGAAATGCCATTAATTTACATCACCTGTTTTTAATTTTACTTTCACATGTTTTGTTAGTAAACAAATCTAACTCAAATTCTTTTAAATCCCTGACATGGGTACCTTTAAGACGGTCCCAGGGCTAAGCCCTGAAAGTTATCACGAAATTGAAGGTGTATAAACCTACTCCATGAAATTCTACATGTATCTACCAAGTTTCGTGGCCATCGGTCCAGCGGTGTCTGAGTTTATCAATGCTATATATATATATATACATATATACACCAACATCCTCTTTTTAACCGACTTCCCCCACCAACAAAAGGAGGAGGTTCTCAATTCGTCTTGGGAGATGTTTTTTTTTTTTTCTAGGGATGTTCACCGATTTCTCTGCGATACTTTTACCAATCAACGTGATTCTACCACCAAAATAACCGGAATGGTTTCCCCGTAGGTCCCATATATAACATTTTGTTTCATTGAAATATTTATTTAGGAGAAAAATCCAAAAAACCTCAAATATTCAACATTTTCAAATACTTGTTGTTTACAAAACAAAGCTAAGGTGAACAGGGATAAGTCAGGTTTATTTTATTACAGCTGTTACATCCTTCAAATTAAATTTATAATAATAGAGCAAATGATCAGCTGCTTCATGTTTATATAATGTCAAAACAGTTTGTCTTCTAGGTTATGAATTAATTATTTGTAGATTCAAACACAGTCAATTCCATTGTGATTATTATTTCTTAAATAAAAAAAGTGTAAACCAAAAACATGAATGAAGAAGAGCAAGTCTAAATCTTAACGTTTTAGTGTGGCCTAGGAATACCTCAGAAATACATCGGAAACTTGGATCTTGTGGAAGAACATACCTACATAACTTAAGACCATCATAGATTGCTTCTATAGCACACCAGTTAATTTTAAATGGCCAAAAAATAAATGTCATCGTCGTACAAAGAGGATTTTTTTGTGACTTGTCATATGTGAGCGCTCTTGCAGTTTCCACTGAAAAAATCCCCAACAGGCTTTGCAAGTCATTGGCACTTCTCTGAGTTCGTGTTTCACAGGTTGAAACATGCGAAACATTATTTTTATATATCTTATTGGACAACTTATAGTGCAAACGTGCAAGCATCGTAATTCGAGACTAGATCGATCTTATGAGTGAGCCCCTGGACAGTTTAGCGAATGTACTTAAATTAACTCATTTTCCATTTTCCAGGTGCCAAGCACATGGTTATCTTGTAATAAAAACCTCTACAGTAAACTGTCCGAGAAAATCTGTCGCCAAATTCGAGGGTTCAATAGAAGATTGTAATTGTGCACGTGAGATAATTCATAATATGACCGCCGCGTATCAGAATTTCAGAAATGTTCCAAGGCTGTGCTGAAGTGATAAGGTTTTTAATGTTTAGTTTATCTGCTTTAAAAATTGTTTAAGTATTCTCCCAAAATTACAATGTTGTGGTCGTGAGTTTGTAAAGCAAAAAAAGCGTAAAGACATTAAATAATAAACATTGTCTGATATATCTGTTTGTGTCTTTAGGATAGAAACGCGCAAAAACTAATAAATAGATTGAGCTAAGCACAGAGGCAATCTATTCCAGTTCTTAAAATACAGTTAAAAAATGCCACTGGCGTAGAAAGACACAAAATAAAAAAATATACACCTGAAAATATTTTGCATTAAGCAGGATCAAGATCAGCTGTTTCGAGCTAACAAAAAAATTGACTATACATTAATATCTCTTAAACGGCCAATGTTGAAGAACTGGAACATACTCGGTGTCACACAATTTTACACCCTCAATATCTTTAAATGTCTGGTGGCTTATCTATGTTATATAGAACAACTAACTGATAAAATAATTTTTTTTTGCTCACAGTACAGTAGTGAAATGCTGTGAACATTTAAATATTGTTTTATAACGTAAATATGGATCTGAATATGTCAAATGTGAAAATTACGAACCTATTAAGCTGAGAATTTGCCAGTAATGTATTTGGCCCATATAGGACTGATCTGTAAAGCCCATGTATAGGCTTTTAAAATCCCTTATAAAATGAGATGTTTACAAACATGTGGCCATATGCATATTGCATAAGTAATAAATAGCTAGAGACGTGGAGACTATAACAAATTATAATGTGCACTATATACATTTTTATTTACCTGAGACTTCGCTGTACAATAGACTGTTCTAACCTGTCCAAAAAATGAGTTCAGCAAATACAGTAGTACAGTTTAGAAATCTATTAAGTGATTGAGTCATCAGCGAAATGAACTGGAGTGGAGTATTAATGGTATCCTACAACTATTATTGAATAAATCGAAATCAAACATAGAAGACAAAACGTCCACTAAAAAGTATGAAATAATTTATTTTTGGTAAAAAAAACAACCGACTTCAAACGCTCTAAAAAGTATGAAATAATTTTATTTTATAAGTCAAATTTTGTAATATCCAAGCTTACGTATTTCAAGTCGGCGCGGCTCTATATTGCATCTTAGTTATGTATCTTCTTGGCAGAATAGCTCGAAGTTTTAATAACATTTGAAGTATGTATTTGTTGTATGGCTTACCGGTACTTGAATGTAACATTACAATAAAAATTGTGTGTTAATTTCATATGAATAAGAGAGGAGAGTTTTAAATTTAGACTAGAGAATGTACTTGTGGGTCTTGGGTCTACAATACTGTAAAATTTGTATTTTAAAGCAAAATGTTGTATTTTAAAGCAGTCGAGTTGACGACTGAAATTTTATCCCGCAATTATTATAATTGAGATCAAATTGAGATAATTAATCACTACTCACAGTTTATTGTTTCATATATTGATAGAGCCGCGCCGACTTGAAATACGTGAGCTTGGATATTACAAAATTTGACTTATAAAATAAAATTATTTCATACTTTTTAGAGCGTTTGAAGTCGGTTGTTTTTTTTACCAAAAATAAATTATATACTTATAGATTTTCTTAAAAAGAAACATAGAACATAAGTAACTCAGTATTCAATTTTCTCTATGGCTAATTCTTATTTCATTGCCTCTTTTTCTTTGCTGACTTTCTTGAATTTTGCTCTACTTAATGTACATATCGCCCGTCACTCCTAAAATTATTTATAGGATAAGTCGCAAATATCCAGGAGGTGCTCTGGAGATGGGATTCTCTAACAAACTATTGACAGTGAATACATATTGATTCATGTTTCAACACATCATTGATGCATGTTTTAGCGTTTAGAGTTTTAAAATATCATATTGGTTGAATATTAACTTGAAAAATCCAAGTTTTGAAACGCATTATAAATTGAAAACAGTATTTTGTAAATGTAGGGCCTACTGAGATTGCGAAGGATTTGAAGTGTGATTGGTTAAAGCCTGCCTATTTACTAGATTTTGAAATGTGCCAATAACAATACGCCTATGAAGGCATCTCATTGAAAGTTATGTTATTTGTTTAGGTAACAATTATCCAAACATCTATTTAAGATGCAAAACAAGAAGCGAGTCAATTTGAAAATTTGATTCCTTGGCTGTTATGAGCGTTGAATGATTTGTTCTTACGGTGAAAGGCTATTTTATAAATGTTATTTAGAGATCAGTTCATCAGTAGATCATTGGTTTGTCCATCTTCTTGCAGTTTGTTTTTACGACCTATGAAAGATGAATGAAAAAAACTAACGCATCTATAGATGTTGTGCAGAATTAATATAAAGATTCAATACTTTTAAAAAGAAAACTCTTATAGAGAGGTATGAAGATGCGCCAAGCAATGAAGATCCATGTAAATTAACCCCCATTTTATGTTAAATGCATGTTGTTGCACGGTCGAAATTTCAAAGTATAATACGTATACATAGACACGTTTAAAGCAGATGAAATAAATGAACTTCTCAAATTCTGTAATGAATGTCTTACCCACATTGAAATTTCAAGTCTAAAGTAATAAGTTATTTTTAAAAGTTTTCCCCGATGAGGAGTTTAATTACTGGCAATTTTATAACAGTGCTGTGACAGAAAGGATTAGTCTAGAAATTAAAAAAAATCACTCCTTTCCTCATTGCCAGGTATTTTTACGCTGCAAAACTCCATACATTATATCAACATGAAACTAAAGCCTATTTTACCAAGTTGTTTTTAGTCACGAAGTGACGCTGGCTGCTAGTCAATAATTAAAAAATCTAACTCCTTAAATATTTGAGCAGACATGCAAACATGTTGCTGTTTGATTATTATCACTAAATAAAAATGTAACTCAAAATTATCTATTTCAAAACCACCATTCTATTTACAAACAACTCTCCTCTAAACAAAGCTTTTGACTGTTGTTAGGTAATTAAATAAAACACATGTTACACATAAAGACAAAGAGGTAACAATTATCAATACAACATCTCGCCCCAAGATGTCTACACATATTCATAATATAACATCCCGCCCCAAGATGTATACAAATTCACAAAACTCTTTTAACCAAGTAAAGCGCTTCGCACGCATGTCTGCTGAGCAGTGGAACAGCAACCTCCTCAGAAATGTATGCTAATTCATTAACCAAGACACCCTTATATTCCAGCCTCAGTTTAAGGGTCTTATGTTTATTCTTTCCGTCTTCTTTGCGCTAAACCCTGGCGTTTTGCACATCCCTAAAGGCGAAGTATTAGTATTAATTAAATCTCTAACAGTTTTTACTGGGACCATAGTTACACCAGCTGCTGTGTCACGTTTAAATTAAATTGTATGAGTCCTAACTCTCTGTCACCACAGCTTGCCTTCAACTCCTGTATCCACGGTTTGTCACTATTACACACATTACCTACAAAAAGCTCATAATCACTTTCAATCTCTGGATCTTGTTTTTTTCAATTCTATTACCGTTTTTTCCTCCCCAGCCACCTTCTTCGGAGAGGGCAACATCGAAAGTAGTGTCCGACGTCAGAACATTCGTGACATTTAGTTCTTCTTGCAGGGCACTCAGCTAGGGTTTCATGCCAGTCAAACCCACATTTACGACACTTTTTCTGTTTTCCATCTTCCGAGCACTTGTTAGTTTTCTGGATTTCTTCAAACTGACTTTGTTTTCTATCATTTGAATGGTTTAATTTCCTTGTCATCAGCTCTTCCCATCCACCTTTTTTGAGACGGACAGCATCTTATAAAATGTCCACTTTCGGAACATTTGTTGCATTTGGCCTTTCTCGCAGGGCATTCGGCTAGGATCCTGTGCCAGTTATAGCCACATTTACTGCACTTCTTACTCTTATCATCTTTGGAGTATCTTTGGTTCCGACTCCCTTCCGATGGAATTATTTTACTGACCCGCACCGACCTTTTATTTACTGAGAAAACATTATTGCTTCTTAGTTCCCGCTTTTGACGCTGTAATTCTTCATTTTGTCGCAACGCATTAGTTGCCTTCTCTAGAGTGAGTTGAGTGTCTAATTGAAGTCTATCACTTATAGCCTCATCGTCCATGGCGATAATGAGAACTAATAACACCATATCATCGTACAGTTCTCCCCAATTACACGTTTTATCGAGGCCATGTAAATCAGTTATGATTTTTTCGGATGGGTCTCCGCATTGCTTATGCCTCAGAAACTTTGTCCCCTCATAAATAATTTTCCTTCTAGGAACAAAGTACTCATCAAATCTCTGAAGAACTTCCGTCATATGATTCAGGTTTTGACGAAAACGAGTCAAAAATATCTCCACTCCTGCTTCCCATTGTAAACTGAAGAACGTCAATTTGACGAGCATCAGAGGTGCCATCCAAACCGCAACCTCCTCTATATCTTTGGAATCGGTTCTTCCAAGAAACCCATTCGTTTGGCGCAAAGGAAAATTCTTCCGGCGTTGGCAGCATTAAATTGATCATTTGAACCGGCCTGTACGTCGCTCTATGAGCAAGTACCCCATCATCCTGGCTACATACCTTTTCTGTCATTTGTTTGGGTTCAGTTTGGTTGTCGTCTTCTCAGTCATCCTCATGTATCTGATGTCTCCGTGAATTACGTTTTTTACGCCCTTTACCTGCCATTTTACCCGTGATTGCACTTTCAGGTAAAAATCCCCTAAGCTGCCACCATGTTTGATTATTATCACTAAATAAGAATGTTCCAACTCATCTCAAAATTATCTATTTCAAAACCACCATTATGTTTACAAACAACTCTCCTCTAAACAAAACTGTTGTTAGGTAATTAAATAAAACACATGTTACACACTTTATGTGTAACATTATTATGTCTTTATGTCTTTTTACCTCTTTATGTCCTTACATACCTCTTTATGTACATGTAACAATGTTATGTACATAACAATGTACAATGTACAATGTTATGTACATAACATTTACCTCTTTATGTCTTTACAAAGAGGTAAAAATTATCAATACAACAGTTGCAGTTCGACGAATGCAGGCACTAACAGCTAAAATAAAAGAAGAAGACTTACAGCGGAAACGGAAGAGAACGCTCAGCTTGTGACAATCAAATTTTTGAGGTTAGGTTAATCAATGTTGAATACAGTAAAGACAACTTGCTGTGGTTTACAGTATATTTATAGTCACTAATGTCTGTTAATAATGAATAATACATTGAACTTAGTGTATCTTATTAAATCTTAAGTGGATAAATAATACTCAAGCACAGAAATTTGTAAAAAAAAATAAACTAATTTAACTATGACTTAAGCACAGAAACAGACATTACGGTTCATTGGTTGAGTGTTTTTTCCTTGTGTGGTTTATGGCAGGATGGTGTCCCAATAACATCACTCGGCGTTCACTCTGCGTCATGTGTAGTTTATATATGGCGGTCCTTCTACTTTGGTTTAAGAAATATTTAAAGATTTATTTCTAAAGAAATATTTCTAGATTTGTTAATTTACACTCTGTATATTGAGTTTTATACAAAAAAATGTAAATTGACGTTGATAGATAAGTTATTGTCATAAGGGGTTGTTCGGAGAAAAAAAGAGGGATAATTTGATACAAACTAATTTAAAAACGGTAATTCAAACGCATCTAGTAAATGCTGGTGCTGCTGGTGCTGTGCTGCTTGGCTGGCGCTGTGCTCGCCCAGACATTCCAATACTCCCGCAGCTGCCAGTGTGGACACTCTGTGATCCCTGAGTGGTTGTCTGTGGCAGGATAGTGTCCCGATACCCTGCGTCCACTCTGCTGGTGCTGTGCTCGCCCAGACATTCCAATACTCCCGCAGCTGCCAGTGTGGACACTCTGTGATCCCTGAGTGGTTGTCTGTGGCAGGATAGTGTCCCGATACCCTGCGTCCACTCTGCTGGCGCTGTGCTCGCCCAGACATTCCAATACTCCCGCAGCTGCCAGTGTGGACACTCTGTGATCCTTGTGTGGTTGTCTGTGGCAGGATAGTGTCCCGATACCCTGCGTCCACTCTGCTGGTGCTATGCTGTCTGGCAGGCAGTGTGCTCGCCCAGACGTTCCAATACTCCCGCAACTGCCAGTGTGGACACTCTGTGATCCTCGTGTGGTTGTCTGTGGCAGGATGGTGTCCCGATACCCTGCGTCCACTCTGCTGGTGCTGTGCTGCTTGGCTGGCGCTGTGCTCGCCCAGACGTTCCAATACTCCCGCAACTGCCAGTGTGGACACTCTGTGATCCTTGTGTGGTTGTCTGTGGCAGGATGGTGTCCCGATACCCTGCGTCCACTCTGCTGGTGCTGTGCTGCTTGGCTGGCGCTGTGCTCGCCCAGACGTTCCAATACTCCCGCAACTGCCAGTGTGGACACTCTGTGATCCTTGTGTGGTTGTCTGTGGCAGGATGGTGTCCCGATACCCTGCGTCCACTCTGCTGGTGCTGTGCTGCTTGGCAGGCAGTGTGCTCGCCCAGACGTTCCAATACTCCCGCAACTGCCAGTGTGAACACTCTGTGATCCTCGTGTGGTTGTCTGTGGCAGGATGGTGTCCCGATACCCTGCGTCCACTCTGCTGGTGCTGTGCTGCTTGGCTGGCGCTGTGCTCGCCCAGACGTTCCAATACTCCCGCAACTGCCAGTGTGGACACTCTGTGATCCTCGTGTGGTTTTCTGTGGCAGGATGGTGTCCCGATACCCTGCGTCCACTCTGCTGGTGCTGTGCTGCTTGGCAGGCAGTGTGCTCGCCCAGACGTTCCAATACTCCCGCAACTGCCAGTGTGGACACTCTGTGATCCTCGTGTGGTTGTCTGTGGCAGGATGGTGTCCCGATACCCTGCGTCCACTCTGCTGGTGCTGTGCTGCTTGGCAGGCAGTGTGCTCGCCCAGACGTTCCAATACTCCCGCAACTGCCAGTGTGGACACTCTGTGATCCTTGTGTGGTTGTCTGTGGCAGGATGGTGTCCCGATACCCTGCGTCCACTCTGCTGGTGCTGTGCTGCTTGGCAGGCAGTGTGCTCGCCCAGACGTTCCAATACTCCCGCAACTGCCAGTGTGGACACTCTGTGATCCTCGTGTGGTTGTCTGTGGCAGGATGGTGTCCCGATACCCTGCGTCCACTCTGCTGGTGCTGTGCTGCTTGGCTGGCGCTGTGCTCGCCCAGACGTTCCAATACTCCCGCAACTGCCAGTGTGGACACTCTGTGATCCTTGTGTGGTTGTCTGTGGCAGGATGGTGTCCCGATACCCTGCGTCCACTCTGCTGGTGCTGTGCTGCTTGGCTGGCGCTGTGCTCGCCCAGACGTTCCAATACTCCCGCGGCTGGACCAACGGCAAGAAGCGCTCAGGCCTGTCCCCCTCGCCCCACGAGGCCGCGTGTCAGCTACAGAAACTACGCAGTATTCTCGAAGGAAAAAACACACCACAGGTTCTTTTCACCTTTTAAGTTTCCTTTATGTTAAAAAACCCAGAGAAACCTGTTTTTAAATAATTATCGCTTTATTTAACAGAACCTGACGAATCGAACAAGAAATTATTGCTAAAATGGTCCCAGCATTTCGTTAAGGTCAGGTCCACAAAACTGGTATTTCTCAGTACTAGGGGGATAACATGGAATACCGGCTAAAACGTCAAAACGACAAAAATTATGGGACTGCTACCTGGGGAGGGTCAGTAGGTAATCCAAACATTGGGGATAACATGATGTGTTGAATGCGATGAGACAGGCTTTCGTGGTCGACACCCGAAACCATGGATTCGTCTTATGTATGATGTGTTGAAATTGAAAATAGCCTGCACTAATCAAAGTGTAGTTGTACCTCTTGGTAGCACAACAATAAATTGTTGTTAATATTAGTAAAGTTTGTGGGTACCATTACCAGAATATCTGTTATCTATGGAACTATCTCTCGTATTATGCACTATCAGATATCGCAAGTTATAAGTATGAAGTCAACACATGAAGTTAGTAAGTGATGAAGTCACCAGCACCAAAAATGTTAGTGCGTTGTACAATATTCGCGAAAAATGGAAAAAAGTGGAAAAGTGGTGGGTAGTTATATAAGTCATATGGTAAATGCGGGAGTAACTCAACTAGGCTAGCCATTTTCTTGGAGTGTAAATTTATCACCAGCTAAGAGAAGAATCATAAAAGGTGATTTTTCTTAATAAATGTTTTGGTAAAAAATCCGTATCTTAGGCTCTGAGAAAGATTTGTAGTCTTAAATCGTTAAGTAAATTATTAGCTTTCATTTGAGCTATAAAAATAGGACATATTTAACCTATGGCAACAAAAAAAATCCTTAATGCAACATCAAATTTTAATGTTTTTAGAATTTAGTTTTTATGTAAAGATTTACATCTCAATCTTTAAAAGAGACACGGTTAAAGTCATCGGTAAACTATCGGCTTTTATTTCAACTACTGATAATTTAAATCGGATGAATATGAGGGGGTTATCAACCCCTTATTGTTCTCCAACAAATAAACTATCCTCTTGTCTTATTCAAAACATCTCTGATGATTACCCAAAATCAACTGGATACTATTTGAACGACTAAATTTACCTCATTAGGCACCGAAACAGCTGAAGTTCAGTTATTGCTAGATGCCTTCCCTCAAGTGCTTGTACCCCCAGTAGTTGTTCACGGCATGTGTTGCAGCTGTACTGGCCCTGCGACTGGCAGCAGCCCTCGCCCGACTACGAGGCCCACCACATCCCCGCGCCTCCGCCGCTGATGGAGGTCGACACCAACTGAACCGCACTAAACCTTACTGACTATCACGGCATGTGTTGCAGCTGTACTGGCCCTGCGACTGGCAGCAGCCCTCGCCCGACTACGAGGCCCACCACATCCCCGCGCCTCCGCCGCTGATGGAGGTCGACGCCAACTTAACCACACTAACCTTACTGACCATCACGGCATGTGTTGCAGCTGTACTGGCCCTGCGACTGGCAGCAGCCCTCGCCCGACTACGAGGCCCACCACATCCCCGCGCCTCCGCCGCTGATGGAGGTCGACACCAACTGAACCGCACTAAACCTTACTGACTATCACGGCATGTGTTGCAGCTGTACTGGCCCTGCGACTGGCAGCAGCCCTCGCCCGACTACGAGGCCCACCACATCCCCGCGCCTCCGCCGCTGATGGAGGTCGACGCCAACTTAACCACACTAACCTTACTGACCATCACGGCATGTGTTGCAGCTGTACTGGCCCTGCGACTGGCAGCAGCCCTCGCCCGACTACGAGGCCCACCACATCCCCGCGCCTCCGCCGCTGATGGAGGTCGATACCAACTGAACCGCACTAAACCTTACTGACTATCACGGCATGTGTTGCAGCTGTACTGGCCCTGCGACTGGCAGCAGCCCTCGCCCGACTACGAGGCCCACCATATCCCCGCGCCTCCGCCGCTGATGGAGGTCGACACCAACTGAACCGCACTAAACCTTACTGACTATCACGGCATGTGTTGCAGCTGTACTGGCCCTGCGACTGGAAGCAGCCCTCGCCCGACTACGAGGCCCACCACATCCCCACGCCTCCGCCGCTGATGGATGTCGACGCCAACTGAACCGCACTAAACCTTACTGACTATCACGGCATGTGTTGTAGCTGTACTGGCCCTGCGACTGGCAGCAGCCCTCGCCCGACTACGAGGCCCACCACATCCCCGCGCCTCCGCCGCTGATGGAGGTCGACACCAACTGAACCGCACTAAACCTTACTGACTATCACGGCATGTATTGCAGCTGTACTGGCCCTGCGACTGGCAGCAGCCCTCACCCGACTACGAGGCCCACCACATCCCCGCGCCTCCGCCGCTGATGGAGGTCGACACCAACTGAACCGCACTAAACCTTACTGACTATCACGGCATGTGTTGTAGCTGTACTGGCCCTGCGACTGGTAGCAGCCCTCGCCCGACTACAAGGCCCACCACATCCCCGCGCCTCCGCCGCTGATGGAGGTCGACGCCAACTGAACCGCACTAAACCTTACTGACTATCACGGCATGTGTTGTAGCTGTACTGGCCCTGCGACTGGCAGCAGCCCTCGCCCGACTACGAGGCCCACCACATCCCCGCGCCTCCGCCGCTGATGGAGGTCGACACCAACTGAACCGCACTAAACCTTACTGACTATCACGGCATGTATTGCAGCTGTACTGGCCCTGCGACTGGCAGCAGCCCTCACCCGACTACGAGGCCCACCACATCCCCGCGCCTCCGCCGCTGATGGAGGTCGACACCAACTGAACCGCACTAAACCTTACTGACTATCACGGCATGTGTTGTAGCTGTACTGGCCCTGCGACTGGCAGCAGCCCTCGCCCGACTACGAGGCCCACCACATCCCCGCGCCTCCGCCGCTGATGGAGGTCGACACCAACTGAACCGCACTAAACCTTACTGACTATCACGGCATGTGTTGCAGCTGTACTGGCCCTGCGACTGGCAACAGCCCTCGCCCGACTACGAGGCCCACCACATCCCCGCGCCTCCGCCGCTGATGGAGGTCGACACCAACTGAACCGCACTAAACCTTACTGACTATCACGGCATGTGTTGCAGCTGTACTGGCCCTGCGACTGGCAGCAGCCCTCGCCCGACTACGAGGCCCACCTCATCCCCGCGTCTCCGCCGCTGATGGAGGTCGACACCAACTGAACCGCACTAAACCTTACTGACTATCACGGCATGTGTTGTAGCTGTACTGGCCCTGCGACTGGCAGCAGCCCTCGCCCGACTACGAGGCCCACCACATCCCCGCGCCTCCGCCGCTGATGGAGGTCGACACCAACTGAACCGCACTAAACCTTACTGACTATCACGGCATGTGTTGTAGCTGTACTGGCCCTGCGACTGGCAGCAGCCCTCGCCCGACTACGAGGCCCACCACATCCCCGCGCCTCCGCCGCTGATGGAGGTCGACGCCAACTGAACCGCACTAAACCTTACTGACTATCACGGCATGTGTTGCAGCTGTACTGGCCCTGCGACTGGCAGCAGCCCTCGCCCGACTACGAGGCCCACCACATCCCCGCGCCTCCGCCGCTGATGGAGGTCGACACCAACTGAACCGCACTAAACCTTACTGACTATCACGGCATGTGTTGCAGCTGAACTGGCCCTGCGACTGGCAGCAGCCCTCGCCCGACTACGAGGCCCACCACATCCCCGCGCCTCCGCCGCTGATGGAGGTCGACACCAACTGAACCGCACTAAACCTTACTGACTATCACGGCATGTGTTGCAGCTGTACTGGCCCTGCGACTGGCAGCAGCCCTCGCCCGACTACGAGGCCCACCACATCCCCGCGCCTCCGCCGCTGATGGAGGTCGACACCAACTGAACCGCACTAAACCTTACTGACTATCACGGCATGTGTTGCAGCTGTACTGGCCCTGCGACTGGCAGCAGCCCTCGCCCGACTACGAGGCCCACCACATCCCCGCGCCTCCGCCGCTGATGGAGGTCGACACCAACTGAACCACACTAAACCTTACTGACTATCACGGCATGTGTTGCAGCTGTACTGGCCCTGCGACTGGCAGCAGCCCTCGCCCGACTACGAGGCCCACCACATCCCCGCGCCTCCGCCGCTGATGGAGGTCGACACCAACTGAACCACACTAAACCTTACTGACTATCACGGCATGTGTTGTAGCTGTACTGGCCCTGCGACTGGCAGCAGCCCTCCCCGCGCCTCCGCCGCTGATGGTGGTCGACGCCAACTGAACCGCACTAAACCTTACTGACTATCACGGCATGTGTTGCAGCTGTACTGGCCCTGCGACTGGCAGCAGCCCTCGCCCGACTACGAGGCCCACCACATCCCCGCGCCTCCGCCGCTGATGGAGGTCGACACCAACTGAACCACACTAAACCTTACTGACTATCACGGCATGTGTTGTAGCTGTACTGGCCCTGCGACTGGCAGCAGCCCTCGCCCGACTACGAGGCCCACCACATCCCGGCGCCTCCGCCGCTGATGGAGGTCGACACCAACTGAACCGCACTAAACCTTACTGACTATCACGGCATGTGTTGCAGCTGTACTGGCCCTGCGACTGGCAGCAGCCCTCGCCCGACTACGAGGCCCACCACATCCCCGCGCCTCCGCCGCTGATGGAGGTCGACGCCAACTGAACCGCACTAAACCTTACTGACTATCACGGCATGTGTTGCAGCTGTACTGGCCCTGCGACTGGCAGCAGCCCTCGCCCGACTACGAGGCCCACCACATCCCCGCGCCTCCGCCGCTGATGGAGGTCGACACCAACTGAACCGCACTAAACCTTACTGACTATCACGGCATGTGTTGCAGCTGTACTGGCCCTGCGACTGGCAGCAGCCCTCGCCCGACTACGAGGCCCACCACATCCCCGCGCCTCCGCCGCTGATGGAGGTCGACACCAACTGAACCGCACTAAACCTTACTGACTATCACGGCATGTGTTGCAGCTGTACTGGCCCTGCGACTGGCAGCAGCCCTCGCCCGACTACGAGGCCCACCACATCCCCGCGCCTCCGCCGCTGATGGAGGTCGACACCAACTGAACCGCACTAAACCTTACTGACTATCACGGCATGTGTTGCAGCTGTACTGGCCCTGCGACTGGCAGCAGCCCTCGCCCGACTACGAGGCCCACCACATCCCCGCGCCTCCGCCGCTGATGGAGGTCGACGCCAACTGAACCGCACTAAACCTTACTGACTATCACGGCATGTGTTGCAGCTGTACTGGCCCTGCGACTGGCAGCAGCCTTCGCCCGACTACGAGGCTCACCACATCCCCGCGCCTCCGCCGCTGATGGAGGTCGACGCCAACTGAACCGCACTAAACCTTACTGTTTTTAAATAAACTATTTTTTCTGTGATAAGCCTTTGATATACATTCCTTTTAACTAAAGAATTGCCCATAAAATTCTCACTTTATACTTTTTAGCGAATTTCCCCTATAGGGAAGAAGCTATTACCGTAGGTCTCATGGTAAGACCTAAGCCCGAGACCATGATAACTTTTCGTTTTAGGGCCACCAGAAGCAAAAAACACCATTCGTTCGAATTTTTATATATCTATCTATCTATATATATATATGTCTGTCAGCACGATTGCGGCCGTAAATATGATCCGATCTTAATGAAATTTGGAACAGACATGTAAAGTGGTAATCGAATGGACGAGTTCGTGAACCAGCCCGATCGGACCACCGGAAGGGGGGGTAAGGGGGGATAAACACCCCCAAAAATGGGTTTTTTGGGTTTTTTACATATAAAAATAAAATTTATCGAATCTTTGTTGGCACCATTGAATTCAGCTCAAAAAAACAAACAATTTAGTGTTTTGAATCATTGCTCTATGTCCATTGGTTACCGAGATATTGAAAGTGGTAAACACAGTACGTTGTCCCAATGTTAACCTTATGGGGAATAAGTAAAATTCTATATCTCGCTTATTTCTCAACATATCTGGATAAAACTTGGTTTGTGGCTTCATCTAGATGAGATCTAATGTATTTTAGTCTAAAAACCCCGAAATTTCAATTTTTAGTGGCAGCAAACCTGCATAATCATTCCCCATGTTATTCTAATGGAGATTACAAAACATGTAAAATCTCGCTAAGTTGGATTGAAATACCATTTGTTGTGTTGCATCTGAAATTCGCTGAGTATGCAGGTCTGCTGCAACGGGGGTATTATGAGTTTAACTTCATTTCTATTTTTTGTGTTTGGACTGAAAAATGCACACTAAAAATACGGGCCATGCAGCAGAATTTATGAATTTATGCAGCGTTTTTTATGTTTTTTATGTGATGCTCATCAGTCACTTAAAAAAAGCATTGAAACGTAAAATAAGCATGTAATTTTTGAGGTTATATAATAAAATGTAATGTAAACATAAAAAACGTTAATCAACTGGGAATATTTTACGTATAGTAATAAAATGTAAACACAGGATGTTATTTCCCTGCCTACTTGTGTGACGTTGCACAGCGCTGCAGCATGGCCTGTTTTCTCAGGACGGCCTTGGACATAGTGCTTCTATTTCAAGTGAAACAGGTAAAATGAAAACATTCCAAACGGGGTTGCACTGCTGTTACAATATAAATAAGAATTAACCTCTGCTTCCTTTAAGTAGTTTCTGGGGGATTCCCTAATAAATAAATACAACACAAATGAACGTTAATTTTAAAAAGAAACCAAAGAAACTTGCCACACATTCTTGCTTACTTTGTTCATTGTCACATGTTGTATCCATCGGTATTGGAACGCAATTCTATGGAATATGAAGTAAGCCCACATTTTACAGTGATTATATTATTTTTGTAGCAATTATGTCTGTTACGCTGATTTTCATTCTTTGGTCTGAGGTATTTACAATATTTTCCTCCTAACAAGCCTATTTCGGTGAATCGGGTAAATAAAGGCCACAAATCTTCAAGATTCCAATATTTTATTGTTTATCGTTTTATATGATATAATTTGACCAAATTACTATCATATACTAATCATACTTTAGGTATACCTATAACTATTTTCCAGTGAGGTTGGGATTGCCAATTTCAAAATTCTAGTTTTATTTTCAATTCATAAAGTGGAAATTAAACTAATTAAATTCTGAAATACATTTTGCTATGTCAAGTGAGGAGAAACAAACACAGTGTAGAGTTTGTTTTTCTGAGCTCTGATTTCAAAAGCTGATATCAACTTTTGTGAAGCCAACAAATTATACTTTTGAACTAGGGGTGTACGAATAGTAGAGCATCAATGTTTTTTTCGATTCAAGTTTACACTACTCAACTCGGCTAAAAGTTTCACAAAATACTCGAAAGTTCAAGTCGGTTAGATACTCCCGCCGTTTACGCAAAATTGGTATACGCAATCGAATTTTACGGACGATTTTCACATAGATAATCCCTTATGTGATCTTACAATACACATATCGAAAATCCATCCTGAGGTTTCTAGATTAAAAACGACGGGAAAATATATAAATCAATCTAATATCTTGGAACTAAATAAAAATAAAAACAAAGAACGCCATCAAAACCCTAAAAGCAATCAAAATTTAAAATTAAATGACCTATTAAAGCCATGGGAAGAGAGATTATTATGTTTGATTTCAAAAGATGACAATAACATAAATACAAAGGAAATTGACGATTACATATCAGATCTATGCACATTTCTACATCAGAATTCAGATTTACTACCGGGTCCTAAACATCCAGCCATAAAATATTTTAATTTAAGAAAAAACAAATTAATGGCCCAGGCAGAAAGTTCCTATCGTAATAATTCAAATCCGCGAAGACTTTCAAAAAGAAAAAAAGAAAAAGTAAGACAAAAATATAACTACGATTTAGCTCAATATCTCTTCTACAATCAAAGGAAAAAGATTGTACGACATATTATGAATCAAAATAATAATAATTCATGCAAAATACCCATGCCAAAACTAGAAGAATATTTTAAAAACACTTTTTCTGTTCCTAATAATCTTACCCCTTTTGACAAAGACACTCATGATGACAACAATAGACAACAGTCTTTCAAAAGAAAATCTTGAAGAGTTTACAGAGGAAGATATTAAGAAAGCTCTAAATGGAATTTCTAAAGACACGGCCCCAGGACCTGATAGAATTTTAATCCGAACATTGTTGGAATTCGATGTAAGTAGGATATTAAGTATATTAGGAAATATCATGTTACAAACTAGCTATGTCCCAACATCTTTTAAATATGGAAGAACTGTTTTAATTCATAAGGGTGGAGACAGTAAAGATTGTAAAAACTGGAGACCGATAACAATATATTCTATATTCAGGAGAATTATTGAGCGTGTGATAGTTATAAAAGCAACACCTTATATTAATCTAGTCTCACATCAAAGGGGATTTGTTAATGTACCTGAAACATACATTAATTCTTTACTCTTAAATAATTGCCTAAATCATGCAAAGAAAAAGAAACTTAACTGTTGCATAACTTTTTTGGATGTTAGTAAGGCTTTCGATAATGTTGGACATAAACATATTTCTCAAAGTCTAAAGCAAAGTGAAATGCCAAGTAAACTACAAACATTGATTATGTCATTGATTAAGGACAATATGATTCAATTAGAAACCAACCTAAACAAATCAAAACCAATAAATATCCAAAGAGGAGTTCCCCAAGGGTCACCTCTATCACCTTTAATATTTAACCTTTCAATAACCTTCATATTAAAAGAACTTACAGATAAAAACGTATCCGATGAATATGGGTATGAACTTATAGATGGTTTAGATAAAATAACGACCCTTGCATTTGCAGATGATATAGTTTTGATAGGAAATAGTTTAAACGCGATGTCAATCTTGATATCATTAGCAGAAAGCAATCTCTGTCAAATTGGACTATCTTTAAATTATAACAAATGTAAAGGAAACAATATAGAAAAAGGAGTATTATGTGAAAATTCAACCATACAATTCCAAAACTATAGCATAAATACAATTACAAATACCCCCGTTGCAGCAGACCTGCATACTCAGCGAATTTCAAATGCAAAACAACGTATTTCAAGCAAACATAGCAAGATTTGACATGTTTTGTTAAGCTCCATAAGAATAACATGGGAAATGAGTATGCAGGTTTGCTGCTACAGGTATATTAAAACTGGATGGTTTTAATTCAATATTTAGTAGACCTGAACTAGAAGAAGCCATTTACCAAGTTTTATCAAGATATGTTGAGAAATAAGCGAGATATAGAATTTTACTTATTTCCCATAAGGTTAACATTGGGACAACGTACTGTGTTTACCACTTTCAATATCTCGGTAACCAATGGGCATAGAGCAGTGATTCAAAATACTAAATTATTTGTTTTTTTGAGCTGAATTAAATGGTGCCCACAAAAATTTGATAAATTTTATTTTTCTATGTAAAAAACTCAAAAAACCCATTTTTGGGGGGGTTTATCCCCCTTTACCCCCCCTTCCGGTGGTCCGATCGGGCTGGTTCACGAACTCGTCCAATTGATTACCACTTTACATGTCCGTACCAAATTTCATAAAGATCGGACCATTTTTGCGGCCGCTATCGTGCTAACAGACACATAGATATATATATATATATATAGATATATATATATATATATATATATATAAAAATTCGAACGAATAGTGTTTTTTGCTTCTGGGGGCCCCAAAACGAAAAGTTATAGTGGTCCCGAGCTTAGGTCTTACCATGAGACCTACGGTAATAGCTTCTTCTCTATAGGGGAAATTCGCTAAAACTGATACAATAAAATATTGAGGGATAGATTATAACGAGGAAATCAAAATAAACAAAAATGAAATGATCACGAAATTAAGAAATAATACAGAAAAATTAGTTTCAAGCATCCTCTTAAAACCTGATCAAAAAATGGCAATCATAAATCAATATATTTGACCATCGATTGTTTATCCTCTACAATGTGCACCATTGAGCCAATTACCAACTATATTTTTAGAAGATATAGACAAAATTATAAGAAGTTCTGTAAAAGAGATAATTGGCCTTCCATCTGATTGTCCAACAAGTATGATATATGCCCCTAAAACACTACGAGGTCTCGGAGTTTTTAGAGCCAGTTGGGAAGCATATCTACAACACTACAGCATAAATACCAAACTACTTGCTGTAGAAGATTTACATTTACAAATGTCAAATGATTTTATAAAAGAAATGACTTTCTGTTTAAAAAAATTGAATCTTTGTGAAGAATTACAAAATATACAAATGAAATTAACTCCAACTACAACTAAAGTTCCTACAACTCGAAAATTAAGGAATAAACTGAGAGAAGATTCTTCTAAAGAATGGAACAATCTTCCTCAAAAAGGAAAGGGCATTTCTCTTTTTGCTCAATGCCCAAAATTCAACAAAATAATAATGAATAAACAAGGCCTTAGTATATCTGAATGGACCAACATAATAAAAATGACTACAAATATAGCAGCTGTTAGAGCCATTCCTGGCAGATCGCAGGACAACCATTGCCGCCATATAGGTTGCAATGAGATTGAAACCCTTAGCCACGTCCTGGGATTTTGCCCAAAAGGGGAGCTGATGAGAAATGCAAGACACCATAAAGTAAGATCAATTCTGGCTGATTCCTTCAAAAAAGAAAACTGGGAAGTATATGAAGAAGTCAATGCCACCTCAACAGATGGCTCAAACAGAAGAATAGATATAGTTGCTATAGACAAAAGAAAAAACAAAGCACTGATGATTGACCCCACCATCAGAACTGAAGCAAGGGAAGATCAAATTAAAGAAGTCAACGAAGAAAAGAAAAAAATTTATGAACCTTGCATTCCATACTTAATTAAAAAATATGAAATTGAAGATTGGCAAGTGACAGGTATATTTATCGGCAGTCGAGGAGCCATTTCAAAATTTTTCGTAGAATTTTTAAAAATACATAAAATCCCATTGAAAATAATAAATCAGATCGTCATAAGTGTGGTGAAAGACTCCATCAAAATTTTAAATTACCATCTATTTTCAACTAATCCCTAAGGTTTTTTTAAACAAATTTATTTTATATTTTTAAATTTATACAACTTAAATTATAACAAAATTATTTGTGTATGCTGGATCTGATGGTCATCTGGGTTTCCAGACAGCTATCAATGTTTAATAAAGTTGATTTCTCTCTCTTAACTACGACCGGTATAACCTTGTTTCCTTTTTTACTTAAATTGAATATTTTTTTAGTTAGGGCCTAGTAGGCCTAACATTAATATGAGTTTTTTTATCACTGTACGCATATCCAAATAACGTGTGGGCTGACACTGTAATTAAATATTTATTTAGTTTATGCAGGCGTATTATGTATCGAGATCGCGTGAGTTTTAGTAGTTTGATTAATCAAGTCAGGTTTGAGGGAGACTTCAAATAAGAAATGAGACTGGTGAGTTAAAGTAAAAGGTTTCTTCATCTATTTTTTATGATTTGATATAGGCCTATCACATTTAATTCAGGGACATCTCAATGTTGAAAGGCTTTACATTTTATATGATTGATAATTATCATTTTCGAAATTATACGTGTGTAGAAGTCCACAAAATAGAATCTTCTAATCTAAAAAAAAACACTCGAAAAAACTTGAAACTCGCGGCTATTTTTTAAACGCGATTCGACTCGGCTCGACTTAAAAATAACTATACTCGCTCACCCCTAATTTAAACCCGAACTTGAACCTACAGACCTGAACCTTTAAACCTGAACAGAATAACCTGATCTTGAACTAACATTTTTTAAACAAAAATCTTATTTTGTTACAGTATTAGTATGTAGTTGAATCATGGATCTTAGGCTGTATATTTAAGTTTTTTGTTGTGGACTATCGTATTTGTAACAACAGATTTATTCAATATCATAATATATATTTTAGGCATGATTCTAACTGTATTTTATGTAACTTACATGAATATCCAATGTCGTAATTTTCAAAAATAACGATTTAAGGCAATGTATTTGATGGAATTCAAGAGTTTTAATTTTACATTAAGTTGGTACAAATTAGTTTGTACTGTTTGTTTATTGTGTACTGATCGTTGCCTTCAAAATATATAAAAATAATCGAAAAATGAATGTTAACTTCATGAAGAAGGCAAATAGCTGTTACAACAATATGCTAGGGACTAATTTTGATTTATTTTATTCTCAGATAAACATTTAATTTGATGTACTTAAGCGTACACACTACCAAACGAATTACAAAGCCGTCGCTTTGAACTTTTGAACATCCGGTTTATTAATGCAAGGTATTAATATAGGACTCGAGTCACTAAACCGGGTTTTTAGGTCGATTGATCTGCCAAGTAGTAAATTAGTAAGTAAATAAAAAGAAGATTCGTAAATGAATCTTCTTGGTTTATTTGGACGAATAATAAACTTATTCTTATTTATTTCAATCGAAGAATACTGTAAATTGATTTCTGGCACTCCTAAACAATGAGCTTGCTCTAAAGCAGATTGTACGTTTCAATATTACAGCAACAACTTTCATTTCCTACATTCTACACAGCAGAATCTAATAATAGTATATTTCATTCCAAGGACCTAAAGTGACGCATTTCGTACAAGGTCAAGTTTTATAACCGAGGCTGTAAGCCGAGGTTGAAAAATGACCGAGAAACGAAAAGCAGCTTTAGGTCCGTGTGATGAACTATATTTTTCGTTATATTGCTCAATACAATACGTCAACTACTTAAGAAAACCAAAATGTTACAGCTTGTTAACCTTTAAAGATGCCTTCAAAATATGCCGCCGTCTTGATCTTGCTATTTGAAGCAATCAGCTGATTGTCTGTTTCATTTGTGTTAGGGTAGACTGACAACAATGAACAACTATCGACGTATCGAACGCATGTAATAATCGATTGGTGAAATGAGCGAGTTTCACCAATCGATTATTACATGCGTTCGATACGTCGATAGTTGTTCATTGTTGTCAGTCTACCCTAACACAAATGAAACAGACAATCAGCTGATTGCTTCAAATAGCAAGAACAAGACGGTGGCATCTTTTGAAGGCATCTTTAAAGGTAAACAAGCTGTAACATTTTGGTTTTCTTAAGTAGTTGACGTATTGTATTGAGCAATATAACGAAAAATATAGTTCGTCACACGGACCTAAAGCTGCTTTTCGTTACTCGGTCATTTTTCAACCTCGGCTTACAGCCTCGGTTATAAAACTTGACCTTGTACGAAAAGCGTCACTTTAGGTCCTTGTAATGAAATATACTATTAATTAATAAAGTAAGCAAATAAATCAATATATTATTTTCAAGATCAGATAAATGTGTCTGATTCGAGTTTTGCAGGCTTTAAAGGTTTATTTTATATATCATATTTGAGTATAACACTCACAGCATTAAAGAATGAGAAAATGCGTTCTTTAATTCTCACGATGAAAAACAATACGCCCCCAGTAAGGTTGTATTTTTTGAAGAAAACTTGTAACTCAGGTTGAAAAAATGTTTTAAGAGTCCTCCCTAACCACGGCAGTTTTCGTTTTTCTGCGGCACTAGCGGCGACTTTTGGAACTTCGCCTCCATAAGAGCCCATGCTAAATCAGTGCACCTTTTGCGACGTTAAGGTTTTGCGCGGACCCATTTAGCGCCCATATTTTTTAACATATCCATACTATGCGATGTTATTTAAATAAATAATACCCTACACTACTGGAATTGCTTTTTTATTTTTTGAAAAAGGTCATAAAACACGTTATATTAATGTCAAAAGTTGACTATTTTAAGTTGATTATAGAAACAAAAACATTTAAGCTATCGAAATTCCAAATAGCAATTCTAGTAGTTTGGACATTTCCCATTACAACTACATTGAATTTAAAATGCTCTCTTACCTCACGGGGCGTCTATATGGGTCCGCGTGATAGCTGTTGTTTTTAATTGTAGACTATTTACATACAAAATATAAACTGGTGTGGTTTTAAAAAATGTAATAGAAGTCAAGTTTTAAACTTGACTGTGAATCGACTACAAATTAATTAATTGTCAGAACGCGAACAGCAATATGAAATTGAAACTTGTTAACTCCATAAGTTTCGTTGAAGTGCTTATAAGCTAAATGTAGGCTATTTATTGTAGGCCTAACTGATAATTCATTGAAAATACATCAACAGAGTTGAGATTGAGTTGAAGGTTCCCAAAAGCGCAAAGTACTAAGTGGTGATTGGAGCACAGTAGGCTGAGGATGCTTAGGAAATCAACGGCTATTTTAACTAAGGAGACCCCTTCTTCATTAGCTAAAAGGTATTTAACGTTGTTAATCTTAACGATCTTAGTTTAGCAGCTTCTCGACGTAGTTGTACGTTTGGCCGCTAGGTCGCTCCTTCGGTTGTATTACCGACATCCGCGTCATGCTGCCGATTTCACTGTTTCGTAAGAATTGTGGTCATTGTAAATTTATCAAGTTGTAAAATAGCTCGAAATATTTTAGTTTAGTGTTTGTTAAAGATCAATCAATTACTGTCGACAAGTTAACTAAAAAGACCTAAGTTTTGAAATTTTGGGTATGTAAGGAATGTTTTCAACAAACTAACGGAGAAAGGTTGATCGTTTTAGGCAAATTAAACTATGATAATACAGTTTATTGTTATTATAGTGTCTCAATCATATGTTACAACTTTCAAAGATATTAATGTTTTGAAAAGATCAGATGGTAAATATTATGTTCCTAGTTAGTTGTCTCGAGTTATGTAGTAATAACGATGGTTAACTTACTTATTTCTCTATCAATTTGTTTTACGCATGTAATTAAATACAAGTGTCAAAATGTATCAACTGTATTATTTATCAATCACCTCCATCTACACGCGTGCATCACACACGGTCACGACAGTTATGTATTGTCTTACGAATTGGTTGAGTTTTCCCCATAAAAGGCTTAAGAGGGAAATTTTAAACCTATGAAGAAGAACTAATGGTTTATTACTCAACCGTAGGTACAATTAACAATTTTTTTGTTAAAAGTGAAAGTTTTTCTTGTGATTGAATATGTTGTACATAGTGGATTCCATATACAGTTCCCGCACGAATATCCCGACCAGCGCGAGAACTTTGACGCGTCGTGGTGTGGGGTAGGAGGGGAAGTCTACTCCCCTACTTAAGCCCCACCTCTTTACTGTTGCTTCGTAACTGTAAATAAGTAGACTAATTTTCAAAACAAAAGTAAAATTCAGTTGTCAAAATACATTTAAGGTTATGATTTAACGTTTTGTTTACATAAATTTGATCTTTGTAATTTCAGCTATAAAATTGGAAATATACATTGTATTCCACGTATTTATATTTATTTGTTATTGAAAACGAGTTCAAATTCATAATAGTTTTGTTTTCTAAAGTTTTAATTAATTAATAATTTTCACAGGAGCAAACTATTACTGTTTATTTTCTTTGATCGATGACAGCTGTCAACTCGGTTCAGGTTTACAGTCACTATCTACCGGATACGGGATGGTAATACTTCAAGAACAATAAATACCCCCGTTGCAGCAGACCTGCATACTCAGCGAATTTCAAATGCAAAACAACATATTTCAATCCAACATAGCGAGATTTGACATGTTTTTGTAAGCTCCATAAGAATAACATGGAGAATGAGTATGCAGGTTTGCTGCTATTATGGGTATATAAAAACTGGTTGGTTTTAACTCAATATTTAGTAGATCTGAACTAGAAGAAGCCATTTACCAAGTTTTATCAAGATAAGTTGAGAAATAAGAGAGATATAGAATTTTACTTATTTCCCATAACATAAGGTTATTATTGGGACAACGTACTGTGTTTGCACGCTAAAATCGAAAGAGTGAAAAAGTCATTTATTTGTCGGAGTGAATAGGTTTTCACTCCGAAAGAGTTAATATTCACTCTAAATTAGTGAAAAATATCCAATCTTTTGGTTGAGTGATGATTTCTCTCATGAAAAAGTGAAATTTTCACTCATTGATAATATAGTTTTGAAATCATATAAGGAAAGAGTGAGAATTCACTCTCAATTGAGTGAGTTTTTGAAAGTGGTGGGGATCGCTTCCGGCGACGCGACGACGCTACTGAGTCGCCATTTTGGTCATTGATTCACATGCACATGGATATTACCGATTTATATACAGGTAAGCAGAAAACATTGCTTTAACCACTTACTTGGTTAGTGTTAAGGTATAGCTAACGTAATTTAAAGATTAACAATAGTCTGTAGAATCAAGGTTAGGGTGGAGGGAAAATTCAATTTAGTCTCAGCAAAGGTTCTGTGACACTCGTTGAATATGCCTGCGCCGTTACATTTTAGAGGTTTTAGTTTCAATCATCACGTTTAGGTACCAGTTGCCCACAACAAGTGTCGGCAAAGAGTCAGAATTGTAGTTCACAAATGCCAATGAGAGGTTAGGTTAGTGAGGTTAGGTGATTTCACTCTTTTAAAGTTGAACTTCACTCTTTTAAAGACTAAAATTCCACTCTGAAAAGAACAAGAACCACTCTTTCATTGAGTGGGGATATTCCACTCTTTTCATGAGTGAAAACGGTTCACTTTTTCAAAGAGTGAACCTTCACTCTTTCAGAGTGGTTCAATTTTCTCTACCCCAAAGAGTGAATGAGTCACTCACAAAGAGTGAGTATTCACTCTTTCGATTTTAGCGTGTGCCCTTTTCAATATCTTGGTAACCAATGGACATAGAGCAGTGATTCAAAATACTAAATTGTTTGATTTTTTAGCTGAATTATATAGTGCAAACGAAAATTCGATTATTTTTATTTTCTATGTAAAAAACTCAAAAAACCATTTTGGGGGGGTTTACCCCCCTTAACCCCCCCTTCCGGTAGTCCGATCGGGCTGGCTTACGAATTCGTCCGAATAATTACTACTTTACACATCCATGCCAAATTTCATTAAGATCGGACCATTTTACGCGAGTTATTGTGCTTAAAGACACACACACACACACACACACACACACACACACACACACACACACACACACACACACACACACACACACACACACACACACACACACACACACACACACACACACATATATATATATATATATATATATATGAAAATGAACGAATAGTTTTTTTTTTGCTTCTGGGAGCCAAAAACGAAAAGTTATCATGGTCTCGGGCTTAGGTCTCACCATGGGTACTACGGTAACAGCTTCTTCCCTATAGGGGAAATTCGCTAAAAAACAAGGGTAGCGGATTTGCACCCCCCGGATTTGTACCCCCCACAAAAAACGCTATGTCATTTTGACGTCACAGGAGGCGGGGCCTAAATCGCTCGAGAAACAGTCCGCGACTGGAAATGTACCCCCCAATACATTATTAAATCATCAACACCTAATTGGTTTGAAATTCAATTATTTTCCTTAAGTTTGACCCCGGAATTGTACCCCCCGGATTTGTACCCCCCGTTGCCAAATGCTCAAGTCCTAACCCGGATTTGTACCCCGCGGATTTGTACCCCCCGTCGCCAAATGCTCAAGTCCTACCCCGGATTTGTACCCCCTGTACTGAAGTCCATTCTGGTCGACCATGGAAATACGCCCCACAGTCCTTTATTGGTTGAATCAATATAATTAATTCCTAAGGGTGAATAAAATTGCAAGTAAAATAGCTGACTGGAATAAACATTGCAACAAAGCTACGACATTAATCTAATTAAGGAGTAAAATGGAAACACTCCTTTACTTCATACAGCTTATAATTTGTTGAAATTGGATTGTACATACAAAAACATTTGTTGGAGGTGTTGTACAAAAATATTTTGCAAATTTATTTGCGATACCGTCAGATTAAAACTGAAATTAACTCGATTCCAAGGTAAAAATTAATTAACACTTAATATTATCTCACTATATAATATAACAAATTTAAGCTTTATTTGTTTTTTATGTTCATCAAGATTGGGAGTTTATTGCTCGATGAATTGTGATTTGTAATCTGAAATGTTTTTCTTTTGTAACTAGAGGATTATTGTAATAGGGTTGAACAATTTTACTTCAATCACTGGTTTCATATCATAATAATTTTAAGTTTATGTTTTACGATATTACAAAAGTTATGAATTAGAAACAAATTACTGTCAAGACTATAGTCCTATGACACGAAACCAGACGTAAAATAAATGGTTTTTCCCCAAACAAAGTAACTGTAAACACAAAACTTAATGGCATTTAATTTTTGCACAAAATTGTTGAAGACTAGGCCCAAATAACAGCCGTCCCGGTGACAGCTGAAACTATTTAGTTTCAACCAAATAATTTATCATTACGTTTTTTAGAGAAGTATTTTGCTCTAGTTCCCACTAAGACCTTGATAGTTGGTCTGCAAAATATGTATAAGAGATTGAATAAGAAAATATTTTCCTACAACCGCGCGTAAAGTGTCAGTTTACGCACCGAAAACCAATCGTAAAACAGTTGTTTACTGACGAGCGAGCGATTAAGTCTTTGAAAGTCTTTGGTGCAAGCGCAAAAGTCTTTTGCGCTCGCCACTTGATTACTTTCACGCTCGCCAGCTGATTTTGCATTGTCACTCGGCGCGCAACAGCGCTCCTTTCAGTTTCAGACTGGGCTCGATATGTTTATAACCTCAAACTGGCACATTCAGTTACAATGGATGTAATAAGTGATGACGAATTCGGACTTACTCCACACAAATGGCAAATCCAGTAAACCGGAGGGGTGGTGATAACTTTAGCTTGAACCGTAATAACTTTAGCTTGAACCCTAATACTCATTATATCAGATGTTGCTAATGAATTTTGTAAAGCACTTAATGTAACTTGTAGAGCTTGTGGGAAAATGGGGCATTTTGAAAGAGTTTGCATAAAATCAAATAAAGTTGCACTTAACAGAAACATTTCAAAACATGGAATAAAACAGATCGAAAGCTCAAAAAAGTTAGATTTACAGGACGATACGACTCATGTAAACCTGGCTCGCGACAATTACAACAACCCGTTTCAATCATTTGACAGTTCCGGAAGGGAAAAATTCGACTTGGTCAATAATGTTAGTGAAATTAAACGTGTTGGAAAATTTCTATACGTTGTAAGTTTAACAATTAATGGTGTTCCTGTTACAATGGAATATGACACTGCTGCCGCTAGAACTGTAATTAGTAAGCATACATGGAGACAAATTGGAGAACCATCACTGGCTCCTACAGAGGACCTAGGTGCTTATCCATCTTTTAGAATAAGAATGCTTGGTGAGGCGAAAGTCAAGGTTCAGTTAGATTCGATTTGCTTAGAGTTGAATGTTGCTGTTACGGGTAGCATGACAGGATACATTAGATACATTAGATACATTGGTTGAAATGGCGACCTACCCAGGTAGGTATTTTAAGCCAAGTATGAATGACAGGTGAGTGAAGGATGATTGTGGCGCGATCTTGTAGTCTTGTTACTGACTAAGGCCGACATATTCCTTAGACAGGACTGTTAATTAATAGCCCAACAGCCAATGGCAACTAAGGGACCTACATTTTAACATGGGATCCGAACCACGATTTCGCCTCGGTTAACAATTTACGAACTGGTCTAATTATGAGGATGGTCCCATAATTAGGAACTCCGCTACTGGGTAAAGACTGGATTGTTGCATTTAAATTAGATCCCAACTGTAAATATGTGCGAAAGGAACATTTATGCGCGGGTATCAATCATGTTGGTATTATGTTGGTATCATGTTGGTAAAAAAGTTGATATTTTAGACAAGGACAAAGAGAAGCGAGAAATTTATAAAGAGTACAAAGATATAATAATTAACAGCTTGGGAACAGTACGTAACTTCAAAGCTAAAGTTAGAGTAGATGATAATGTTCACTTGCCAATTCACAAGCCAAGGCCTGTTCCATTTGCGTTACAAAGTGCAACCAGCAAAGAGCTAGACCGTTTGGTTTCTTCAGGCGTCATAGAACCTGTGGATCCAGCTGTCACTCCCATAATTTGTGCTTCTCCAGTTGTGGTCGTTCCGGAGTCTAATGGGGAAGTGAGGTTGTGTGCTGACTTCAAGGTGTCGATCAACCCTCATTTAGTAGACGATGAATACTCAATTCCAACATTTGAAGAAACTGTATTGAAGTTGAATGGCTCTCAAATGTATTCTGTGATTGATTTGAAGGACGCTTATTTACAGATTCCGGTTGATGATGAATCAAAAGAATATCTCGTGATTGCGACACACAAAGGATATTTCACGTTTAACAGATTACCATTTGGTATTAAAACAGCACCTAAGATTTTTCAAAAGTTGATGGACCAGCTATTTGTTGGAACGGATGATGTTGCATGGTATTTTGACGATATTTGTGTGGGAGGAAAAAGTGGACCAGACCACATTGAAAGACTCAAAACCGTATTCAATATTTTGAGAAAAGCTGGACTTTGTACACGCGAGGATAAATTACAACTTTTAAAAGAAAGTGTGACTTATCTTGGACACAAAATAAGTGCCCTTGGAATTCAACCGATTGAAGATCGTGTAGAGGCTATCAAGAAACAACCACCGCCAAAGAATGTGTCCGAACTTCGATCGTTTCTAGGATCTGTTAACTACTATTCAAGATTCATTCCCAATTTGCAGACCTTTTGTTTCCCACTACACAGACTTTTGCATAAACACTCAGCATGGAACTGGACTAGTGAGTGTGAGAACGCTTTTAATCAGATCAAGAACTGTATCTCCACTAATATGATACTCGTTCATTATAATCCAACTCGTCCACTAATTCTCGCGACAGATGCTTGTAACCGAGGCCTGGGGGCCGTTCTCCTTCAGCAAGACCCTGATGGTAGTCAGAAGCCTATTGCAGCTGTTTCGAGAACATTGAATTCGGCAGAGCAGAACTACTCTTCAATAGATAAAGAAGCTTTGGCCATTATTTTTGGCGTCGAGAAATTTTACAAGTATTTGTACGGTAGACGTTTCACATTATTATGTGATCATAAACCGCTTGAAAGGATCTTTGGAGCAAAACAAGCCATTCCTAAACACGCTGCTTCAAGGCTTGCACGTTGGGCGATCATTCTTAGCGGATATGACTACGTTATCAACTACAGAGCTGGGAAGGACAATGTTTTAGCAGACTGTTTAAGCAGGTTACCACTAGACGATGTGAAAACCATTAATTCTGTACAACACCTTGGTGAGGTAGACCAAGTGAGGTCTATGAGGATTGAGGATTTGTCCTTATCCAAACGAACGTTACAAGATCACACCCACAGAGACGATGAATTGAAACATATAGTATCATACTGTATCAGGGGATGGCCAGAAAAGAATTCGGTCCCAAACAACCTAAGTATATTTTATGACAAGCGATTCGAACTATCTTATGAAGACGGAATTTTGCTATCGCAAGAAAGAATTGTAATTCCAAAATCATTGAGGGAACATATTCTTAATTATTTACACATTTCACACCCAGGCATTGTTGCAATGCGTTCTTTGGCAAAGATGTATGTTTACTGGCCAAAAATAGATGACGAAATCGAAAATTTGGTTAAATCTTATACAAGATGTCAAACATTTAGGAAAAATGATGCAGAAACACCACTTAATTCTTGGAACATTCCTGAAAATGCTTGGGAGCGGATACATATAGATTTCAAGGGTCCTTTTGAAGGATACATGTGGCTGGTGATAATAGACGCGTATTCTCGATGGCTTGAGATATTTCCGATGAAGACTGCTACGAGCAATACAGTCATAAAGAGACTAAGGGAACTGTTTTGTAGGAATGGACTTGTTAAACACATCGTGACTGATAATGGAAATCAGTTTGTCTCACAAGAATTTGAAGATTTTTGTCAAAAAATAACATTAATCACATAAGAACAACTCCTTATCACAGTCGATCCAATGGTTGTGTTGAAAGAGTAATCCAGACTTTCCAGAACAAATATATAATGATCAATATCAGTGATCATGAACAAAGGCTTCAGACACTTTTACTTTCATACAGAACTACACCAACACATCAACTGGAAGGATACCGGCTGAACTGTTTTTCAAGAGAAACTTAAGAACACTACTTGACACGCTTAGACCAGATGTAAGAACAAAGATGGAACAAAGTCAGCAACGACAAAAATATTACCATGACGTACACTCACGATCTAAGACCTTTGAAGCTGGAGATGAGGTTTGGGTGAAGAGAAATCCGAATGAAAATTGGAGGGAAGGTATAATATTGAGAAGAACTGGGCCTTTATCATACAGAGTTATGATTGACAATCAAGAATACAGACAACATGCTGACCATTTGAGAGCCCGCACATCCAACCACAATCCAACCATTCAACACTCAACTTGTGAACAGCTACGAGGTAACAACACCACAAATCAAAGTGACACTACAAATCAACAATTAACTAGAAAATCAGATCGAACCATACGAAAACCCAACTACTACCATAATGAATATTAAGAGTTAAAAAAAGAAGGGAAGAAATATAATTATCTGTATCTTAAAACACATGGTATGAAAAACAAAAACAATGTTTGTTTACTTTTTGTCATATATTTTTGACAGTTGAAATAAAACTTCTTTTTGTTAGTTTATTGTAATTATTTTATTAATCACGTTACAATTTTACACTGATATTAGTGAATTAGTGAAAGAAGTTTCATAAAACTTATTACCTCGTAAATCTAGAAACCTTTACGAAAATAAATATAAAGAATATATGCAATCATGATGGCGCATTCAGCTACAATGGACGTGAATAACTGTGATTGTATTTATTGTTTGGGAAATTAAATCTGCAGTTGTAGGAAAAGTTTAGTATGTATTTCACGTGTAAAGCATCTTTCTCGCTTTCGCTAAAAACCTGCTGTTATTTGTTAAGCTCAAGCGAGAAAGACCTACTTTACGCTCTAAATACATAAATAACTATTCCCAGCGATTCAATGAGACGTTGCATGGCACCTTACGTTGGGGGCACGTACGTGAATGGTCACCTTAAAGGTGACCATTCATGTATAGCACGGTGCAATGAAATATCTGAGTTTAAACCCCTGAAGTAGATAACTTTTTATTCAGACTATTATAGAAACCCAATTTTAAAGGTTAAATAAAATACTAGGATTAACTTGCAAATTTCAGTATTATTAGTGTTTAACAGAAAATTACAATATGTTGGCACATGGCAGCTAATTCATACCATTTCAGGGAAAACGGAAAATTCATCAAGGAGGCGTTTGATCTTCTCATGTTAATTTATGATGGAAGAGCAACCTTAAGTTTGTAATTAAGCATTTAAAAACGTATATTTCATGTAAATTATTGAACTGATCTGTCTATTCTGAAATTTGTAAAAATTATACAATTTTTTTCAAATAACGTAAAATTGGACTGAAAATTTGTTATCTTTTCAGCGAGCGAAGCCACGGGTATATTTACTAGTCTTTACATAAGATTGATTAGCAGCCCGCGTCACTTCGTGACTTAAAAACGATTTGGTAAAATAGGCTTTAGTTTCATGTTGATTATGTATGGAGTTTTGCAGCGTAAAATACCTTTAAATGAGGAAGTGTGTGTATTTTTACGAATTCTTTTTTCTAGACTAATTCTTTGTTTCATAGAACTGGAATAAAATTACCAGTAATTGAACTTCTCATCGGGGCAAACTTGAAAACATAACTTATTGCTTTAGTCTTGAATCTCCAATATGTGTAATAAATTCCTCACATAATATGATAAGTTCATTTATTTCATCTGTTTAAAAAGTATCTATGTATACGTTCTATACACTTTGAAATTTTGACAATGCAACAATATTCATTTTTCACAAAATGGGTGTTAGTTTACCTGGATTTTCATTACGTACTTGGCGCATCTCCATGTCTCAGTTGTAGAGTTTTCTTTTATTGACGCTTAATGTTAATTCTACACAACATCTATGCGTCAGTTTCTTGCATTCAGCTTTGTTAGGTGTTAACAAAAAATGGTAAGAAGATGGACAAACCACTAATCTACTGATGAACTAATATCTAAATAACATTTAAAATAGCCATTCACCGTAAAAACAAATTATTCAACTCTCATAATGGCCAAGGAATTAAATTTTCAAACTGATCCGATTTTTTTGTTCCGCATCTTAAAGACATGTTTGGAAAATTTTTACCTAAGCAAATAACATAAATTTCTATGAAATGCCTTCATTAAATAGGCATATTGTCATTGAAACATTCCAAATTGGAGTTAAATGGGCAGGTTAACCCTTAACACCTCAATATCTTTCGCATTCCAAGTACATTTGCAAAGTACAGGTATTAAATTTAAAATGTCTTTTAACTCTTGAATATTTTAGGTTAATAATCAACTAATATTTTAAAACTTTAAACAAACTTTAAACTGTCATAGTTTGTTAGAAAATCCCATTTCCAGATCACCTCCTAAGTTACTTATGTTCCTTTTAAAGTTTGCTTTTTATGAAGCAGACAGTTGGTCTTAGTTTCAATAGGGCAAATACTTCTCCTTATTTTCAGTTGTCTTAAAAAACTCAATATTTTAATAAATAAAAATCATAATGTGGATGTTTGTTAGCTGACTTTTGCTAGCACTGCATTCTGTGGTGTGTCTATGGAACTATTTCATATCTTGATCATCTGTTTTGTTACAAACAAATGTGATTTGAAGAAAGTTCACAGGCTCTAACATAGATAGTAGCACTTTTGCTGAAATTTCAAAAGCCTCCTGTGTGTAATGGGATATTTCCCAAAATCCGCAAAAGGCACATCTAGAATAATAGTTTTGATTTGATACCAAATACGTGCAGAAAAATTTATTTATAGGGGTCGATTTGCTCTGTACAAAATCTCAGAAATCCTTTTAATAATATAGTTGACCCTTTGGACTCTGGGAAGGAACCCGATTGAGTTAGGATGAAATAGATGGCTTAAAAACCTTATCCGTGACATTTTAGCGAATTTCCCCTATAGGGAAGAAGCTGTTACCGTAGGTCTCATGGTAAGACCTAAGCCCAAGACCATCATAATTTTTCTTTTTGAGGTCCTCAGATGCCAAAAACACCATTCGTTCACTTTCATAAATATATATATATATATATGTGTGTCTTTAAGCACGATAACTTGCGCAAAAATGGTCCAATCGGAATGAAATTGGGCATAGACGTGTAAAGTAGTAATTATTCGGACGAGTTCGTAAACCAGCCCGATCGGACCACCGGAAGGGGGGGTAAAGGGGGGTAAACCCCCCCAAAAATGGGTTTATAGCGAATTTCCCCTATAGGGAAGAAGCTGTTACCGTAGGTCTCATGGTAAGACCTAAGCCTAAAACCATCATAACTTTTCTTTTTGAGGTCCTCAGATGCCAAAAACACCATTCGTTCACTTTCATAAATATATATATATATATATATATATCTATATATATATATATATATCTATATATATATATATATATATATATATCTATATATATATATATATATATATATATATATCTATATATATATATATATCTATATATATATCTATATATATATATATATATATATATATATATATATGTGTCTTTAAGCACGATAACTTGCGCAAAAATGGTCCAATCGGAATGAAATTTGGCATAGACGTGTAAAGTAGTAATTATTCGGACGAGTTCGTAAACCAGCCCGATCGGACCACCGGAAGGGGGGGTAAAGGGGGGTAAACCCCCCCAAAAATGGGTTTTTTTGAGATTTTTACATAGAAAAATAAAATTTTTCAAATTTTTATTGGCACCATTGAATTCAGCCCAAAAAAACAAACAATTTAGTATTTTGAATCATGGCTCTATGTCCATTGGTTGCCGAGATATTGAAAGTGGAAAACGCAGTACGTTGTCCCAATGTTAACCTTATGGGAAATAAGTAAAATTCTATATCTCGCTTATTTCTCAACATATCTTGATAAAACTTGGTAAATGGCTTCTTCTAGTTCAGATCTACTAAATATTGAATTAAAACCACCCAGTTTTAATATACCTGTAGCAGCAAACCTCCATACTCATTCCCCATGTTATTCTTATGGAGCTTACAAAAACATGTCAAATCTCGCTTTGTTGGATCGAAATATGTTGTTTTGCACTTGAAATTCGCTGAGTATGCAGGTCTGCTGCAACGGGGGTATTTGAGATTTTTACATAGAAAAATAAATTTTTTCAAATTTTTATTGGCACCATTGAATTCAGCCCAAAAAAACAAACAATTTAGTATTTTGAATCATGGCTCTGGCTCTATGTTCATTGGTTGCCGAGATATTGAAAGTGGTAAACACAGTACGTTGTCCCAATGTTAACCTTATGGGAAATAAGTAAAATTCTATATCTCGCTTATTTCTCGACATATCTTGATAAAACTTGGTAAATGGCTTCTTCTAGTTCAGATCTACTAAATATTGAATTAAAACCACCCAGTTTTAATATACCTGTAGCAGCAAACCTCCATACTCATTCCCCATGTTATTCTTATGGAGCTTACAAAAACATGTCAAATCTCGATATGTTGGATCGAAATATCTTGTTTTGCACTTGAAATTCGCTGAGTATGCAAGTCTGCTGCAACGGGGGTATTACATATTTGTACCTACTTTCATGGCAAACAGTCCAACGGAATACGAGTCAATACACGTGAAACATGTATAATCGAACTAATTTACCAACCAATTTTTTTTATGAATATAGTTATTCAAAACAATATTTTATCCAATACTTTCATCAAGTATTATTGATAATAATAATAATGATAATAATAATAATAATAATAATAATAATAATAATAATAATTTTTTTTTTTTTTTTTGGTAGGAGGTGGAATGCGTTTACGCACACTGAGGGGCTCGTTGTCCCCTCAGTAGTGTCGGACTCCCACGAGCTCGATGTCCCGTGAACTACCGACTAAACCACCTCCCTCGGCACCGAGGACACTAGCCTGGAACTGTTTCACACATTACTTCGGGCTAGGCCTTTGATATTACGCCGATAGGGCAACCTCCGTGGGGAAATGCTGAGGATTAAGGCCGATCGAGGTCGACCTTTTTCGCCCGAAGAATGGCCTGGACGTAGTGCTGGACACAGTTCCAGTTGCCCTCTCCCTGGAGCATAGCTCCGACGATGTTGTTTGGGCTGACGATCACGCCGATCTCAGATGAAAGTGAGGCTCGGCGGACGTGCCAACGGTCGCACTGAAAGAAGGTGTGCTCGGACGTATCTGGGATGCCGGGGCAATACAGACAGTCCGGGCTGGCGACTTTGCCCATCCGGTGCAGATAGGCTCGGAAGTAACCGTGTCCAGAAAGAAACTGGGTCACGTAGTAATCGACCTCGCCGTGCTGCCGCTCCAGCCATGGTCGGACGGAAGGTATGAGCTGGAAGGTCCAACGTCCCCTCGGCTGGGCTTCCCAGTCGCGCTGCCAGGAGTCGAAGCTGCGATCGCGCTCTTCTCTGGCAGCTGTTTCCCGGCCCACTTCAGGCCTCCTCCGGTAAATCGCCTGCCTCTCCCTCGCGAGGAAGAGGACGGGGATGACTCCGGCGATCACCAACACAGCAGGCTCGGAGACTGTGCGGTAGGCCGAAGCGACCCGCAGAGCTCCTCGACGCTGGACTCGGGCAAGCCGGTCTCGGAAGACTCGCTTCTCGAGTGCGTGAGCCCATACCTCCGCCCCGTACAGCAAGACTGACTGGACGGCAGTCATGAGCAGACGGCGCTTGCAGGAACGAGGACCGCCGACATTGGGCATAAGCCTGCCAAGGGCAGCGACACCCTTAGCGGCTTTGTCGGCAGCGCGGGATCTGCTCGCCGAAAGACAATCTGCTGTCGACCATGACTCCCAGGTACTTTGCAGCAGGCTTAGTCTCGAGTGTGACGTCACCTATCTGCACCGGGAACACGGTGTTTATCCTCTTTTTGGTGAGAACGACGATCTCCGTCTTACTGATAGCCAGGGACAAGCCGTGATCTCGCATCCACCCGTTGACCTTGGCCATTACAACGCTGAGCCTCAGTTTTGCCTGCTCGACGTTCCTCGCAGCGATCAAGGCAGCGACGTCGTCAGCATAGCCAACGAGGCGGGTCTCATCGGGCATGTCTAGCCTCAGCAAGCTGTCGTAGGACACGTTCCAGAGATCTGGTCCGAGAATGGACCCCTGCGCAGCCCCGGAAGTGATGGGAATGCGCCGCTGACCTTCGGTCGTGTCGTACAACAGAACGCGGTCTGACAAATACGCTTCTATCATACGCAGGAGGTAGGAGGGAACTTGGAACGTATGCTCAAGCGCCCAGAGCATATCGCTCCACCTGGCGGAGTTAAAAGCGTTCTTCACGTCGAGCGTGACGAGAAGGACCACGCGGCGCGACCAATGGTTGTGATCCTCCGCCCTCCGCACTGCCTCAACTACCTCCTGAATAGCGTCGATGGTAGAGCGGCCGGATCTGAAGCCGTACTGCTGCGGGGACAAGTCCCCCGCAGAGACGATGGCCTCGGTCAGCCTGACGCGCAGGAGCTTCTCAAACACTTTCCCGGCCGTGTCGAGCATACACAGGGGTCGGAAAGGGGAAGGGGTCCCCGGTGTGCTCTTCGCCTTCGGGATAAGAACAAGGCGGGCAACCGTCCACGAAGAAAAGAAAACGCCTTCCGCCAGACACGCGTTGAACATATCGAGCAGAAGCCTTGGATTCACCTCCGCAGCGAGCTTGAGCACCTCCGCCGGAATGCCATCGGGACCGGGCGCTCTTCTGGGTCGTAGGGATCGGACGGCGGCGGTGAGTTCCTCTTCCCGGAAGACTGGGAAGGCGCATACCTCTCCGAATTCCCTGACTGGCCGAACTGGGTGGCTGGGAAACAGTGTGTCGACGACGGCGGCCATGGCTTGTGGTTCCATGACCGCAGGTGGTGAGCGAGCCCCTAGCTTCTGGGTTACAAGTTTGTAGCCCATCCCCCAGGGGTCGTTGTCGATATCCTGACACAGCTGTTTCCAGCACCTGACTTTACTCCGGTTGATGGCACCGCGGAGCTCTCGGCGGGCCGCTCTGTGCTCAGCCGATCTGGCATTTGCATCAGGGCGGTTCCTGGCTCGCTGTGCAGCTCGTCGGAGACCAAGGCATCTCCTCCGGAGTTCCGCGATTTCAGGCGTCCACCAGTAAACCGGCTTCTTCCTGTGGCGGCGGGAAACTCCGGGCATCGACTGCTCACACGCGGTCGCGATGAGACGCATCGTCGATGCTGCCAGATCTTCGGCACCTGTGAAATTCACAATGCTCTGGTCTTTAATTACTTCTTTAAAAGTGTCGTTGCTCAGACGACTGGTGTTCCAGCGTCGAGCCAGAGGAGCAGGTTCAGCGCGCAAGCGCGCACCCTCGGGAAGGACCTTGAAGAGGATCCCCTGATGGTCGCTAGAGGAATACTCCTCGCAGACACGCCAGTCGGAGATCCGCTGGACAATCCCTTCAGAGGCAAGGGATATGTCAGGGATCGTCTCTCTGCACCCCGGACGGCGAAAGGTGGAAATGCCGCCCGTATTAAGGATACAGAGGCCCGACCTGGCAGCCGACTCGAGGACGTAACGACCTCGGGTGTCGGTCCGCGGGGAACCCCATTCCACGGCTTTGGCGTTAAAATCGCCACCGACTATGACCCCGCCAGAGATGTTAATGATCTCATCCTCAATGGAATCGACCATGTCGCGGTAGTCTGCGATCGGTTGGTTAGGCGTGAGGTAACAGGAGAAGACAGTGAAACCCCTGCTCCTCACCCAAACGAAGCCGTTGCCCGATCCGGAATCGAGAACAGGCACCTTCCCGAGGTCCAAGATCCAAATCGCCGCAGTGCCGGAGGGATCCGAGAACCACTGCGCGGAGCGTCGGTTCTGGTACTGCTCACTGAGAAGCAGTAGGTCAGCACCCTGCTCCGTAGCGAATTGGAACAGCAAGTCGTTTGCTGTCCTGCTCCTCTGCATATTAAGTTGCAGAACACTGATCATTTCTGTTGTTTCTGGCGAAGCTCCTGGATGGCCCGCCTGTACTGCCCGCAACGACCAGACCCAGCGGAATGCTTGACCTGGTCGCCCTTCAAGCCGGCTTCTGTACACAGGACACATGACAACGCTGCATTGCATGCGCTGGCCCTGTGATCCTGGCCGCCGCACTTGAAGCAGAGCTTGCTTCTATCGGGTCCAGGGCAGCGATTAGCTACGTGACCGAACCCCAGACATTTAAAACATCTGGAGGCCACGAGCTTCTCGCGCACCCGACAGCTCACATACCAGACTTTCAGGTGGCCCTTCTCCAGGAGCTTCTCAGCTGCTCTGGCTCCCAGCGTGAGGATCGCCACCTTCTGACCCCGAGCGTTCGCCTTTGAGAGGAAGGTTTTCACCTCGACGTTGTCGCCGATGGCGGATTTGACGGCAGCAGTCACCTCCGCCTCGGTCGTCAGCTCGTCAAGGTCCCTCACCTCCAGCGTCGACTTGGGTTCGAGAACGCGGACGGTCGCGTTCGCCCCCAAGATAGTCTGCAGGTCCTCGCTGAAGGCGGCTTTACTTTTGGAGGAGTCACCGAGCTCGACCAAAAGATCGCCGGCTCGGGTCTTCCTCATGCCCTTGATGACGGCGCCCTTCTGATCGGGCTTCGCTTTGCTGCGAATTTCGCCCAGCACGTCGGCGAAGGATTTCCCCTCCGACGGCTTGATGAGAAGAGCGTCCGGCCGCTGCTTGCGGGACTTCTTCCTCGGCGCCTTCTTCTTGTCCTGGGTGCCAGGCTGGCTTCCAGGCTGCTGGGGAGGGTCTCTCTTCTTCCCCCTCTTCCTGACGACGTCGGTCCACTTTTCGGGGTCCGATGTCTCCCGTGGACCGTTTCCCCGAGGTTTCTTCTCAGCCTCCGGTTGGGCGGGGCTAGAAGCGGCCCGCTTCCCACCGGCCGGCTGAGCCTTTACCCGCAGTGACGGGGTCGTCTGCGTCGAAGCAGTCACCGACTCACATGACTGCCACGACCTCCTCAACTGGATGATGTGGTGAAGGCTGACCTCCAATTGGACGATGCCATCCTTCACATCCTGGCTGATATTCTTCTGCCGGTTGGTCGCGGCCTTCATCACAGCGAGGATGTCAAAGCACTTTTTGGTGTGCTCGTCCTCCTGCTGCTTGGCGAGCGCGATGACTGCCTCGAAAGGAGACGTTCCATCGTCCATCCGCTCGTTTAGAGTGGGTGTCTCATCGGTGGCCGCTGATGTTCTGGCAACCGATGAGGCAGGTGTCACGACACGGCTCGGCGGCGATCTTTCGACCCGCGACCTTCTTTCGAAGGGGCTTGCCACCCCGTCGTCGAGCCCGCTCAGAGAAGAGCGTTGTTGGTTGCTTTGTGGGGTTAGGGTACCCCGGGAAGATTCCTGCACCTTTTGAATTGTTTTTCCTTTTGAACCACTCATGATGTCTGGATTAGCCCCCAAAACTGGGCGTTTGTTACCCCCCAAAACAGTACCCCAATGTGATTGTCAAAACCGACCCGTCATCAGAGCAACTATATCCGCGCTCGACCGCCTCCAAAACACCGGCGGTCCTAGACGAGCAGTGGCCTCGGCAGAGCCCCCCCGTGACCGCAGCAGGGCCCTACCCGGTCGCCAACCGGCACCGCCACGGCCAAGGGGATTTTCGCCGGCTGATAGGGCAGCCAGGTCAGTTGGCTGAGCTGACCCGGGCCCCTGTACTATCCGGCAGCCTGGGAGGTGCAGAACCCAGTTTTTAAGCTGTACCCTCTGCTCGTCCCAGACCTCCAGCGCAATGGAGGCTGAAGAACACAGAGTCACCCCGGCGAATAGGCCGGAATGATTTAGAAAAAACAACCGGGCTATTGAAATTAAACGGAAAATAGAGTTGTGAAAAGGAGACGCGAAAAAGGACCAGTGCGCCCCCCTCCCCTTTTAGTCGGCTCTTACGACAAGCAGGGGATACTGTTGGACATTCTGTCCCGGCCCAATACGGGAAAATAATAATAATAATAATAATAATAATAATAAGACATATTCGTAGAACAATATTAGGTAATAATTTAACGAACAGCCGTTGATTTACGAGAACTAATTAAAAAAGTCAACATTAACAATGAATATTGACCTGGTATATTTCCATCATACGACGGGGGGTACAAATCCGGGGGGTAAGATTCCGGGGTCGGACTTAAGAAGCCAGGTTTAATTGGATTTATATCAATTATGCAACTGTTCAGCTAACCGTGAAATGTCAGTTGATTAAAATACATATGAATTTATCCCTCCTAAAAGTTCGCGGCCGGAATTGTACCCCCCGTCCTGTGACGTCAAAATGACGTAGCGTTTTTTCTGGGGGGTACAAATCCGGGGGGTACAATTCCGGCGACCCAAAAAAAAATTGAGCGTCCAATAGGAAACCAAATAAGTACAAGAAAATAACATTGCTGCAGCCAATGACATGCGGATATTTAGGAATCAATCGTCCACCTCTCTCTAAACATTCATTATCCGTCTCTCTCGCACACATTCTTTAAATTGGTCGGGATTTTCATGCGCGAACTGTAGTTGTGATTTTGGAATTACTTAGTGTTATATAGGCGATTTAAAATTTATAACCGCTAAATTGTATGAAATCGCTTGCATAATTGAATTGCATTAAATGTAAAAAAGAGTTTCTTAGAGCGCTTCCTCAACAAAACCTCAAAAAGGGTGAGTTTTAACTTTCCAATTTTACTAAAAATATCATTCTTAATATTTATTTTTGAATTGATAACTAACTTACATTATCATTTTTGTGCAGAAAAAAACTTCAGTTTTACACATTTATTTTTAAACTGTATTCCTCTTACAGCAATTTTATTTATTCGGAGATTTTGGATTTGGAATTTATGATCCTTTAACCTACTTTGAAAGACCTTGGAGGCGTATATCAGAGTAAATATTAAACAGTTTTAAGATATAAAAAAGAAAGTGCGAATGTTTCCCCAATTAAAATAAGAGTAGAGTAGGCCTATCATTAAGGAAGTGGTTGAAGAACATAATGTTTCTATTTTTACTCGAAAACTAAAATATTCGAGTTTTTAATTGCAAATTTTACAAATACCATCTTTAAAAATGCAAGATGTTAATTTATTTTTCACCTCACTAAAACAATATTACCTGTTTTACTTACGTCATACATGGAGGCCGAAAACAGCTCTTTTCAGTCAGACGGCCGAAAACTTTCAGCCGAAAGTCAACTGGTCGTTTATTTGTAAACAACATGTGAACAACACATAACTGAACGGCATTCAATAGGTTCCAACGACAGGCTAGTGGCAATCATGTATGATTTTCATTGCTATCGGATGCTTAGCAACCATGAAATGAAGTTATATCGCTAATAATTTCTAAGTTTAGTTTTCAAGTGTGTTAAAAATAATAAATATTCATAATATTTTAAATGTTGTATAGTGTTTATTTCATTGTGTAGTTAGGTGAAAAATAGTGTTTGCACCAGGGCCGAGAGGGTTCTTTTCAGCCCTCGATCGTTTCATATCTTCATACTTCGTCTCGGATTTGGAACACGATATCGAGCCCGCAAATTCTTATTTTTGGCCCTTGTTGCGAAATATGCTATTCAATCAATTAAACTTTAAGTTACTTCAATCGAACTAACAATGATAATACACAATATAGTTAATATATAAATAAATTCATATCTTGTTATTAATCTGCTTTATTAATAACTGGCAGTAGTTTCCCGTGGCTTCGCTCGCGATAAAAATTACAGCTGATCTTACTTCTGCTCTTTGAACTGTCAAATTTTAGTATTTACAGCGGTTTACAATGCAGTATTTGAATGTTTACATCCTTATAAAATGTAAACATTGAAGCTAAGGATGTTCAGGGGGCGTAGCCCGAGGGGATTTTAAGGAAGTGAATAGGCTTATATCCTTTTCTGATATAGTGGCTCTATTCCTGCAAAATTTCAGCTCAGTTGGTCCAGTATTTTTCACGTGGTTGAAAGACAGATATTCACACAAACATCCATACTAATAGTAGTGGAATTTTAAATATATATGAATTAATTTTAATTCGCGCTTAGTGTTTTTTGTGTTTTGTAGTAAATAACAGCTGTAATTCAGTTTAAAAATAGTTAATTTTTTATCTAATTGAGATGTCTTGATGTATCGAATGTTTCAATGAAATGATTTGAACAATTCTCTGAGTTTTTTATGGGAGCGTTTTCAGGTGATAAAAAATTTAAATTTATCTTTCATATAAACACCAACGTGATCAACCTTCATTAGCAAATTATATTTATACTTCAAATTGATCGGTATTATTTTTTTCTATTTACATATAAAGAGTTTTCTCTGAAATGATATCCTATTACTGGAACCCATAGATTTAAACAACATTATTGACGTAGATAAATAAATATTATTTGTGAAACAAATCAAACCGTTAAATTTACTGATGCTCCTTCGTGTGATGGTTGAAAACCCCCAGTAACTGATGCTCCATCGTGTGAGAATCAAAACATGTACTCTCATAAGAATGAAAATAATCTCAGAACCTTTTCCTTCTAGGAAAACGTAGTAACAAGCACCACTAGTTATTTTTTAACCAAACGGTTAAAAACTAAACATGAATTTAAATTCACAGTTACAAAAAATTTTGCAAAATTATTTCTATTGTAATAAAATAAAACAAATTACGGTACTAAAAATTAATTGAAAATATATATTTATTAAATGGAGATTTTAGTTTTCATTACTAAATTTGGGCTAGTATAAGTTCTTCGTAATAAAAATACTCATTTTCCTGATTATTTTAAGGAAATTGAAAACATCAAGCAATAAAGTGGCAAGTTTTAAAACAATTTCAACAGGTTCTTCTGCTGAGCGCAGAGGACCAGCGGTTGCGAAAGCTGCCCAAGTCAAGTGTAGCAATCAGGCGCAATGACAGAGGAATGAGAACAGTTCACAGTAACGATTGTGAGGTATGATGATAACACCTCTCGCCTCCACTTATGTAAAGTAAAGCTTCGAAATTAAATGTGGTTAAATGTCGCAGTGCGCATTGTATGTAGATGACGGGCCCACGTGCCGTGACAGCCTTGTGTCCTGGTGACTCGCGACGGGGAGTTCGGCCAACGTTGACATCCTGGGTTAATTGACGAAATAAATATTGCAATTTTGAATTGTTTTTAAAATTAAGTAAAGAACCAAAACAAAATCCTCCGCGCGGTTTCAATACCTACGTTAACGTTGTTTCAATATTCACGTTTATATGTGCTATTACGTCGCTAACACTGGATTCAATAAAATAAAATGTCTTTAAATAATCGTCTCTTCACTAATGAGCGTCTTTGTTTAGCAACTGTTTCATTATGTGAATTCATTATCAGTAACTTTAATCATACATGGTATTTAGTTGAATGGCTGATTTCTTTTGCTAAAAAATCGTATTTACAATAAGATAAGACAGTTTTTATTTCGATACAACAGCGAACGATAAAATCAATGAATAATATATTCTATAACCACTAAAGCTTGAATGGAGTTCATAATGAATGTTAAGAACTATAATTTTATTATTTAGAAGTTAGCTTATCTTGCGATCTTTATTTGTAGTGTTAAAGTCTTCACAAAAACAAATTAATTGAATCGTATTGTTATCCGTTTATATTGTTGCTTATTCAAAGCCCAAAGAAGAAGTACATAATTATTCTGGTCGAATTTAAATAATGTATGCAATTGTGTTTTCAAAATCTTAATTGTGCACTCAAACTCTTTACTAAGGCTATTTATTATTTAGCTTTAATCTGAGTTTATTTCAACTAAATATCGCGTTAGACTGATGAATCAGTTTTCATGCAGGTCCACTGAAGAAGTACACTTGACTCCTACAAACAACATTGAACACTTGGGACCGACGCACATTTTCTGCTCACGCCACCCCGGACCTGCCCCCTGCCGCCATATGTACCTTCACCGGCCGTGGCGGGGCAGCAGACTGTGCCATGCAGCAGTGAGTGATGCGTATGCAGCGATGCCCGCCAATATGTCAACGGCCGCGACTCTGACTCACCGAGCCACGCGCGATTAGATTTGGATAATTAAATCCGCTCCTGAAGTGATTACCGGATGATGTATAGGTTTACTCCGGCGGATGTTGAGCAGTTTATAACCGCCCTCCTGATGTATGGCGCCTCAAACCGCGTTTTGGTTTCATTCAACAACAAGCGGGCTAATTGTTTTACCGGGCTAATATAACAGAGTTTTACTTTTAATCTACTCAGTCTGTTATGCAAATTAAACAAGGAAGCGCGTTTTGGTGTGTTATATTAATTGGTTCTATATGTTTGAAAAAGTTGTGATATGAATCCAGCCTACGTACCTTTAAAATTTTAAAAAAGCAAGAAACTAATTCGTGCATCTTTTGATTTATTAATTTATGCCAGTGTGTCTTTATTCTCTTCTTAGTAATATTTTCTGAAAGTAATTATTTTCTCTCTTAGTTCCCGTTAAAGGTGACGTCACACTAACATATAAAACAATTAATCCATTTTATAAACCTTTAATACATTTTTAATTTTACAATATAGGTTTTCTTGAAATGAAGACTTATTACTTACATTGTTTGTGTACTGGGTTAAAATCATATAACATTTGAAAATATGTGATGAATTTAGAAATAGTCCAGACAACGAAAAGGTATAGAGGGAAATTTTTGAAACACAATTTTTGACTTTGCAGCTTTGTTTGGATTTGTTTGGAGGTGAACATCAAAAGTCCTCGTCCGTAGCCCTTGAGCGGGGAGAGGGAGGGGGGTCTAAAGGTACAATTTTTTGGTTTTTCCTAAATATCTTGAAAACTATAAACTTTTAGTGTTCTCTATTACATTTAAAAATTAAAGAAAATTAAATTTTCTGTAAGAAAAATATATAATATGTCTACTTTGGTCCAACAGTTACCAAGGAAAGCACTAATTTTTTAATATAAAAAAATCTCTTCCATAAGAAATACATGTAAATTTGTGGGTAAAATAGATGCCCAATTGGACAACGCTTTTTTCACCTAAAGGAAAATGAACAGCGTTCAGGAAATATTGACAAAATTTCCAGTAATTTGAAACCTCAATTATAAAAAATGGTCCAAAATAAAGGGGTTGGTGAGCTCACAAAAAACGTTATTTTTCAAGATATTATAACAAATTTTCCTTAAGGTGAAAAGCGTTGTCCCATTGGGCATGTACGTTACCCTCAAATTTACATGTATTTCTTATGGAAGGGATATGTTTTTTAAATATCACTAAAATTAGTGCTTAAACGGACCTAAGTAGACATATAAAACCGTTGGACCTAAGTAGACATATTATATATTTTTCTTACAAGAAATTTAAGTTTCTTTAATTTTTAAATTTAATAGGGAATACTAAAAGTTGATAGTTTTCAAGATATTTAGGAAAAACCAAAAAATTGTACCTTTAGACCCCCCTCCCTCCTCCCGCTCAAGGGTTACGGACGGGGACTTTTGACATGTTCACCTCCTAACTAGTCCAAACAAAGCTGCAAAGTCAAAAATTGTGTTCCATGCAATTCAACCTATACCTGTTTTGAGCATTCGATGACTGGACTAAAACTGCAGTTTCATAACAATTAGAAAGGAAGGCGAAGGAAACATTTTGTGTCGTAATATAAAAATCAAGCGTATGCTTTAATGTGTTTCCAATCTAAACAATTAATTTTTATTTGGAATATAAACATTGACTTTACAGCCAAATTAATAAAATATAACTTGTGTATTGGCCTTTTTTTGCCAAGTGAAGATTTTGGACATGTATTGACTGCCTCCACAAGATCACAGAGGTATATGAGTATAGATGTACCGAGGTATAGGGTATATTAGTTTCAATGAGACTGAAATACTTTCTTCAAATATGTCCGAAGGACTGGGATGTTGCCTATTTTATTAAATCTTCTTATTAAAAAATCCCTTTAGCTAATTTTGATTCCTAAACGTGATGTGTTCTCCCCAATTTAGATTCCCATCGAACCTAACTCCTTGGAAGCAGACATTGTCTGTCCGCTCAGGCTGGTCCTCATATATAAAAATACTAAACTACTGTATCTATAAAATTGCTACTGCCACTAACTAATTTACAACATTAATCCTCAATATCACACCTCACAAAGTTCATCATCTCTCGAAATTCGTTAAGTTTTTCTCTCTAGTTATAATTTTTAAAGAGTGGAACTTTTCCATTTAATTTTCATGTTTATTCAGCATGAAAGTAATTAATACTGTGAACTGAAACAGTTGAATTCCATTCAAAGCATATATAGAGTACATGATTGTTCTAATAGCCCATAGAACAATTTCGGAGAAGTACAGTATAAATAAATAAATAAATAAATAAATACCTATAAAATATGTTTACTAGAAATAATTGTTTCTTCAATTAGTTTTCTTACAGTCTTACTTGCCACCCCATAGGAGCTACCTTTGTGATTAATTTATTATTCTTTGTTTTTCTTTGGCCACTGGCTCCGTCAACTCCGCCAGGTGGAGCGATATGCCGTGGGCGCTTGAGCATACGTTCCATGTTCCCTCCTACCTCCTGCGTATGATCGAAGCGTACTTGTCAGACCGCGTTCTGTTGTTCGACACGACCGAAGGTCAGCGGCGCATTCCCATCACTTTCGGGGCTGCGCAGGGGTCCATTCTCGAACTAGATCTCTGGAACGTGTCTTACGACAGCTTGCTGAGGCTAGATATGCCCGATGAGACCCGCCTCGTTGGCTATGCTGACGACGTCGCTGCCTTGATCGCTGCGAGGAACGTCGAGCAGGCAAAACTAAAGCTCAGTGTAGTAATGGCCAAGGTCAACGGGTGGATGCGGGATCACGGCTTGTCCCTGGCTATCAGTAAGACGGAGACGTCGTCCTCACCAAAAAGAGGATTAGCACCGTGTTCCCGGTGCAGATAGGTGACGTCACACTCGAGACTAAGCCTGCTGCAAAGTACCTGGGAGTCATGGTCGACTGCAGACTGTCTTTCGGCGAGCAGATCCAGCGCGCCGCCGACAAAGCCGCTAAGGGTGTCGCTGCCCTTGGCAGGCTTATGCCCAATGTCGGCGGTCCTCGCTCCTGCAAGCGCCGCCTGCTCATGACTGCCGTTCAGTCAGTCTTGCTGTACGGGGCGGAGGTATGGGCACACACTCGAGAAGCGAGTCTTCCGAGACCGGCTTGCCCGAGTCCAGCGCCGAGGAGCTCTGCGGGTCGCTTCAGCCTTCTGTGTGTGCGGGGGATGAGCCTGCATCACAGCCTCACGGTGATCGCCGGAGTCATCCTCGTCCTCTTCCTCGCGAGGGAGAGGCAGGCGATTTACCGGAGGAGGCCTGAAGCGGGCCGGGAAGCAGCTGCCAGGGAAGAGCGCGATCGCAGCTTCGACTCTTGGCAGCGCGACTGGGAAGCCGAGCCGAGGGGACGTTGGACCTTCCAGCTCATACCTTCCATCCGACCATGGGTGGAACGGCAGCACGGCGAGGTCGATTACTACGTGACCCAGTTTCTTTCTGGGCACGGGTACTTCCGAGCCTATCTGCACCGGATGGGCAAAGTCGCCAGCCCGGACTGTCTGTATTGCCCCGGCATCCCAGAGACGTCCGAGCACACCTTCTTTCAGTGCGACCGTTGGCACGTTCGCCGAGCCTCGCTTTCATCTGAGATCGGCGTGGTCGTCAGCCCAAACAACATCGTCGGAGCTATGCTCCAGGGAGAGGGCAACTGGAACTGTGTCCAGCACTACGTCCAGGCCATTCTTCGGGCGAAAATGGTCGGTCTCGATCGGCCTTAATCCTCAGCTTTCCCCCACGGAGGTTGCCCTAGTAGCGTAATATCAAAGGCCTAGCCCGAAGAAATGTGTGAAACAGTTCCAGGCTAGTGACCTCGGTGCCGACGGGGGTGGTTTAGTCGGTAGTTCACGGGACATGGAGCTCGTGGGAGTCAGACACTACTGAGGGGACAATGAGTCCTTCAGTGTGCGTAAATGCATTCCACCTCCTACCCCAAAAAAATAACTGTCTCTGCTGACAATTGCTATGTCACTTAGTTGAGGTTCTGTTTAAAAACTTTTGAAAATAAATGGTTTCAATTGTTTAAGATATAGTTTAGTCATAAATTTCTTGCATTACCGTCTGTACGGCTGTTGTACTTTTAATATCACAGAAACTAAAAAAAAATTAGTTGCTAAATAACTAAAGTGGCAGTTCTGTCAATTTCCATACATATTATTATATTCAGGTAGTTCAAAAAGAGTATTATGTGAGTTTCACTGTCTGGTTTGCAATTGATTAGAAAACCACGTCATTTCCCGTCGACACAGCAAATAAAGGGTCACGAAGATCAAATCCAATTGGAGAAAATCGTCGTACAATGATACGCTTGCCACGGCCTTCCCACGAACAACATCGGCGAGTTAACAGCCCATCAATAATACCCGTGATCGCAATATCCTGGAAGTGTCGCGAACGTGGGAGTGGCGGTAGATCACAGAAAGGAAACGGAAATCCGCAATGACAATTATTATTGGAATGGCACTGGATCTGGAGAGGGTCTGTAATTATTGGCACAGCCGACTGTATCTACCTGGCTGGACGGCTGCGGCCGCGGTGCCGGCGGCGGGGTCGCCTGCATCTGCATCTGTCCACGTGGGGCAGTAGGGGACCTCAGCACGACTGAATCTACCTGGCTGGACGGCTGCGGCCGCGGCAGCGGGGTCGCCTGCATCTGCATCTGTCCACGTGGGGCAGTAGGGGACCTCAGCACGACTGTACCTACCTGGCTGGACGGCTGCGGCCGCGGCAGCGGGGTCGCCTGCATCTGCATCTGTCCACGTGGGGCAGTAGGGGACCTCAGCACGACTGTACCTACCTGGCTGGACGGCTGCGGCCGCGGCAGCGGGGTCGCCTGCATCTGCACCTGTCCACGTGGGGCAGTAGGGGACCTCAGCACGACTGTACCTACCTGGCTGGACGGCTGCGGCCGCGGCAGCGGGGTCGCCTGCATCTGCATCTGTCCACGTGGGGCAGTAGGGGACCTCAGCACGACTGTACCTACCTGGCTGGACGGCTGCGGCCGCGGTGCCGGCGGCGGGGTCGCCTGCATCTGCATTTGTCCACGTGGGCACGTGGGGCAGTAGGGGACCTCAGCACGACTGTACCTACGTGGCTGGACGGCCGCGGTGCCGGCGGCGGGGTCGCCTGCATCTGCACCTGTCCACGTGGGGCAGTAGGGGACCTCAGCACGACTGTACCTACCTGGCTGGACGGCTGCGGCCGCGGCAGCGGGGTCGCCTGCATCTGCATCTGTCCACGTGGGGCAGTAGGGGACCTCAGCACGACTGTACCTACCTGGCTGGACGGCTGCGGCCGCGGCAGCGGGGTCGCCTGCATCTGCATCTGTCCACGTGGGGCAGTAGGGGACCTCAGCACGACTGTACCTACCTGGCTGGACGGCTGCGGCCGCGGCAGCGGGGTCGCCTGCATCTGCATCTGTCCACGTGGGGCAGTAGGGGACCTCAGCACGACTGTACCTACCTGGCTGGACGGCTGCGGCCGCGGCAGCGGGGTCGCCTGCATCTGCATCTGTCCACGTGGGGCAGTAGGGGACCTCAGCACGACTGTACCTACCTGGCTGGACGGCTGCGGCCGCGGCAGCGGGGTCGCCTGCATCTGCACCTGTCCACGTGGGGCAGTAGGGGACCTCAGCACGACTGTACCTACCTGGCTGGACGGCTGCGGCCGCGGCAGCGGGGTCGCCTGCATCTGCATCTGTCCACGTGGGGCAGTAGGGGACCTCAGCACGACTGTACCTACCTGGCTGGACGGCTGCGGCCGCGGCAGCGGGGTCGCCTGCATCTGCATCTGTCCACGTGGGGCAGTAGGGGACCTCAGCACGACTGTACCTACCTGGCTGGACGGCTGCGGCCGCGGCAGCGGGGTCGCCTGCATCTGCACCTGTCCACGTGGGGCAGTAGGGGACCTCAGCACGACTGTACCTACCTGGCTGGACGGCTGCGGCCGCGGCAGCGGGGTCGCCTGCATCTGCATCTGTCCACGTGGGGCAGTAGGGGACCTCAGCAGCGGCGTAGAAATTGGGCGAGGTGCTGAGGACATGCATTAGTTTGAGTGGGTTTGAATTTTAACTTAAGCTCAATCCTGTTATTACTTAAAATAACGACTATTTTCAACTATTTAAGATTTTTCTGGGTTTTATCATCTCAACCAGAACGCTTTAAGTACTTAAATTTTGAACTAAAAACATTAACAAAAATATTAAAACCATACGAAATAATATTCTTTCTCTGTGTTATGACGCAAGCAGAAAACTACAATAACTACAATACTTAAATTTGCAACATGATCACACTAGCAGTTCCCGTGGCTTCGCTCACGATAAAAATTATAGTCTAACCTTGATTTGACAAATGTGAAGGATCTGAATGAAAAAACGTTATATCAAGGAATATTTAATGAGGTCTGCTTACATGCTATGGCGTTGTGTAGGTTAAAAAAACAGTTATACTCGTATTACAGTAAAAAGGGTAGGTTTTCTTTTCTCAGCCATGACTCAAAAACGGCAGGACCGATTTTAGAGTGAAATATATCATTTATAAGGTATTTCTATGCGTATTTGCCAACACGGCTCAGAATTTTCATAATTAGTACAACAGATCACTTGGTTTACAACTTGGACTTATATGTCACATGGTTTACAACTTAACATATTGGCAATTTTCAATATATTTTGAAAGGTCGACTACTGACTGAAGCACTTATTTTTTCCGTGCAAATCCAGGTCACCCTCGGATTAGATGAAAAAGGAATTCGCTAAACTATTGTAGGGGATGAATGCATTTAGGATCCCCTAAGGGAAAAACTATAACTCCTGTTGCCAAAATAAGACTGAGCCACATTTTATGATTAAACAGATAAGGTACATAAATTGATAGTGGATTGAACCTTAACTAAATTTAACTTTTATATAGTGCGTATGACCTAAATAAATTAACAAAACAAACATAAGACCATGATGGAAAGAATCAAATTATAAATCAGGTATGAAACAACGTATACGTTTGTGAAGCTAATTACCCTCTGTTTGACTGAATTAAATTGAAAATATAAACAAAAGATCAACCATTAAATTTATATAGGCACATTTTTATACCCTTTGACTCACAAAAAAATTAAAAATCCTATGTCAGAGATTTTTATAATTTAAGGATTTCTATATAAAAAGATCAAAGAATTAGATTAGGCTATTACAGTACAGTCTCTCGGTGACTAAAAAAATACCGAACCCCTTTCCAATGTCTGTATACATTGCCTCCTCTTTCAGTCTTGCCGGGATTTAGTTTCAAGACTCAACCACAAAAGGCAGCACGTTCTTCAGGCTTTAAACTGTATAGATGTCGAATTAGTATAAACGCAAAATCATCGTATCAGGCATAATTACTACTCGAAAAGAGGCCGAACTACATATTTAGGCCGAAATAAAGATGTAGCCACATATTGAATTTATGAATGAACAGATAAGGTACTTTTATATAGTACATAATTATGTCCCGTTAAATAAATCAACAAAAAAATCATAAAACTGTGATGAAAGGAAGCAAATTATAATCAGGTGTAACAGCGTATTTTATACATTTGTGAAGCTAACTCCCAGCTGCTTGATTGAATGAACATTGAAAATGTAAACAAAAGATCATCCATAACACTTTTAATGGGAAAATTGGAAAAATTCCATCCTCGCCAAAAATCCCTTTATACTACGAATCATGTAAAATCCTTTCTTAGCAGATGCCTATGCCCTAAAAGGAACGTCCACGCAAAATTTCAAGGTTCTAGGTCGTATAGTTTGGGCTGTGCGATGATAGGTGAGTCGTATTTGACAAATATATAGTAGATTAGCAAAACACAAATGTAACAAAAATGTCCAGTCTACAAAAAAATTGCTATTAGCTAAAAGTTGCATTAATGGGACAACATTGTGAGGACTTGTTCAGGATACAAGGATCCATACTCGTGGGGACTCATAGTGCGATTTCAAACCAAGATAACGAATAAAGGACAAGCGCAACTGGTGAAAAACAAACATATCGAATCACATTTAGGGTAGGTGTTGGAAAAGATAATAGGGGGTTAGAGAAAACAGAATTCTTCCCAGATTAGCATAAAGGGGCTGCTCAGTGGAGGGAGGGGTGACACGTGTCCGGGTAACACGGTTAGGGTCACGTGACCGCCCAAACAGCTGATTGACGAGGTCTTCATAAGCAGCTGCGCCCTTCTGCGGCGGTCTCGGTAGTTAGTCTAATGGAATCGGGGAGGCATGTGGTTTTTATCTCAGTTGGCAAACGACTTATTACATGTCTTACTCGTTTTGTCAAAGGGACAGAAACAGACTCTTTATTTTAGCGAATTAAAACTGGTTCTTAATATTTTTTGGAAAAAGAGCTGTAAGGTAGCTCCATTTATAAATGGAATTTTATTCAGTCGATTAGCTATCCCAGAACCACATAAATTCTTTTCTGATTCGCTGTAACTACGCAAGAGACGAGGAAAGCAAATTAATATCCTTGGGCCGATGGAAGAGCGGCGGTCCGGGAATACTTCCCAGTGGTAGACCGCAAAGGCAGGGTCAAGGCCGAAACCTCATCATTGTAATGCCTAGCAGGATCACGGTTACCGGGGTTATATCACTTGCGGGGAAACATCAGTAGGTCTTGTGGGTTTTAGTGCATAGTATGGCACAATTGTAATCACCCCCCCTCCTCACGGAGACTGTGTTATCGAAGGAGAAAGTATTTTTCATCATAATAACTTATTCTTTAAGTACAGTAATTATTTTTACTTGAATAAAATATGTAATGATTGATCTAAATTGGACAATTTAAACACAGTTTTTAAATTTTTCAAAACGATCGCCTAGTACTCTGTTAATTCCCCGGTTATTGCGTGTTACTGAAAACCCAGCGTTCTTATAACATGTATTTTGAGGACTTATGCAGCGCCGAATTCATCCGTAAGTTTCGCATAAATAAGCTCCATAAATTAGTATATTTAGGACATCTAAATATACTGCATATTTATAACATCAATGTCTGCTCTACTGGATGTTTAAAATCAGAAGAGAACATAAACCAGAGTTTAATTTTACACTTTACGTCATTGATGGCACCAGAAAAATATGTAAATTGTGCTTTGTACTTTTCAAAAACTGTTTCTGATTAGTTTTTAGCTAGATAATTGATGTAGAATAATTTGATTTTACTTTTTTATACTTATTTACGGATGTGTTTATTTATTTATTTACTTATATGTATGTCTGAGTGAAGTGTCAACATTTGAGACAGATGATATGTTTATCATGTCAATATAAGTACCAAAGCACTGTAATGTATTCAATGCTGTATAACAACACATGCAATCAATCTGTAACTTTGTATGAGACATTGCACTTCTCTGAAATAAAATATTTATTTATTCATTTTATTTACTGTATCTGTTATCTTGATATTAAGCTCCTCAATATCACGAGCTTAGAGAGGATCATAAACCCATCTTAAACGTATCCCCACCGAAAAAAGTCGCACGGTGTTATACCAGGTAATCGTGAAGGCCAGGAATGCCAAGCTGTGTCCTGTACCTACTATCAAAGTTGAGGCGAGATGATATCGAGCTAAGCGTATTGAGGAAAACACAGTAAACGGCGTATCTTACCTCGCAATGCTACGAATTCTACTACATCCTTAACCAATTTCAAACTCGAAGAACATCATCTTTTAACAAGGATGAAGCACTGCCACACTCACACAAGGATGTGCGTCAATTCCTCTATACCAACTTATGATAGGATAGAGCGCACAGGACCGCAATAAAGACACGGCTTTGCATTCCTGGCCTTCACGGTCACCTGTCATAACACCGTGCTATTTTTCCTGTGGGAATACATTAAAGATCTTGTTTATATTCCTCCCATTTGCTGGAGATATTAAGGAGCTTAAAATCAGGATAACAGATTAATAGATACAGTCCAACTAGCGAGCAGTTTGTGAAAAGTTCAGGTATCAACTAGATCTTGTCCGAAATGTCCGAGCCTTCACAGAAGGGCACATAGAACATTTGCAATTAGGTACATCATCATAAACTTAATCCTCCTGTGAGTAGTTTAAAGTAAAATTTACTTTTTTGTACAATTTTTTAAATAAATATAGTTGGGTGAAATCGGGTCATTATTTTTTAGTCATCCTGTATAATTATTTCCTTTAGTAGGAGAGCGCGGCTTTGAAAAGTCCACATTAATACCTGCCAGAAAAGGGGAAATGACTTTTGAATAGCACATTTTATATGGAGTAGGTAGAATTCGCTCTATCAACCTTCCACTTACAGGGAAAGCATTGTTAAAATAAACAGTGCTTCTAGCTGAAACATTTTTAATCATTGCTAGTATAACTTGGTTTTATGTACAGTACATAACATGGATGTAAGTATGGTTAATTCTGTTTTTAACTTGAAACCAAACATTATTTCTTTCATCCGCTATGCAGTAGATTACTTGTATAATCATCCTGCATTATTAACAAATATCGATCCTACAACTTGTAATTAACAGATATTGATAAAGTTGCAAAAGGAAATAAATCGACTCTAAAAATATTTGCCATAAATGTATCATCAAGAATATTTATATTGGAGGTCTGACGTAGCTTTGAAATGTGAGTTCTACACTCACATCCCGAGTTAAACAAGTTTTAAGCATTCATGTGACCTACCAGAACATTGAAATACACCATTACTAGAAATTAAGTAGCATACTGTACAACATTTTCCAGATACAATGCATCGTGATGAAATCACTGCATTTCAGAAAACGATTTAGTCCGAGATTAAATTTCCATAAAATTTATTGCCAACAGTATATTCCAATTGAGTGCCGGGACAAAGTGAATAATTAACAAGGGGCAGTTGTAGGGAAAGTGGCGTATGTAGTGTACGGGGCGCTATGGGGCGGAACGGGGCTCTATCAGAACACAATCAAGGGGTGGCTCCCTAATCTCTGGGGCTAGATTGACTTGTACCCTAATTGTTTGTAGGCGGGGGGGAGACCCACGGGTATCCGGTGACATTCGGACGACAAGTGTCCTCCGGTCACACGATGTCGACACGAGTAGTCAAAGTATTGTACAAATTTAAATGTATTGTTTCGTACACTCTTACAGTTACAACAAGGTTTAATTTTACTTACACAAACGGTTAAAGGAACCATTCTTTGTGGTAAAAAACTTATCTAATGAATTTTTAAAATGTTTATTAAGTAAGTCATTTAAGAATAAAAAATAATTTTGAGTTTCAATGAAACATAACTTACAAAAATAAGCAAGGAACACTGTTTTAATTATTATATTATTTGTTTATTTCTAAGCTATGCCATTGGGAAATAATGCTTAATTGATATTGTACAGTCTCAATATCAGTTGGTAAATTTACAGTGCCTAATTACTGTAGAAACGTTTGCGCAGGACATGTTATCATGCTACTGTTCTGCAGCTAGAATCGTTTTATTCGAACGAAGTGAGTTATACTCGACTTGAAAATCACTCTTTGTGAACTAACTCCTCCTTTATTATTTGATGAAAATTCGTGAAACTTTAACTACATCATATTAATGCCCCGAAGATTGTTTTAATCTATAAACGAGTAGTTAATTATACGTTTGAATATTTATTTTTTAGTTAATAGCCTTCCTTTAACTTTACCGCACTTCGTTCGACCTATACGCGACATAGGAGCTTACTCTTAGTAGCTATAGAATTGTTATATAGAATGTAAACGTAAATGAATATACATAGTAACAAATCATGCTCAACAAATGACGTTTAGTCAAAATTATTAAATCAGCCGTCCTGTTTTAAAATTAGAAATGTTAAATGAAATCCTAATCTCAAGAAAATATTTCTTCGGTTGGGACTGGGGTCATTAGTTACATTAAAAATTATAGACTAGATACTACGCACTCTACAAGAACATAGTCGATAAAATTTTATGCATAAAACATTACAAAAACCAACTAGCTATTAGCAACTCTATAAAATCCGTCCATTGCCTGATAAATTTCCCCCAAGAAGTCTACTTAAAGCTGCAATTGAAACAGACCGGCCGATATTCTGACGCATTAGCCCCAACGGCGAGTACAAGTAAATTGATAATTAAAATCTAAATTACTCGCACTTAGGTCACTTCTTAATGGGCTATAAATCCTTATAGGCAACGTTATCAAGGCCGCCGCGGCTAAGTCAAGTTTCGATAGTGCCTGTATTCATAATTTATGACTTGGACTCCAGACGCAGCACCTATCTGCTACTCGGGGTGATCCATGACTTGGACTCCAGACGCAGCACCTATCAGCTACTCGGGGTGATCCATGACTTGGTCTCCAGACGCAGCACCTATCTGCTACTCAGGGTGATCCATGACTTGGTCTCCAGACGCAGCACCTATCTGCTACTCGGGGTGATCCATGACTTGGACTCCAGACGCAGCACCTATCTGCTACTCGGGGTGATCCATGACTTGGACTCCAGACGCAGCACCTATCTGCTACTCGGGGTGATCCATGACTTGGTCTCCAGACGCAGCACCTATCAGCTACTCGGGGTGATCCATGACTTGGTCTCCAGACGCAGCACCTATCTGCTACTCGGGGTGATCCATGACTTGGTCTCCAGACGCAGCACCTATCTGCTACTCGGGGTGATCCATGACTTGGTCTCCAGACGCAGCACCTATCTGCTACTCAGGGTGATCCATGACTTGGACTCCAGACGCAGCACCTATCTGCTACTCGGGGTGATCCATGACTTGGACTCCAGACGCAGCACCTATCTGCTACTCGGGGTGATCCATGACTTGGACTCCAGACGCAGCACCTATCAGCTACTCGGGGTGATCCATGACTTGGTCTCCAGACGCAGCACCTATCTGCTACTCGGGGTGATCCATGACTTGGTCTCCAGACGCAGCACCTATCTGCTACTCGGGGTGATCCATGACTTGGTCTCCAGACGCAGCACCTATCTGCTACTCGGGGTGATCCATGTCTTGATACGGCTTCAGGCTATCGAACAAAGTTGGTTATAAAGATAAAAATCTTATACATAAACTTAAATGCACAAAACTGTTCTTAACAGCCTTGCTGACCTCACTCAAGAAGGAACAACCTACTGGCCCGCAGATGTTAGTATATTAAACTATAAAACTATAGTATATGCAATACTCGGTAGGGAATTATGTCTACCATGTTAAAGGACTGATCTGTTCAGAATCAAAAGGTTCAATGGTTGAGACCGCACTGTGTCATCAGTTCACTTTGGTTAAATCATTAAAAAGTGAATGGTGATTTACTTTTTAACGCGAGAAATAACCATTCACGCGTGATCAAATGAATGGTCCGCGTATCTTTCATTTACAAAAGTAAATGAAAGAAGCGAGTATATATTGTGGGTTGGTTGATTATGTTTAGTGTTTACTGGGTTTATATTTATGTAGAGATATCTAAACAGCTAGATCTATACATCTCTACTTTGTATCTAAATCTTCAGGATACACAATTTTTTAAACGGTAATTTGGCCAGTATCCATAAGATTTTAAATATATCATTTCAAAACATCAAAGTGAAAGGAAAGAAATTAATCTATTACATTTTTAAACCACCCGTTTTATGCCGATCACTTTTGTTACTAGGCCAGGCCCCTATGTCTTTCATGAAAGCTAATACTGATATTAAAAAGAGTAATAATCTAACTTCAACTTAAATTTATTAAGCTTCTAAATAGCTGCGGTTAAAAACAATATAACAGGATTGAGCACCATATTGACTGCGCCCGGCAGAATGAGAGGACAGCTGGCGGCGGACGATGGAAAAACAACAAAATTAGGCAAATGTGGGTAAACACACGAGAGGCATTAGACTACCGAGGCGCCACCATGGGTAATTTGAAATTTGGAGCCGGGATGTGGGGGTATCGCTACGTCCCCTCCTGGTGCACAAGCATTCACAATCTCAATTCTTGCCTCTCTGCTGCTCTGAAAATAACTGCTGGGAGTAGGTCTTATTTGATAATACTGAAAAAATGAATGAGAACGGCTCGATGGACGACAGTAATCTTGTCAAACTATCTGCCGAGGTGTTCAAAGGTCTCTGTAGTTTAGCAATAAAATCATACCGGGTCAGGATTAACTCCTTGATAATATTTCCATAAAGCTTTCTGGATCAATCGAGTGCAAAGCGCAAACCTAAAAAATGTGGAATGACAATCGTAAAGCTGAACATAGACTTTCGCTGCCCACATTCAAAATGGTAAGAGGGGAATAGATATGCGAAGTCTTCAAACTAATCCGAAATATCGAGAGAGGTTTTGGAGTTGTTTCAAAGACAAAAAAACCGAATTCTACCCAAATTATTGAGTACTTTAAAGCAATATATCCTAATGTGATTTCTAAAGCTGTGGAGGAGTTAAAATATATTTGGGGAGAAAGATTTAGAGATATCTTTTGAGTCCAGCAAAACAAGAGATATGAGAAAAGACAGTCTTACATTGTTGAGTGTGGAACTAATAAGCTTCTTGTCTTTCCAAACCCATCTTCAAGTGTTTAAGCTGTGAATCACAGTCCAGCTTAGATAGTTCGCCTTGACTGCAATTAATTGTGAGGCGATTTTTGTCAAAGCCCACATACAACTGCTGCAGCTGTCTTTCTCAGCTGTAAATTAGGAAAAATATGTCGTCCCTACATAGGCCCACTTGTCGCCTTCTTCTTTTATTATGGAGATTACAAAAACATGTCATATTTTTTAATATCACTGTAAACTTAACTTGAAAGAGTTCAAGCCTGGGACCTTCCTCTTGGTACAAAAAAAGAAGTTAAAAAATGGCCATTTAAATTCTGTTAGTTATAAATAAAACTGTCGATAATTCCACTGCGGTATTCCATTTGTTAGTTAAGATAAGTAAAAGTTGGTCGCATCAATGTCAATATATTCATAATAAGAGTCATTTTAGTTACAGCACTCCAAATTTTTAATATGAAGAAGTTTTGTTCCCCCAAAACAACTGTTTTGTGTAAAAAAACTTGCTCTTTTATTCACTGCACTGTTATCTGTAATACGAACTATTTCCCTACTCTATTTACATGCAGAGTTGATTAATAGCTCTGAATTTTACCGACATTTATGAACCAAACTGGCCTGGTTTCCTAGTCTTTTACGATCGGCCGGTTTGCTCGGCTGACCAAATGGATAGGTTGTGAATAAATAAGCTATCTAGGATGTCCTGGGAGAAATTTAGTCTTGATACTCAAGATTAAAAACAGACAAAGGAAACCGTCTTAACAACCATCCACACGTCAAACCTTATATCTGGTATCAAATTAAACCTATTACCGGTACTCTCCAGATGTTCTTTCTGCAGGTTTGGAAAATATCACATGAAAAGCCTTTACACAGGAGGCTATTGAAATTCCAGCTAAAGTGCTGCTATCTGTGGTAGAACCTATGAACCTTTTCCAATTCACATTTGTTTGTAACAAAACAGATGATCAAGATATGAAATGGTTCCAGAGATATACCACAGAATATCTCAGCGTTAGCAAAGAGCAAAATCAGTTAACATTCATCATCATTAGGATTTTGATTTCTTCAAAAATTGACGTTTTTAAGGCAGCGTAAAATCAGGAAGAGTATTTGCCCCATTGATACGAAGACCAACAGTCTGTAATCATCTTAATTTACTTTATTTCTTTTCTCAAAAAAGAAAGTTAAAAAGGAACATAACTCAGGAGGTGCTCTGAAGTTGGGATTTTCTAAAAAGTATTATTGACAGTGAATACACATTGATGCATGTTTCAACTTTTAGAGTTTTAAATTATCAATATTAGTTGAATGTCATCCTAAAAAATTCAAGATTTAAAACGTATTATAAACTTTAAACCTGTATTTTGTAAATGTGCTTGGAATGCGAAGGGTATTGATGTATTAACGGTTAGCCTGCCTATTTTACTCGATTTTGAAATGTACCAATAACTATATTTCTACTTACTGAAGGCATTTCATGGAAAATTATGCCATTTGTTTTTTGGGTAAATATGTGCCAAAAACGTATTTAAGATGCGAAGCAAAAAAGCGGGTCAATTTCCTTGGCCATTATGAGCGTTGAATAATGTATTTTTACGGCGAACGGCTATTTTATAAATTTTTTTTGAGATTAGTTCATAAGTAGATCAGTGTTTTGTCCATCTTCTTACCGTTTGTTTTTATATAAGACCTAATAAAGATGAATAAAAGAAACTGACGCGTACCACAGATGTTGTGTAGAATTATCAGTAAAATTCAACACTTCTGAAAAGAAAACTCTAAAACAGAGACATGAAGAGCTCCAAGCATTGAAGATCCATGTAAAATAACCCCCATTTTATGCAAAATGAATGCATTTATTTATTGATATTGATTTATTTCACTGTTAAAATTACAGAGTGTACAATGTATACACAGTCAATTTAAAGCAGATGAAATAAATAAACTTCTCAAATTCTGTGAGGAATTTCTTACCCATATTGAAGTTTCAAGTCTAAAGTAATCAGTTGTTTTTAAAAGTTTGCCCCGATAGTTGTTATTTTTTTAGAAATTTGAAGTTCAATTACTGAAAAATTATTCCAGTGCTATAATACAAATAATTAGTCTAGAAAATTTAAAAAATCCCAAAAATTCACACACTTCCTCATTAATAGTATATTTTATTACTAGGACCTAAAGTGACGCTTTTCGTACAAGGTCAGGTTTTACGACCGAGGCTGTAAGCCGAGGTTGAAAAATGACCGAGTAACGAAAAGCAGCTTTAGGTCCGTGTGATGAACTTTATTTCCGTTATATTGCTCAATACAACACTCAAAAAACTTAAGAAAACCAAAATGTTACAGCTTGTTTACCTCTAAAGATACCTCCAAATGATGCTTCAATCTTGTTCTTGCTATTTGAAGCAATCAGCTCATTGTTTCATTTGTGTTAGGTTAGACTAACGGCAATGAACAACAATCGACGTATCGAACGCATGCAATAATCGATTGGTGAAATACGCGAGTTTCACAAATTGGTTAAACCGACAACAATGCAACAATGAATAATTGCAATTAAATATAATAACGGATAACCATGCACTCCCGATCCAATCGATAGCTCACCATCGACGCTGACGTACAATATCGATAAATGTTTCGATTATTTGTAATCGAATGAAGATTGTTCGATTATTTACCTCGAATCAAAAGTATCATCAACAATGATCTTTTTGGTCCTAGGAAAATAATAATCATGAAATCACATGTTATTATCCAAGGACTAAAAAGAACAACTTTTGAATCCCAACGCATGTGTCAAAAGCAGCTGTTTTTGAAGCAGCATGACGAAAAATGTATCTTATGCTGCAAAACTCCATAAATGATCAACATGAAACCAAAACCTATTTTATTAAGTTGTTTTTAAGTCACGAAGTGAAGCGGGCTGCTAGTATGTTCAAGCAATTTGCACGGAGAGTGGAATATAACTGAGATAATATAATTGAGTACAGTTTGCTTATGGAGTATTCAAATACTGTCCATATCAAAAAATACCAAAGGCAAACAGCTGAGTTTAACGACAAAGCAACAACATGTATTTTTTTGAAAGAAGTTGTTTTGATGCATTATATTAACTGTTTCTTCTCTAGCAGTGCTCAGTCCCTATGTAGGTTTATCATTAATAATAGCTGAAATAAATTAAACACCAAATTGGAATTTTAGTGTCCTAAATGCTATTAGAAAATAAAAAAATACTGTACCTATAACTAGATTATAATTATTTAACGTTGTGCCTGATGGAACGTTATGAATGGACTTTTATGGCTGAGGCTAGATTATGATTTTACACTATACTCATACACGGAAATGTTTGCCTTAAAAATTCTTGTGCTGTGTTTTTTAATATTCAAAAAACAAATTACATATTTTTTTACATGAAATAGTAATATTTAAGGGACTAAAGTAGCGCTTTTCGTATGAGGTCAAGTTTTACGAAAAATTACCGAGTAACGAAAAACAGGTTTAGGCCCGTGTGATGAACTATATTTTTCGTTATAGCACTCAATACAACACTCTAACTACTTATAAGAAAAGAAAAATCTTACATAACTTATTTACCTTTTAAAATATCTCCCAAAGAGGCTTTCATCTTGTTCTTGCTATTAAAATAATCAAGATTGTCGATTGTCTGTTTCATTTTTGTGTTAGGTTAGACTGACCTCAATGAAAAACTATCGATTTATCGAACGCATTGAACTATCAGTCGGTGAAATGAGCGAGTTTCACAAATCGATTAAACTCACAAAAATGCAACAATGAATTACAGTCGATAATAACAACCGATAACCACTATCGATGCAATCGATAGCTCATCATCGACGGTGAAATACATATTTTTGACTTTTGCAGTTTTAGTAGCACATTATAATCGAACAACTGACATCCTCGACATCAGCTGATTCTTTTTCTCCCTAGGATGAGAAAGAGCTTCTTTAGGCGTAATACTTGCGATGAAAACTACCATTTTTGCATAGCGGTATAATGAGAAATATGTTTTAAACGGTAATCTTCCCCATTTCTCCCACACGCTGTTGAAATATCCACGCTTGACCACTACCGAACGTTGTAAAGTAGGAAATATTTTATTAATTTTCAATGAGTACATTCATTTTGACCGTCATCTTGGAAACTCTCCTTCCTCTGCGGTGAAGTGCGCCGCGTGTCGGCGACGCTGTCCCCGGCGGATCACCCCACTGAGGCCCGGGTTGACATAATTTGAAGGCAGTGCGTCAATCCGCCACCCAGGGCGCTCATCATCACGCTTCCGGTCCTTCTTGCGCCTCGCCTCTAATGACGCCCAACGAGGTTTAATCACACTCGGCATTTACTTTGGAGACTTCAATCAGCGCCGGGACAGACGCCGCGACGCCACTGTCTTCACAGACACTTTTTGCCCAACGATTATTACTCTTTCTTCAAATTGTGTTATGATTCATTGAATAAAAACATTAAATGACTCTTTCATCAGTTGTTGCTGAGATTATAGCTTTGGTAAGCCAAGGCAGAGACAGAAGTTCCGGCTGTGTTTTTGACACTGCTTCCCTTTAATTGTGGCGAAAGAAGGGAGATACGCTTCCAATGAAGGCTTCCTGATGTATTATTTCGATGTATTTGATTAATTGTATATTTTCGTGAAAATAAGAAAGTAGTTCAGTTTGAGCATGGTCGTCTCTAATAAAAAAGCCGCGGCCTTCAAACAGGCAACGCCGCATTAATTCTTTTTCTGTATTGTAATAACCCTTGCAGAGCCAGCTAATTTCAAGTAAACGAGAGGTAGTGCTATAAGAGCATAGATAACAAAGCAGCTGAACCCTTTGGCGCGATGGTGCCATTTACTAGTGCCGCGGCCTTGTTATTGAAGATGTCTACGGTTTGAGACATAGTATCCAGCAATAAGGTACTAGTACAGTTGTCAGTTGCCACTCGGGGCTAACGGGTATTATGATAAAACAATAAGTTATACGGCTCGTGATGGACTCCCGGACTCACAAGTAAAAATGTCTAACTGAACTCGTTGATTAGAGACTCCTGTCAAGCTTTCAACCAACCTCAATTCTCTCAGAAGGTGGCTTCCTTAATTAAAACCCATGTTATGTTTTCTTGTGATAGGTTCATTGCAAAAATAATTTATCCATATAAACGTTCCCAGATGTACATTTTTATTTAAATGAATGAAAAATTGAAAGTGGAATTTTTGATGTGATCCTTTTGGGACTCTTGGTTATCATGAAAAACACATTTACCTCTGATTATCTCCAGAACAGTTCACTTTAGATGGGAATGTATAGTATAATGTTGTTTATAAGTTAGAGGAAATTATTTTCGCAAATCATAATACCGTAATAAAAACGCAACATTTTCGAGTAAAAAAGTCCAATTTCCCCCTCCCCAAAAAGACCCGGCGCTTAAATCAGTGTAACTTTTCTACGTAAGGGTGGAAGTGTACTGAACAATTTGTCGCTGGCTAGGAACTTATTTTTATAAGTCTCTCCCTTAATAACTAGAAGATGTATGCTAATAGAGAACGCATCGACTGGCCTTGACACCGACACAGTGTGGCGGAGGCGGAGCGCCTCACAGCTATCGCAGGCCCTTCACGGAGCGTGGCGACGGAAATGCCCTTTTCCTCACTAACAACACAATCAAGCTACCCGGGACTAAGTCGTTGTTTAAAACACCGGATGTTTAATTTCTGTAGTTGGAATGAGTTTGTCCCTGCGAGGACGGGACAGCACACGCGAACTGACAAAAAGTTTGGCCCCTTATTTCCGGCGCCCATCGATTGTCTGGCTGAGCCGCTCCGCGCCGCTCGAATGTCATTATGTTGTCATAATTTGTATGCTGTTATTACAATAATATCACCAGTAATAGACACCGACGACGCAACTACTTGATTCCTCTTTCATCGTGTAGAGAGTCTTATTGCCATTCGACTACTTAGCTCAAGTGTACTCATATGTCCAATCAGGACCGTACTCAGCTTTGGCGGGCACCGGTAAAGATATTAGGCCGGGCCCCTCATGTCCTGGTACTGCACCCGTTCCCGACCGCCTTACCGCTGCGAACTCCTCCCTCCGTTAATGGTATTCCAGACACATTTTATTATCTTTTATTATAGTAAGATGTATCTATGTTTTGCTTAAGAAAAAGAGAAAACTAGTTTTCATTGGACTATTTAAGGTTTGTTTAAATCAAATTAATAAATTCTACAAACACTTTTTTAGTTTGTTAATTGTGCAATCTGTAAACACTTAACTATCTATAAATCTATAAATAACGTAACAATATCAGAACTCGAGTAAAAGCACATACCAATCATTGGACTTCATTTTGGTTCATAAAAAACCCTAAAAAGAATTGCAATTTAAAAAAATCTTTAAAATTCCTGAGAGATAGTTGGCAAAATTTTAGGGACAAGCATCCTAAACCAAACTGTGCGAATTCTGAAAAATCATCTGTACAACCTTGATTTATTTTAACACATATTTTACTCACTTTACACTCATCCTCATTAAAATAGTTAATTTTATTAACCTGAAACGACTCTAAAAGTTTCGATATAAAATTCTAGAAAAAAACATTTGACAGTAAAGGAGTTTAGCAATGAATTATTCTGATTGTAATTACTATTTGTGACTTAGGCCTACTTATAACTTGAATTGAGAACAATGCAACATTTAATTTATTGTTAAATCAACAATTATAAATTTTGGATGTCGTAATAATTTAACATCCAAATTTTAAAGTTTCTCGAAAAAACTTAACTTTCACTTTTACGATATGTTTTGGAAGCTCACATAATAATTTTGGACAAATAAAAGGATTGCTTTTTTGAAAACAAACTATTTATATTTAGGTTTTTAAAGTTTTTGCAAACGATCTCTGCAAAATGTGCTAGTTTAATTTTGAATTTACAGTGGAGTCCTGATAATCCAAAACCCGGTAATCCGAAATTCCGCTTAATCCGAAATGCTATTGGGAAGGATAATCTTCCCAATAATTTCTGAGTAAAAATCAGGTTAAACTTTACTTAAGACATAAATTTCCTTAAATTCGATTGCACGAAAACTGCGGGAGTAATTAATTAACTATGCGAACGACGATCTCACGTGTTTAGATGAAACGTTTAGATTAGACGACACCAACCGCGGATAGATGGGACGTATAGATCGCAGGTAACGGTAGGAATAACTTTGCAAAAAAGTTAACAGCCATGAAATTTACCGTCATAGGAACAACTTAGAAAAATAAGCAAATGACCGTTTGATTTGATCGTGCGAATTTTCCGTTCGCGGGCATTCGGCGCGGCTGCGGCGGCAATAGATTTGAGGATTGCATAGTCTTTACCGATCCCGGAAAAACGACAGAAGGTAACAAACTCTGTGAACATTTACCTTAGCCAAGCAAAGTAAACAAAAGGCTGTATTATTTAATAGCGGGTAAAGAGTAGGAATAAATTCAACTCTATATTTTGTCTTTTACTGTTGTTAAAGTAAATCTTTCGTCATAAATTATTCGTGATTAATTTATCATTATAGGTATCAGACTTAGTAGCTCCGTCCGTCCAGGCCAACTCTTGAAGTAGATGTTAGGCGGGGCCCGGCTCGGGCTCCCTTTGGGCCCAGGCCCCGGTAAAATTGTCCGGAAAAACGGGGACAACCGAACCGCGCCGGCATTTTGGATACTTTTGAAAGCATCGAACCGCGCCGGCCATTAAAGAGGATTAGGAAGGGTACAGGAATGCGGTGTACAGTGTGATCCTCCAGATGACTGCCCAAACACAAAACCAACAACTAATTAACAGTTTAAAAACATCTATAGATGTACTTGAGGCTGAAATCGCTTGCCTAAAAAATGAAAATAAATTCCTACACCCATATGAAAATAAGTCTATCTCTCCCAATGACTCCTGGATTGTTGTGGGGAAAAGCCGTTGCCTATAGCTACTAAAAATAGGTATGATGTACTCGATTCCGATGAAGTTATCAGTAAATCTAAACTTAATGAAAAATATAAAAGAAAAAATAGCGCACAAAAATCAATCAAAGTAAACAAACGGCGGCGGAAAGGCAAAAACAAATTCACTACTCCCACGGTGTCGGATACTCAACCTTCTCAAACCCTCGACTCTAAGGCAAATGTCACTTTCCCTACTGTACACATTGAGAGTGACAGCCACGGTCGACATGTGGCTGGTCTGCTGCAGAGTCTCGTCTCCTCTACCACCAAAGTCAGCGGGGTCTGCAAGCCGGGAGCCAAGCTGCTGGACGTCACCTCGGGGAGTCCACCACCATCTGGGAGCTGCTGTATCGTCATAGCCGGCACCAATGACGTGGCTGACGGAGAGGAGTACAACATATTCCAGCACCTAGAGCAGCGCCTGGTCGACCGTCTGCAAACAGCAAGGACAGTGGTTGTCTCTACACTTCCACACCGCCACGATCTCCCTGCAAAACATCCTGTCCATGAACAAGTAGAGTTAGTGAATAACTTCATAGAAGAACTCTGTAGGCGCTACGCCGGTCTTTTAAAATTTAACTTCAACGTAATAAGAAGAAAAAGTTTTACTCGTCATGGAATGCACCTGTCAATGAACGGTAAACAGCTATTGGCTAAACTACTGACAAAAGCCTTAGTCAGATCAGGCAGTGCTTCACGGACAGGTTACTCACCAACCCAACCTCCTTCTACCACTACTCAACCTACACGAACTCAAATTACTTCATCTACACGACCAACTCAACCACTTACTCAACCATCCGCACTCCCATCCACATTACCGACCCAACCATCCACACCACCAGCTCAATCATCCACACACCTTTCCAAACTACCACCTCAACCATCCACACTACCGACTCAACAATCCACATCTCAACCAGCTCAACCATTCACACACCCATCCACACTCAACCATCCGTAATCCCATCCACACTACCGACTCAATCCGATCTTTCATCCACATCATGCAGTCCACGATCACACATCCCGCAGGAGTCCACTTCGAGGTCGTCTGCAGTCACACAAGCCGAGCCCGTGGTCCTTGCCCTACGAGACCTTCGCCGAGGCTGTAAAGTCGAAACCTGCTAAAGGCAATGACGTTTTTTTAGAGCGAGTAGTACGACTTGTAGAGGTTCCAGCCGGGTCACAAGTAAGCAGTTAAAAATCGTCCATCAAAATATTCAAGTTGCCACGAATAAGAATCTAGAGCTTAATATAATCTGCGAGGAACTCAAGCCGGATGTATTAATTCTGTCAGAATTCGGGTATAACGAATCAAATGTTCATTTTTCCAATATTCCAAATTATGTTTTAGGGGACAATTATATCCCCCCTAACGTTAAATGGGGGGGAGTTGCTCTTTTTGTAAAAAACACCATTAAGTTCGAATCATTGTCATTAAAATTACCAATCGAAAAACATTTTGAAATCGCAGGCGTTAAAATACATACAGTTAAGGGGCCTTTAACTGTATGTGGCATATATCGCTCTCCCGACGGTGATGAAAACATATTTTTTAATAAACTTGAACAGCTTTTGCAGCACATCACCACAAAAAATCACAAGTTCTTGCTAGCGGGAGATTTTAACATTGACATCTTAAATGCACGCGATAATAAAACCAAGTATTTTGGGGAATTGCTCGAGGGGTTTGGGTTGAAATGGTTGGTTAACTCGCCCACTAGGGTGACACAAACCTCGCAAACAGCCATAGATAATGTTGTTTCCAACGTCGCTGATGTCCGAATCTCGGTGGTTGCAACCGCCGTGTCTGATCACCACGCTCAGGTCGCTACTATCGGAGGCCGGCCACCACTCCATCTCCAGCCAACTGTCAATACCGGGAGAGACACTAGACCCCCCAATGTTGCCCTCCTCAATTATCAACTCCAATTACAGAACTGGGACTGTCTCACGGGAATTAATTGTGCGGACAATTTTTTCAACACTTTCAACACTTGCTTGAGTTCTCATCTTGACACCTTTTGTCCCCAAAAATCTTTTAAAGCAAGAAATAATTCCAAACGTAATTCGTGGGTCACGAGAGGCATTTTGGTATCGAGGGATAAATTGAAACTGTATTGGAGGCAGCTGCAGTATAACCCTGACCCGCAATTCAAAAATTTTTACAACTCTTACAAAAAAGTTTATAGGAAAGTCCTGCAAGCTGCTAAGAGTTATAAAATAAACAAAAAATTGAAAAATGCCGAAAATTTCTCAAAACAAGCCTGGTCAGTAATAAATCAAAACAAATTTTCCGAACAGAAAACACAAATAACCCAACTTGTTCGGGAGCCGCTGGAGGTGGCGGGTGCGTTTAACTCGTTCTTCGCCAATGTCGGGGAAACGGGTCTCGTGCTCGCCCCTCTAGTTGTTCCTGGCCAGGTGGTTCCGGCCGAATCGATGTACCTTAGCGACGTTACTGAGCAGGAGGTGTCAAAGGCGATAAGTGACCTCCGGGCAAAGAGGTCAGCTGACGTGAACGGCTTATCTACATGGCTACTGAAAAAATGCCACAATGGCATCGTGGGTCCCCTCACTCAATCAGTCTTTCTTTCAAAACAGGCATCTTTCCAAATTCTCTGAAGGTTGCTAAAGTGATTCCCATTTTCAAAAAAGGGGATACACAAAAACCAAGCAACTACAGGCCTATCTCAATCCTCTGCCGGTGTTTAGAAAGGTATTTGAAAAATTATTTATGCGCAGGATGCTGAATTTTTTTGAAAATATCAATATATTGTCATAAGAGCAGTTTGGTTTCCGAAAAGGTAAATCAACTGTTGATGCAATCATCCGCTTAGTGGAAATGATTGTCAGTGACATGGATAAGCGCAACATGACATTAAGTGTCTTTCTTGACTTGTCCAAAGCTTTTGATTGTGTTGAGCACAATATACTCCTTGATCGGCTGTGGCAATGTGGAGTTCGTGGCATACCACACCAGTGGTTGAAGTCATACCTCTCTGGAAGGTCACAGCTGGTCTATGTGAATGGAGTGAGTTCACATACAGCCTCATTGAGATATGGAGTCCCGCAAGGAATTCTCGGACCCCTCTTATTCTTGGTGTATGTGAACGATTTAAATTCTGCCTTTTCAAAAGGACACATTGTCCAATACGCAGATGACACGACTCTCTGTTTCAGTTCAAAAAAAATCGATGAAATTGAAATGACATCATTTGATGAAATAAACTCTTGTATTCAATACTTTGAGGGTAAAAATCTCAAGGTAAACCCCTCAAAATCCAACTGCATGATATTTGGAGGCAGCACCGCTCTAAATATATGTAGACCGACTGCCATGATAGATGACGTTGTTATCGAAGAAGTTGGCGTCACTAAATTCCTCGGAACGCTCGTTGATGACGAGCTGACGTGGTCTGATCATGTGGACAGTGTCTGCAAGAAAGTCTCTTCAGCAATATATCTGCTAAGAAGGCTGTCGCAACACTGTCCCACTGAGTTATTGCTTATGGCTTACCACGGTTTAATTCAATGCCATCTCTCTTATGGTATTGCTCTGTGGGGTGGATGCCCACAGAAAAACTTTAACCGTGTTTTTGTCCTTCAAAAAAAGCCATTAAAATTATAGCAAAACTCAAATTTAGAGAGTCGTGCCGTAATGCCTTCCGGGAAATAGGGCTGTTAACACTGGCTGAGCTGTACATCCTAGAACTTGCTCTTTTCTGCAAATTTAAAACCAACCAGACTCAGGGAAGAGATATTCACGATTACAACACAAGATATAGGAATGTATTCAGAACAGTACAGCACAGGTTGACGGTCATGGAGCGCCTTCCCTTCCTTGTTTAGTATGGCGGGTGTTTCCATACTAAACAAGATCCCGGAGGGATAAACGGAACAACACAAATTTTCTATAAGAATTAGGTTTTAAAAACAGCTTTTTAAAAGTTTCTTTTTTAGCCAGGTATTGGCTGCCCATCATCAGTATTTTCAAGTAATGCATAGTACCGAATTGTAGGAAATTTTATTCTCTTTCAGAACATTGCTTTCCACTGTAGCCGATTTCTGCACCATTTAAAAGTTATTTCCAAAAAAACCTAAGCAACCTCAGAATTAATAGGTGGTGAGAAAATATTGAATTAGAGATATTTTTTAAATTTGTACAACTAAATCTACTGTCCTATACAGGACTTATTTATTAATTAATAATTCCTAGGAAACTTTCTCCTTCTAGATTTACTAATAATAAAAACTTTATTTTCTAAAGATTTATGGAGAAAAATTGAAAACACCCACATGCTTCCTACAAAAAAATACCTAAAGACAGGGGTTTTAAGTTCCTTTGTAGCCAAGTTTTGGCTGGCAGTTATCATTATTTTCAAGAAATGAATTTCTATGTATTTTGAGATATTTTATCCTCTTTCAGAATATTACCGTCCACTTTGGTAGATTTCTTCAGCATTTTAAAGTTATTTGCAAAAAAGTTAAGCAACCTCAAAATTTATAGAGGTGAACAAATACTGAGTTAGGGATTTTTTGCAAACTTTGTACAACTGAATCTACAGTTCTACCAGAGAGATTTTAATAAGTGGTCGTTAGAAAGCTTTGTCCCTGTAGATTTACAAATAATTGGGATAGTTTAACTTTTATAAGATTTATGGTGGAAAAGTTTAAAAAACATGTTTTAAATAATAGAAAATACATTAACAGCTGATTACTGATTATGCTTTTTTTCAAAACGATTATATTTTTGAAAAAATCAAATTATCTTTCTGTCATTTTACAGTAAAACCCCATATACCATGTACTATTTTTCTAGAGACCGTTGTATTTAACCACAACGGGCATTGAAGCTAGTTGATTATAAAATGGTGTAAATCGGAAGTAGCCTAAGTGGTATTTGAAAAATATATAGGAGGTGGTCGAAATGAATTTGATCACTTTATTGTTTAGTAGATTGGATCTTGTGCCTTTTCTATTCCTTAAAAAATATTCTATAGGCCTTCTATCCATAGTTTCGAAAACTGAAATAGCCACCACTTTGAATTTTATAATGTACCATATTTTAGCCGATTGAGAGAGTATCTTTTAAAAGCTTTTCAAAATTCAAAGCTTTTCAAGATACTCTAGCTTTTTTTATAGCCTTTTAAAACCGAATAATGGCACCCATTTTGAATTTTATAATGCACTCAATTTTAGCCTCCAAAGAGCAAATATTTTAAAACCCTTTCTTAGTACGCTTCTAGAGCCTTTGATGAATATTTGTGTGTGCCCAGTTTTATGGCCCGGAGCCTAATACTTTTTGAGAAACTGTGATCGGTGTTGTCAACAGTTTTTGGCTTTTATATCACATCCACTATATATATGTCATATACCCCTCACCCATAATCGTTCAGCCCACACTAATTGACCTAGAACCTCGAAAATTTGCATGGACGTTGCTTTTAGGGCGTAGATATCCGCTAAGAAAGGATTTTTCAAAATTTCAACAGGGCTACGCCCTGCGATGCCTCAAAGTTTCCATGTCAAACTATAGCAAAGCTTATGAAGTTGTCATGGCAGACTAAAGAAGTATGATAAATTGAATCATGAATCAAAGGAAATTTTTCTGTTTTTTCACGGGTGAAACCGGGTTGATCAGCTAGTGTGTAGATAAAATCATTTGCATAGCCGAATCTTAGTTTAAGTGAAACTTAATCCATATATTTGCATATCTAAAATTTGAAAAATTTCCTGATTTTTTTTTAGGAATTCTTTTGTCACTGAATTCTTGAATATGCCTTCTTCTGTTTAAATTAGCCTCAACAATATTGCACAACATTCACATTGTTGTGTTCACACAGATTACATTCACTTTAAAACTCACGAAAGTCCTATGAAGATAATAGGATTAAAATTTCGGATCTAAATATTTTTTTCAAAAGGTAATCAAGTTTTTTGATGCATAAATCCTATACTCTTATACGAGCAGTGTTATCTTGTATGCTTGTATGCTTGCTTGCACAACGATCTCAAAAACGACTCCGAGGATTTTCTTCAAAGTCTGGAAATAAGTAATTTATGACTCAAAAACGTCTTTTATGCAGATTACTTGGCCGGAGAAAATCTATTAACGTAATAAATAGAATTTAAAAGTTGTAAAATTTTAACATTGGCCTTATAGGTTGCCGTGATGGCTACGAAAATAAACAAGGAAAGTGTAAACAGATGAAGTAATCATAACAGCTGTTTGGAATCTACAGCCATCAAGGGAAAATAAGCAAGTGGGATGAAGAGTCCATGGAGCCATAAAAAAGGTTTCTATTTATCAATTTTAAGGCATTTGAGATATTTTATAGTAACTGGATGAACTGGTAAACATGAAATAACACCCAGCAAGGCTCGGTCCACCAGGTACTACCTATGAGTTGTGTAAAAAACCTTTTGTTTTGTTAATAAACTTTGGCTCACATATGTCTCAGATTCTAACCTGGTTTCACTGAAGGTTTTCTGTAATGTCAGGGAGCTATCGTGAGCAGTTATTTCCGGAAATCTCTCATCACATGCAATTTTTTACCAGGCTACCGAATATAAGACTTAATATGTGCTGGCCTCGGAGGCGCCGCCGCCACCAGCCGCCCATCAGCCGCACGCACTGCAGCGGCGCCGCCCGCAACGTCAGCTGTTGCTGCTCAAAAGTATAGTTCGAATCAAAACACAGGGCCCACGCCGTCCATGATCCCGATGCTAAAATTAACATTATACGGACGGACTGGCCTTGTATACTTTCACACTTTAACATGTTAGTCTCACCTCAATATAGCTATTACCTTGACTTAATACCCTATCACAACTTCTTTTCCTCTCACTCCCCAAAATCCATAAACATGAATTAGTGGTTTTTAAAATCAGTTAAATAGAAGCTAAACCTTAAGTCTAGTAGGATGTCGATTTAGAAACACCAATTATGTCACACAATTATTTAAGAACTAGCTGACCCGACAGACGTTGTCCTGTCTTCTTTATGAATAATTTGGTTTAGTTTGAATAAATATCAAAATATTCACATAAACAACATGGCTTTTATTCTAAAGAATTCTTAATAGACAACATTGTTAGTTTTGTTTCCTGGAGCAACAATTATATTTTCAGTGTTCCGACACGGGATCAGGCGACATACAATTGGCCATGTGAAAATCATAGATTTTCAAGGTTGTTTACACAAACATTCAACGACTGTCCATTTAATTCGGACATTGCAAATGCAAGCTGCTGGAAGTTGTTGCCGCTTAAAGTCAAAGGGCGTATCGTTTGGAATCATTTGGATACGTGGAATAAAAACGTCTTCACCTTAGTAGTTTTTTTTTTTGGAAATCATTGCCTCAATTATGCTGTTAATTAATTTTTTCACCGTCAGCTGAGTGCCCTTGCAAATACGTAGTGAGTTAATGATCCGCAACACAATAATTACTGAACCGACTTTTAGCTGAATGGATATCCTTAATTATATTAGCTGATATCACATAATCCATTTCATTCGGTTTTATCCTCTTAACCAACCAAATAAGGATGCGTGCGTGTTGCAACCCGCGTTTTTGACATTCTACTGAATACATCCCACAATGCGTCTCGCCGAACATGTAATGCTTAACATTAAAATCCATGAGTAACTTTGATTTTCTTTTAAAAACTCTTGTGGTAATATGACAATCAATGGAAAATTGGCCAGGAAGTAATTCTTGTAGAATTTCTGACCAATTAGAATTGCACGTGAAAGTAATAAACAAATCTGGTGTACCATAATGACGTGCATCCAACTTAGCATCCTGTGCGTACTCATGCGCATACGTCGCGGACTTCCGATGTATGTTGCTGGGAGAATAGTCACTCTGCCGTCATTAAATACATTTCAATCAGTATTTGTAGCATCCCGAAGATGTACGTATCCACGGAACGGAGTTTTGCCTGGTTCAACCTGATATGCCTGATATACAGGAGCTTCATTTTTAAACCTAAAATCATTGCAACTGCTGACACACAATGCTCATTGGCCAACAGCAACTATTTGCAATAAACTGTAATCGATCGTCGCGTTGCAATTGAACGAAGCTCAATAGGGATTGAATGTAATATCTCCTCGTTGATGGTTTAGATTAAATAAAGCACATTCATCTTCATTTCAAGACTCGTTTTGCTTGTCATTTTGACTTGCCCGAAAGTGTCCTACACTCACAGCACTGCGTTTTCTATGGCCCAGGTTGTTGCGTCGAGGGTAACGTGGCATTTTCAAGAATCAGAGTAATTATGAATCAATGTTATAATAAACTTAAAATATAGTCATGATTTTGGTGAACTATGAACTCAAACACTTCTCAACCTCTCTGGTCAAATAAAAAACTGCAGTTTTTCACACACTCATATGAGGCTTGCAATATTAATTTTTCTAAAACCAAACAAAACTATGAGGATTTATCTTCATTTCTGAACATTCTAAAACGTAAGTTTGATAACAAGGTAGATTCACGTGTCATGTAATCAGAATTCTTCAGATACAAAAAGTAACTTTTGATTAGACCTTTTAATTTCACAAAATCCTTCAAATACAAAAGTAAATAATCCAAGTGTAAATAAATAAACACATTATTTCAAATTCACATCTGTTTACATGTCAACATATGGCTATGATTTGAATTAATTCTCAAGTTACTCTACCAAAATGCATGCATGGTCAAGTGACTTAAAGGCGAGTGGGAGAGAGCCCCAGGGTCGAATTAAAAATGTTATTTTACATAAACCTTGTCCTAAAAAATACGAAGAAAACAAAAAAGAATTATCCAATTTGGTGCACAAATAAAAAAGTTGTTGAATTTTGAAGGAATAGAAATGTTTTTATTTATTTAGGTACTATTAACATTGGAACAACGTACTGTGTTTACCACTCATTGAATTGATTTTTATTCATATAGATAACTATCCGAAGTTATTCTTTAAATGAATGAAGTGTTGATGAAGTATATGAGGTCGAGACTAAGTACTCCAAACGCGCCCTGATGCTGAAAAAAACAAGACAATCTAAAACAACTGTTTGTTTGAGACTCATCACGTGCAGTATAGGAATATGTATGTACTTAGCCTTGCTGGAATTGTATCTAACTAGAGTTGCGGTTATTAAAAGTATCTCGTTATGTTATTCTGAATTTAATGAGTGATACTTCAAGTCTAAAAAACACATTTTTCACAAAAACCTGTACTTTTCTTGCACCAAAAATGTTTAATAATCTTCCGGCTGATTTACAAAAAGAACATGTTTTTACTAAATTTGCTAAAAAGTTGAGAAACTGGTTGTTTATGGTAGAAGATGTAGAGAAAACCTTTTTTAGTATAATGTGTTAATTGTTATTGGTGAGCAGATTTTTTCCTTCTCTATTTTAATTTTAGTTATTACGATGTTATTTTTTCTATTTTTGGGAACATTTTAAGTGCCCTTTATGCTTTTATGTAATGTCCTACTACATTGTGTAGACGTTGAGGTATATGTTTAGTGTTTGTATACGTAAGATTAGAATATAGCTTAGGACCTATTTATTAAATTAGGCTACAATGATTTTATGCATAAGATGTATGTTATTTGTATTTTAACTAGTTTTAAAATAAAATTTTGAGTTTGATTTTATAAAGATTAATAATAAATATAAAATGTCTTGTCACTCTGAAATAAAAAAATTAAATCTGTGGAAGCCTCCAATCAGGCATAGCCATGGAGACTCAACTTATTTTCCGAATAAAAAATGGAATTTGTATAGACATTTCATGTATTTCAGGGTCGGTCTGGCTACGACATTGAAATTTGTAAATTAAATGTATTTCTTGTTTTACATGGAATGAATGTACTGTAATGTACTTTATTTGGGAAATAAACAATTTATTAGTATTATTTATTATTATCCCCACGTGGATAGGGGATGACGAAAAACACAAAGGAATTGTAATTTATGCATGCTAGAAATCTATTATTTATTTTTCCAGTGATTTAAATTATTCATTCGATTTCCTTGATTAAACCAATTTCTTCATACAGTATGAAACGGCTTTGTTGCTCGGAGTTTTTTTCAGGATGAATAACGGAGCTGGATTGATAAGAGTCCCTTACGGTTAGCTTTCTGTACCTAAAGAATAGTATACTTTATTACACTAGTCACGAAATGGGATTTCTGTGAAAAGATGTGAACAATACATTTCATCACGATGCAAATAAGCAACTAAACTTAGAAAAGAAATCATCTGATATTTTAGAATGTAGTAGTTTTCCTATAAAGTTTTTCCTATAGTACATATAGTAGTAGGTTTTTATACAAGCAAACACAATACGTAATTTTGGGCGGGCATTAACTGCGCGTTCTGACCTGAGTCAGGTAGTCGGGTATTCTTGAACTGCGCCAACTACTCCAGGTAGCCACCAGATACGTCCCTTAACTCCGCGATGTGGCGGCCCTCTTTGACTGTAGAATTCTCAGAAGTGAGAATTTAAGAATTTGTCACAGCCCAAGTCATCTGCAGAGAGAGCATTCATTTCGGATTCTATGTCCTACTAAAAAAGGGAGAAAGTGCTCAACAGTTGATTTCGAACTGAGGTAGCGTATTTAAGTTTTTAATGAAAATAAATTAAAATGTACAGAACATATTGATGAAAATAAAATTCACCTTTTTGGGTATTAGGCATATCATGGCTTCAAGACGGCGACCAAAATGCATGTTATTCAATCGCATACATGAAAAATAACATAGCAGTATGGGGTTTTATAATGTACTGTCGTAGTTTTTCACAATAAATAATTACTCTGAACGGAAAAAATAAATAAACCGTATTTTCAAATTAAATCCCGTTACTGCAAAATAAATAACATTTATGAATTAATATTAATGTTTCGTACCTTTCGTTTCTGTGGTCTCATGGTTTTGGTAAAGTAGTATATATTATATCATATTATGTGTATGTTCCCTGAAAGAAAGTGTTAATCTTCCAAATGGTTTTCTGTGAATTCATAGTAATACGTCTACAATAAATAAAATGTAAGTAGGACCAAGGAAGGTACTGCAATAAAAATTTAAATATTTAAAAACACACTCATATTTTTATTTTAAAAATAACGCCATAATCGCAATCATAATCAAGGCAACTACCCAAGATAGATTTTACTCGAAACGCACTTTACAAATTGCAATCTGTCAATACTATGGTTTGCGGTATGATGACACGTAAACAAGGACATTTCTTCTGCCGGCACTCACCCCTACCTGGCGTGGACTTGGCGAAGCTAAGGAAAATTGTTTGGGACCCTTAGAGGGATTAGCGCAGTTAAGGAACTCTTTCGCGCAGTTAATGCGCGACCGTAATTTTTAGTTTAATGTCAGCTGAAAAAATATATAACTTCGAACTGTCAAAGTAGGAACTTGTTTGTTTGGATACGGAATAGTATATTTCGCACCTAGGGCCAAAAACGAGGATTTCCGGGCTCGAGATCGTGTTTCAAATTCGAGAGATTGAGAGCTGCAAAGCCTTTTCAGCCGAGGTGCGAACACTGTTTTTCACCACATTACACATTGAAATAAACCATATTATAACATTTAAAATCTGAATATTTATTTGACACTCTTCAAAACGAAACTTAGACATTATGAGCAATTATACAACTTATTTTCATGGTAGCTAAGCAATGTCAGAAATGAAAATCATATGATCGCCACTAGCCTGCCGTTTGAACCTATTGAACAAAATTTGAACATAACATAACTTTCGTTAAGTTATGTTGCGAAAGTTATGTTATGTTCACATGTTGCTTCAAGCAAATAAACGATTAGCTGACTTTTCCTCTGACGGAAAAGAGCTATTTTCGGCCTCCATATAATGTATATAAAACAGGTAATTTCATTGAAGTGTGGTGATTTTTTTTTGTTTTGGTACGGAAAAGCAATGTTTGGGTACAGAAAGTAATGTTTAGATAAGCAAAAGTCAGCTGATCATAATTTGCTTTGATGTAGGGAAATCGAGGGTTTTCGTAGATTTCAGCTGTACAAGGGCTAATTTTGTATTCAGAATGATGATAGGGCTTTAATTTAGTTTACTGTATGAATGTAAACGAACTAATGTCAGTGAATGTGGTTTGTCAAGTTGATCTTTGTTTTAAGACTTTTTTGTCAACAATTGAGGCGGGTCAAAGCAAAACTGGCAAAGTGCAAAAACCAAAAATTTTCAGGAAACACAAAAAACGTTTATCTTACGTTCATATAGTGCTATTGAGTTGAAATTTTTTTACAAGTACATTAAGTACTTAAAAGTCTTTGGAAACAAATAATTTTGAGGTTTTATTATTAACTTACCAGGAAAAAACACATGAAATATTGCACTTAGCCAGTTTTGATGAGACGGATTAAAATAGCCAGTTTTGCAGCAACAGTCGGAATAGTAAAGGCGAGTTTTGCAACAACCGCTATACTTTAACATTGTTTTTGGATAGCAAATAGCCAGTTTTGACATTAAGGGAGTACACAGTCTGGGGGCTGTTTCTAAACGGGTTTTAAAATTACAGTACTACAGTTACAGTTACAATTACAGTACAAATTACTAAATAGTACTACAGTAGTTACAATCCATCTAGGTTGTATCTTTACGGTTTTGAAACGGAATCTTAGTTTTTTTATCCACGCTGGAAGGGAGGTTAAAAATAGCCCTTACCCGCACCGAAATGCGGGCCCTCTACGCCGCTCGTCCAAGAGAGCAAAGCGACGAGCAGGGGTCTCCAACCTCTGACAGACAGCATCAGTGTCAGAGGTCCCGCCTCGAGGCTCGAGGCGGCTAGGAGCGTACAGTTGTCTGTACGTCTCCTTGGGCATACCTGCTGAAAAAAACCCCTCGCGTGCTGTCACCACATCATTGCGATCGACCCGAGCGTCTGCTCATTGCGACATCGCAATGCGTGGCCTCTGGTCCCTTTCAGGACTCCGCGCTGCTGTCCCTTTCGGGACTCCTCAGTTGGTGTTCAACCGATCTTCTGCTGTCCTCGGTTCTGGGGTCACTCGAGACACCCGTCTGTCCTCTTCTGGCGCAGGACGGACATGACAAAGTCAGCCACTGCGTTCCAGCTGACGCTGCCCTGCAGCATCTTCCCCACGATGTCGTCCGGGCTAAGATGACCGCCGACCGAGTCGGCGAGGGCAGTCCGTTCTTCGTCAAAGCGACGGCACACGAAGAAAGTGTGATGCACGTCGTCTCCGTCGTGTCCGCAGTACTTGCACCTGGGCGAGTCGACCTTGCCCATTCGGTGGAGGTACAGACGGAAGTAGCCATGACCTGTCAGGAACTGGGTGAGGTAAAAATTCACCTCCCCGTGGTCGCGGCAAACCCTTGGCTCCAGGTTCCTGATGAGTCGCCATGTCCACCTTCCGGTCGTGTCTTCGTCCCATCGACGCTGCCAGGCGGCCATTGTTTGGCCACGGGCCAGCTCGGCAGCCTCTTCCCGATCCATCTCGGGAGCACGCCCCCAGATGGTCTTCTTCTCTTGCGCCAGCAGGTCGATTGGGATGACTCCCGCAATGACCAGCACCGCCGCCTGCGAGACCGTGCGGTACGAGGACGCGACCCTGAGAGCGCCACGTCTCTGTACCGCCAGCATGCGAGTCCGGTATTTCTTCACCTTCGTCGCATCTGCCCAGATCTCCGCTCCATAGAGCATGATGGCCTGTGCCGTCGACAGCAACAGCCTCCGTTTCCCTTGACTCGGTCCTCCGATGTTGGCCATCAGTCTTCCGAGGCAGGACGTCACTTCGGCCACCTTGTCGCACACGCTTCTGATGTGGTTCCAGTAGGTGAGCTTGTTGTCCAGCACCACCCCCAGGTACTGGCCGTCCTCTGCGTCTCGATCACTTCGGTACCCACCCGCATCGGAATGATCGTGGGTATCCGCCTCCTCGTCAGCATGACTATCTCCGTTTTGGAGAGAGCCAGCTGAAGGCCGTGATCGCGCATCCAGCCTTCCACCAGGCGCGTGACCTGATTCAGCCTCAATTGAGCCAACTTCGCGTTTCGTTCGGTGATGACCGCCGCCACGTCGTCGGCGTATCCCACGAGGAACGTTCCGTGTGGCATCTCAGTGCGGAGCAAGCTGTCATACGAGACATTCCAGAGATCCGGCCCCACTACCGATCCCTGGGCTGCCCCAGAGGTGACGGCCCTGGTTACGAACATCAGCCGCCGATGTAATCCGGCCCGTCCGTGTAATTGGGCCCGGTCCGTCTCGTACATCAGCCGCCGGTCCGTTAGGTAATCTCTCACCATGGCGCGGAGGTACCCAGGTAACCTGAATGTTCTTCCAGTGCGACCAAAATGTCGCACCACTGTGCCGAGTTGAACGCGTTCTTGACATCAAGCGTGACCAGCAGCACGATCGGACGAGCCGCGTGGCACGCCTGATCCGCTCGTGTCACCGAAGCTACGACCTCCGAGATGGCGCTGAGTGTCGAGTGGCCCTCTCTGAACCCGTGTTGTCGGGCCGAGAGGTCCCTTGCCGCTCGCACAGCCTCTCCGATTCTCGGTTTCAACAACCTCTCCATCAGTTTTCCCGCCGTGTCCAGCATGCACAGAGGGCGGTATGACGATGGAGCGTCCGGTGGGCCCCGTTTTTTGCTCAGAAGGACGAGCTTGGCCAATTTCCAGCGGGATGCGAACACTCCCGTTTTCAAGCAGACGTTGTACATGTCCAGAAGGAGCTGAGGGCGGCATTTCGCCACCAGTTTCAGCACCTCTGACGGTACGTTGTCCGGGCCCGGGGCCTTCTTGTTCTTCATGGAGCTGACCGCTCTCTCCAACTCTTGGCGCGTGAACAAAGGGACCTCTTCGGCGATCACCCGCAAAGGGGTGTCGTCTCTGACCCGGTGATCCGGGAACAGTCCGTCCACGATGGTCCGCATCTTCTCAGCCTCCATCGGCACGTACCCGGGTCCCTGCGCGAGTTTCCTCATGACCAGCTTGCACCCCTGTCCCCAGGGGTCGCTGTTCACGTCCTCGCGCAGTGCGCTCCAGCAGCGCGCCTTGCTTTCTCTGATCGCTTTGACCAGTTCTCTTTTTGCCGCTCTGTACTGGCTCGACCTCTCCGCCGCTTCGGGTCTGTCCCGGGAACGCTGGGCTCGCCGCCTGAGTCTCAGGCAGTTTCGCCGCAGCTCGGCGATGCGGTCGGTCCACCAGTACACCGGGCGCTTTCCGGTACGTGCCGACTTGCGGGGCATAGACGCGTCGCAAGCGCGATGAATGAGGCGCGATGTGGCTTCCACCACTGCCTCCGCGTCCGCCCTGCTTGGCTGGTCGTCCGGCATCTGGGGGATGTCCCCCATGCCGTTCTGCAGAGCCTCCGTCAGCTTCCGTTCATCCAATCTCGCCAGCTGATCCAATCTCGTCAGGTTCCAGCTGAGCGGGCGCCGGCTGTTGCTGCGATTTCCTTGTCTTCTTTCGGCCAGCTCGAAGCTGATGTATTCGTGATCACTCCCCGAGTAATCACCCGTCACCCTCCAGCCTACGATTTGGGAAGCCAGGCCTTCCGATGTCAGGGTCACGTCGGGGATCGATTCCCCGAATCCCGGCCTCCGGTAGGTTGGCGTGTCCCCCTCGTTCATTGTCAGCAGCCCCAGCCTGGATGCCATCTCCAACAGCAACCTTCCTCGGCTGTCTGTGTGTGGCCCCCCACACACAGATCCCCCACTCTCTCGCTCTGGCGTTGAGGTCGCCGGCCAGGAGACACGGACCGGCGATCGCTCGGATCGCGTCCTCCATGGCCTCCATCTTCTCCGTGAATCGTGGAATGCTGTCATTCGGGGAAAAATAACAGCTCACGAACATGACTCCATTGCTTGTGATCCAGGCGAAATTTTCGCCGTTCCCACTTCTTTCGATGGGGAACACGCGCGGGTCGGGCACCCACAGCGCAGCCCATCCTGTGCGGTCAGGGAACCATAGTGGACCCTGTGAGTAGCCCTGTGAGGCTCGCTCACGAAGACGAGTGATGTCCCCATCTCCCGAACGATTTGGTCCACCAGGGAGCTTGCCGCGATGCTCCCGTTTAGGTTTCCCTGGATGACCCTCAGCGTCCGCGCCTGTCAGTCTTCTTTGAGACCAAAAGGTCTCTGAAGGTCCGACAAGCGCCGGAGCCTTGGACATGATCCGACGGTCGGCCGTCGGTTGCCTTCTTGCAGGCCTCGCACGAGGGTGCCTGGCAACAAGCGGACGACTTGTGCCCGACACCACCACACTTCCAGCATGCCTCGCTGCGGTCCGGACCTTTGCACTCTCGTCGAGTGAGGCCGTACTCCAAACAGCGGAAGCATCGTGGGATCTCTACTCGAGTTCGCACTCGGCAGACAACCCACCCGACCTTGACCTTGCCCCTTTGCAGGAGCTTCTGGCCGCTTGAGACGTCAAGATCGACGACCGCCAACCTCTGCTCACGGGCGTTGGGTTTGGTCAGGAAGACCTTGAAGTCTCCCGTCTCCTGGCCCAACTCCCGCTTCAGAGCGTCGCTCACCTCGTCCGCTGTGGAGCACGAATCGAGATCCATGATCTCCACACGCAGACGAGGGGCGACACTCTGGAGCTTGCCGCCGGCGCCGAGCGCCGACTTCACTGACTCAGCAAATCGGGTCTGACCGCGGCCAGAACCCAGCTCGATGAGTACGCCGCCGTCGTTGGTCCTGCGGAGCCTGCGGACCTCCACACCCGACTGCTCGGGTTGGACGTCCTTCCGCAGCTTCCCAACGACGTCGGCGTAGGAGCGACCTTGCCCCGGTTTGATGATGAGGACGTGCCTCATCTTCACCCCAGAGACGGTTGCCCTCGGCTTATTTGCCCTTGCGGGGGCACCGCGAGGGGGCGCCTCTTGGGTGGCAGCCCGCCTCTTCTTCTCCCTCCTCCGGATGGACTTTGACTTCACCTGAGTGAAGCCATCATCCGCCGGTTTCGGGGGATCGGGCGCTTTCTGTGGGACCGAAGCTTTGGTGCCCCCACCCGCAGCTGCAGGCGTCTGGGCACCCTTCGGCTTCCCACCATTCCTCTTCTTCGGAGGAGAAGTCAGAGAAGACTTTTCCTCCGTATTCTTCACCTCCCTCGGTGTCGGGGGGAGCATCTGGGGCGAGGTCATAGTAGACCTTTCCATCCTAGACTTCTGCACCACCTCCGGCGTCGAGAAGGACGTCTTGTTCCGCTTTTTGGGCGGTGACTTCTTGAACACTCTCTCGACGACCCGGCGTTCAGCCTGGAGGGCTTTCAGCCGGACCGTCCGTGTCCCCTTCATGACGCTGACGGCTTCCTCGATCTTCGCGACGGCCGTCCGAACACCATTGCTGATGTTCTTCTGGATGGCCATCGCATCGCGGATCTGCCCCAGTGCCGCCACGATCTCCGAGATGGACTCGTCCTCCGCAAGGTCGCAGTCGTTGACCTGCCTTCGGACGATGTCCAGCTCCGAGTCATTCGGCCCAAGAGGCGGTGATTCGTCCCACGGGCTTCTTGGATGCTGCCGCTTCCGATCTCCGTCATTCTTTGGAGTCTCCACGGCCACCGTCTCTGCCGATGGCCCAACCGTCGTAGCTTCGGGCACCGACTTCGAGGCGTCGGCCCTGGAGTCTGGGGACTTGAACGGGACTGGGGGAGGCGCACCGACCACCAGTTCCTTCCCTCCCCCTGCATCCTCCGACTTTGGAGCCCCTCCGGAATTCGGAGGGGTCCTCTTCAACCTTGAGCTCCGTCCGAAGGGCGACGGGTCACCCCCCGATCCGGAGCCCAGAACTTTCTTCTCGCTCGCCTGATTCATTGCCATCTGTTCAATATGAAAAAAGAGAGAACAAACAATCAAATCATGAAATTCCAGTTGGTTTTTTGAGTCCCCGGTCAAAGGGAGCATTGCCAATCGCTCAGAGTTTCTTCCACGGCCCTAGACCGACAGACGTCAGTCAAACCTCCTCGGACACCCATCACCCGCCTAGCACAGTTGCAGGGTCGGGAATATGCCCATGGTTCTTAAAACCGCTTCCGACAATTTTGATACACTGCTTTCATTGTGGCGGGGGTGCTTACTTGCAGCGGCCACCTGCTGAGGCCAATTCGACCTCAGCAGCTCCTCTAGTTTTGGCTCGGAGTTCACAGAAGCGGATGTCCCCACTAAGCGTCCCACCAAGCACCCGAACAGAGTACAAGGGGGAGGGCTCAAACCCAGGCGTATGGATAAGCTCAGCACCGGGGCCATTTGCCATGGCAAGCCAGGCGTGCCCGGACCCCGAGCCGCCTTTGTGTTTTTAAAAGACAGCCACCCCGCTACCTCTTTTCTACAAGCCTCCACTAGATTGCCCTTTGTTTTTTGTTTTTTTTTGGGTTTTGTGTTTTGTGATTTTTTTTGTTGGTTTTTTGTTGGTTTTTGTTTTTTTTTGTTTTTTGTGTTTTCTTTCGACTCCTGAAGGGGCAGGAGACGAGACAGGGAAAGAAGATGAAGAAATGACACCATGCAGGGCTCGCGAGAGGGGCCCAAGCAGGGTAGAAGAAGGAAGAGGTGGGCAAGATTAGCCCAGAAAAGAAGAAAGACTGCGAGCTAAGACCCAAAAGAAGGAAGAAAGGTCTTAACTCTGGAAGAACTGCGAGAAGAAGAGTCTCGCAGCTTGGCTCGGATACCCGGGGCCGCCAAAGAGACACCCGAACAGCCGAAAGCCGACTGCCCCTGGGGGGGGGGGGAATCTTAGTATTACAAAATACAAAGTCAATATTATTAATTTACCAACATCGTTTAGAAACAGCCTCCTGGTGTATCGATTCCCATAAATAAAACGTAAAAATTTCTCCCATTCCGGGAATGATTGAATCCATAATTATTTTAATAATAAACTTTAAAATACATTGATAGTAGCTGCAACCTTTAGGCACTTCAGTAAGTCTAGATGTAAAAAACTGAAAGTCACGTGATCATAAGCTGCAACGCCATTGGACGGCTGCAAAATGACCAGTTTTGCAACAACAGTTGCCATGAAAAAGGCGAGTTTTGCTACAACCGCTAAACTTTAACATCGTTTTTAAATAGGAAATAATAGGTTTTGACACAAAATGAATACACAGTCTGGTGTATCGACTCCCGTAGAGTAAGAAAACATCAAAATCTCGAATTCGAAAAAATGTCACTTGGCCAGTCTTCAAAACAATTGATGAGAAAGAATTTTTTAGAATAATTATTTTTCGTTATACTGCTTCAAAAACAGATGTTTTTAATGCATGTTTTCCGGACCTAAATACACTCTTTTTATTCCTAGGAATTAAAAGCTGATGTACTCGATACCAGCTGACTCTTTATAGTCCTAGGACTATAAAAGTCAAAAAGTGCCGAGTACATCGTAATAATCGAACAATATTCATTCGATTACAAGTAATCGGAACATTCATCGTTATTATCGAAACATTCATTGTTGTCAGTTTAATCAATTTGTGAGACTCACTCATTTCACCAATCGATTATTACATGCGTTCGATACGTCGATAGTTGTTCATTGTTGTCAGTCTACCCTAACACAAATGAAACAGACAATCAGCTGATTGCTTCAAATAGCAAGAACAAGACGGTGGCATCTTTTGAAGGCATCTTTAAAGGTAAACAAGCTGTAACATTTTGGTTTTCTTAAGTAGTTTACGTATTGTATTGAGCAATATAACGAAAAATATAGTTCATCACACGGACCTAAAGCTGCTTTTCGTTACTCGATCATTTTTCAACCTCGGCTTACAGCCTCGGTTGTAAAACTTGACCTTGTACGAAAAGCGTCACTTTAGGTCCTTGTAATGAAATATACTATTATTTTAGCACAACATTGAGGAAGAAAGATAACAAAAAACAATACAAAAAAGAAGGTAAACATGAAACATGTGATTAATTAAAATAATTCCATTTGTTTAGCCAGGCTTTTAACACTCTCGCCCGCCATTGCGATGAAGGCGCAAGCAAATTTAATTAGAATTTAAATTAGGCGCAAGGAATAGAATTTAAACAAGTGTTTGAGCCGGTCTGAATCTTTTGAAGATTTTGAAAACAATCTTTTGAGTTCTGAGTCTGCCCCCACAAATGTCATTCCACAGTCACTAGGCAACGTAGCATAAATTCCTCGACGTCCAGTAAATTGTTTATAGGCTGCAATGAATGCGTCGGCTGAATAGCCTGTAACTAATTCCAAATGAATGACACATTTAGATAATAATAATGGTGTAAATACCTGCTTTACTGGTATCCAATGGTTAGTTGACGAGCAACTAGTTTCGACTTTTTTAACATGTCATCTTCAGGCTCCTACAAGGATGTCTTCGTTTCACCTTCGGTTGAAGAGTTGTCATTTTTAGTAAAATGTCACGACGGACACGATGAACACAAAACATAACACAACACAAAGACGAGTGCCGGTACACTTATTTAGGAGGCGACGCAAACCCGGCGATGGTTCGGTCTAGAGTCAAGACTCAGTCTGAATGTTTTGCAATACAGTCTATTGTATATTGTCTATATAGTGAGCCGGTGGCGCAGTTGGTAGCGCACTCGGCCTCGGAACTGTGGCCACGAAGCGTCGCAGGTTCGAGACTCGGGCGTGTCGCTTACCTTTAGCAGTACTGTTCACCTCTTGTACTGTACCGGTTCACTCCTTGGCTTTGCTTGATAACGTCCACGCACAGATCAATAGTCTATGTGGGCGGGGCAAAGGCAAGGTAAAAAAGAGGCCGCCACCCTCTTTAAAAAAAAAGTCTGAAACGCTCTAGTCTAGGAATGGTGACAGTTTTGAGCGGTGCTACTTTTGTTTTTTATATCACAAAACTAACATTAAATGAGTCAGAGTTCGTTATTCTTATATAGACTTCAGCACTAATCGCAAGTTTATAGGCGTCACAAAACCCGTGGATTTCCATGCAAGAGGACTGAGGAGTCCAAGATATCTTGGAATGGTTATAAGTGATACGTCTTGAAAATCAGACTCTACCTGATTCCATTAAGTTTGTAGGTGAGGGGGAAGTAGATCGTCCCAACCAAGCTTGACCAAGCATGAATGCCTTATATCTCACAACAACAGGTGCAAGAAAGCCAAGAGGATCAAATAGCTGTGCTTTCTTAGATAGAACATTTCTCTTCGTGAGCTTGTCAATTTTTTCTCGAGATGGAGAAAACGTAAAATTATCATGTACCCGGTTCCATGAAAGACCCAGAGTTCGCATGACAGAAGCATTATTTATCAATAGAGAGTTAACCTGATCGCAATGAGTGGAAGATATGGATGAGAGAACCGATGGCTCATTGCTAATCCACTTTTGAAGAGGGAGGCAGCCAAGACTACATAGTTCATCTACCTCTTTAGCAAGCTTTTGACATTCTTGTATTGTGTCTGCGCCACTAAATATGTCATCAACATACCTACCTTTGGTCACCGTTTTAATAGCATCTGGGTAGGATTGACCATGATCAATTACCAATCGATTCATAGTTCTTAAAGCTAAGTAAGGAGCGCATGCCAAACCATATGTGACAGTTTGTAATTGATATTTACATCCTCAAACCAAAGTATTCGTTGAAGAGGTTGATCATCAGGATGTATCAGTATCTGACGATACATTTTCTCAATGTCGGCAGAAAACACAAACTTAAAACGCCTGAACGAAGTAATAACATCTGTAAGTTCAGTTGGGAGCTTGGGAACAATATGAAGAATGTAATTTAGTGATTTCCTTGAACTAGTAGGAAACGACGCATTGAATACAACCCTCAATTTGGTAGTTGTGCTAGACGGTCGGAAAACACCGTGATGAGGAAGATAATACACAGGAATAGTTGAATCTTCATCATGAATAACTTCACTCATAGGCTAAAGGGCTTTGTATTCGTTGATGAAAATTGAATACAAGGACCTATATTCTGGGTCAGATGAAAGACGATGATTTAGTTTCTTAAGTTGTTGGAAGTCTGATGATTTCGAATCTTCTAATCGATCAGTGGACTCTTTGAACGGAAGTCTCACTTCATACTAACCAGGAGGTTTTCAGCGACAGTTGAGACATAGTAATCCTCACACTGCTGATCTGCTAATGATAACCTTTGAACATTATCTTTAACGATATCTTCCTGTTCTCAAAACCTTTGCATTAGCTCACCAACTTTGTTTTCAGAAAGGTAATGATACATTGATGAACCTGTAGCACTATTTTTAACCCCAGTTGCACCTGATAACACCCAACAAAATACTGTTGATTGAGCTATTGGAGTTGAGGGTGGACCTTTAATGAGAACTGGAAGAATGATTGCACCATAGATGTCAGCACCTATAACTAGATTTATAGTTCCATGGGTAATAAATTCTGGATCGGCAAGTGTAAACCCATGAATATGCGGCCAATTTGATTGAGAAGGCCCACTCATAGAGGTGTCATAGAGGGCAAGTTAGAAGTGAGTTTCGGAAGAATATGAACAGTTATGGTGCAGCTAACTTCGCCATTGAAAGTACAACCCAGATTCACGTTTGCTACTCCGCGAGTAGTTGATGTGTGGTTTCCTCCTGTACCAATCAGAAAAACAGAAGATGATTTACGTTTGATGCGAAAGTTTGTACTAGTTCCTCACTGATAAATGATATTTCAGAACGTTGATCTATTAAGGCTCTGGTGACAATACTATTCCCATTAGGAGCTGTTACCTTCACCCGAGCAGTTGCTAGCAGGACAACTTGACGTATATTTCCAACAACGTGTCAATACTCCCATCCAATGATGGGACTGGTTTGAAGAAACTTGTGTGTCGGATGATATACCTTCCTTTGATGAGTTGAGAGATTGTGAAGGTGCACAAAGATTAGAGGCATTTCAGAAGTTATTTACATAATGGATTGAGGTGTGTTGCCGATTATGACATTTTAAAGACAATTGAAACATAGTCTTTTACTCACCAAAAACTCCTTCCGTTGAATGGGAAGCATACCAGTGTACTCTTTACAAGATGATAAATAATTATCCTTTTTACACAGTTGGCAAAAGCTTTTAATCTTTAACTGTGTTTCAGTTACAAAAGTGGTTTTTGATTTAGGTTTAATTAGATTACCTGTTTGGAGGTGCGTCGGAGCCTCTTTACCGTACTACATGAGTTGGAAGCCTCGCGTGATTCCACGCCCTCCAGGGCACGGACTCGCCCTTCGATGAAGGTTTGCAGATCGGCTAGGGTTGAGGGCTCCGTTGAACACCCTTGGTTGAGTTCCCAAGCTTCATGGGTTTCTGAATCAAGCCGGTGGACTATGAGGTACACGATGAGATGATCCCAATGATGCGTTGGGGAGCCGAGAGCCGAGAGAGCGTCTAAACACTCGTTAACAGTGTATATAAGATGATTGAGACCTTTGGCAGACTTTTGTCTCAATGGGTGAATACTGAAAATGTCATCAAGATGTTTATTTATAAGTAACCGCTTGTTCTCATATCTCGAAACGAGTTTGTTCCAGGCAGGAATGAAATTCTCCCCAGTGACCTGGAAATTAGATATCAATTGTGCTTCTTCTCATAAGAGACTATTTTTTAAGTATAGTGTAACTTTGCTACGTCCGTTAGTTCGGGATAAAATTTTACCAAGCAAGGATGAGAACAAATCACTAAAGGGTTTCCAAGATTGATAATCCCCAGAAAAAGAGGGTAGGGATATTTTTGGTAAAATAGGCCTTGCCACTGATTGCAAATCATTGTTCCCCCGTGCTCCTTCACTGCGCACACTACAAACAGATCCAAGGAGATCCAGCATTTCAGCTTTATTGACCATGTACGCTTCTTGTACTTCGCTAAAATGGTCTTCTAGGATGTAAGGAAGAGGTTGTAAAACTTCGGGTTTTGATTCACAAATACGTTTATGGTCATTGCAGAACTTATTTGATTCTAGAACTTCAATACGAGTCTGGATTTGATTCTTAGTAACAGAATTTATATCTATAGATTTGAAAACGTCTACCGAGGTTGTAATAGATACCAATCTGGTTTTTTGTAAGTTTAGTTTCGATTCTAACGTCATGATGAAAATGTGGAATAGTCAGGAACAAACAGAATAAATTAGGAGACCTGAAGATTGAAGACTGAGATCTAATATCGAGAAGAGGTCACCTGAGGTTGAGAAGAGCGATGTTCCCGGTGTTGAAGGACTAAATACTCAAATAATTGACGAGAAAGAACTTTTTAGAATAATTATTTTATTTGGGTACAACATTGAGGAAGAAAGTTAACAAAGAGCAATAAAAAAAGAAGGTAAACATAAAACGTGTGATTAATTAAAATAATTAACTGTCATTTCTTTATAGCCAGACTTTTAACAGCCAGTTTTGCTATGCCTCAATTATGAATAGTGGACTCAGACTATGTAAGATTGGTTAACAACGCTTGAAACTCTAATAAAAAAAGAAACACCTTCCTGCTAGCTTAGACCAGGGTTTTCCTCCTTTCAAGTCCCTCCTCTTCAAGTGAGCAGTACAACATTTCTTTAGATAGTTCCTCTCAATCAACCTAACCACAGATACACCTCGTGAGGATCATATTAAAGCATGGTGTTTAGAAACAAATGGGGTATTTAATCGGAATTTGGATTGAGGAGGAACCAAACACACTAATTAGTTAAATTTATCAATTATATCATTAGATGTGTCCCTCACTTAAATGGTCAATTAGGATAAAAAGTAAAGAGAGTTGCCAGCCTCCTCTTCAACCTCTAATTACAATGCCTATTCCCCAACTGTCCCTCCAGGAAGGAACATCAAACCTGCAACATTTCGGTAATGTCGTCGACTGAAGCACAGCGAGACAGATAATGCCACCTTGTCGGGGCCCACCTAGCGTAATGTCCGCGCGAGGCCCGTGTTTTAGCCCAAACAGAAGTGGACAATTTGTCGGTCTCGTTCACGGAACCGCCGCTCGTTCCCCGAACACTCGCAGGACATGTCGTAAACACAAGTGGTCGTAACTTTAATGGAACTGTGTTGACTCCGTGTAGCGCGGCCCTCGGCAGCCTCGCAGGACCTCGTCAGAGTCGTTGCGAACATTTACTTACTACAGGCAATTGGATATGGTACCAGACTTACAGACAAAAATAATATTCCTAGAATAACAAAGAATTGTTCTGCACACTGAGTTTGTAATGGTGGGTTTTCTTCTAGACATTTTTCGTTGTTAACATCATGTGAAGGAAGCATCAAAACTGGTTTTGCCTAGGAGGCTCCTAATTTATTAATTAAAAAACTCTTAGTAATTAATTATTTAATTAATTCATTTATTTGTAGAATAGAATTTAAATGAAATGTTGCACAAACAAGATAGCTTGTTTGTTTAGTGTGCAAATAGTTGCTAAGTTATAACAGTACTTGTGACTTGAAGGGGCTAAAACCCCGTAATCACAAAAGGGGAAAATTTAAATTGAAACAATCCTTAATTCGTTATCATAGCACAAAATACCTTCATAGTAAACTGGCTTTCAGATTCACCATATGTCAATCTAGCCATATCGAGCATATGTTTTGAAGCGCTATAATGTAATAGAGGTTAATTTGGTTTCTCAGAATAATACTGATGTTAGAGCGTTAAATCGTTAGGAGGTATTAAGCTCGCCATAGCAATTTGATGAATTAACACAATATTACCTTTCCAGTAACTACGTTGACAATTTAGAAAAATTTGCAGGATCGTCAATTTGAATAGATCTCAATTTATGTATTTTTAAATTTGAGTTTTAATGTGAAAAAGCTAACTTTTTTTGGCTTGGTGTTTTAGACTGAATCAAAATAAAATAATGCTAAATCAATATCATCGCATTCAGGTAATCTGCACACCTAGGCTCATTTTTATGATTATTTGCTATTAACAGAAAGATACATGTTGTGTATTTCCTTTTATATTATTTGTCGATATATCTTTTTGCATTTTTAGGAATAATCCTATGTACTAATTTGAATTTAAATTAAAATTGCGAAAATTTTAAACCAAGGCACTGTTTGTTCTAACATAATTAAGTTCAACCAACTACAACTTACAAGCTCCTACACTCTTTCTTTTATGGGAATGGTATAGGTTACCACTTTATAAAATCCAATTTATTAATACCAAAAACGTTATTTTAACATCTGCATTTTCACACCCTTGAGGGGTTTTTTTTAAAAAAAAAGCTCAATAATGAGGGAGGAAGATTAAATTTACTACTTGTATAGATTTTCAGCCCAACTAATTTATTTGTTTTACGTTAACCCACATGAAAAAGATAGTTCAGACCTGATCAGATCTGATTCAGTTTCTGTCAGGATTAATCAGGATGTATCAGACCTGATCAGTCATGAAGTCAGGAATTTGTTTCTAATCAACCCGATCTGAATTCAGAGCCTCAGTGTCTGATCAGGTCTGAACAGTTCCGAAGTCAGGTACTTTGGTTCAGTAATAGCCTGATTTCAGGGCCTCATTGTCTGATCAGAAATGAGTCCCATGAGAAGTACCTGAAATGAGGAGTGTTAATTAAGTTCAGATTTTATTGAATTTAAATTTAATGTTTGCAAATATGTTCTTTAGAGGCTACAGATTTTGTGAAATTTGAAAAATATGAATTTTTTAATACTTAACCCAGATTTCAACCACTGATCAAGCAGGGGCTGTTTCAATAATATCAAATATCGAATTATGCTTTTATACTCTGATGTACTTTTTGAGCACGCGTGATATTCATAATAAGAATAAATGATTTGATAATATTATTATTCAGTCATCTATCTATTCCTTTAATATTATATGAAGAATTATGTTTGTTGATTTATTGTTCGTGAGTTTGTCGTTTGTCTATTAATCAGGGTAAATTTTAAACTCTACCGTACCGAACAAGCTGAAATTTGGCAGAAATGTATGTAATAAATACGGCAAACACATGATCCTTTTCACATCCTTAAAATCCCCTCAGGCTTCAACTCTTATGCATCTAATGTGAATGGGCCTATATTTTTTGCATTTATAAGTATATAATTTTTGGGATTTCAGTACTTTTTCCATATGAATATTGTTTAATTTTCCATAGCGAAGAACTGACCAGCACAATAACTAGTCCATCTATAATATTATAAAGAATAATTAGTTTCTGTTTGTCTGTTGTTCCGGGCAAACGGCAAAACAACCAAATCGATTGGGCTGACATTTTTACTTAAAGGTCAAGTCAAGTCCTTAAAATCCACTGGGGGTTTCCTCGTAGTCTGCTTATGCATATTCTTTGTGTAGGTTCTGGGGCTTTGTAATTGGTTTCTGGGGCTTGTAAAACGGGTATGTTAAAACTGGTTGATTTTAATTAAATATTTAGTAGATCTGAACTAGAAGAAGCCATTTACCAAGTTTTATCACGATATGTTGAGAAATAAGAGATATATAGAATTTTACTTATTCCCCATAAGGTTAACATTGGGACAACGTACTGTGTTTACCACTTTAAATATCTCGGTAACCAATGGACATAGAGCAATGATTCAAAATACTAAATTGTTTGTTTTTTTTTTAGCTGAATTCAATAATGTCAACGAAAATTAGATTATTTTTATTTTTACATGTAAAAAACTCAAAAAACCCATTTTTGGAGGGGTTTACCCCTCTTTACCCCCCCTTCCGGTGGTCCGATCGGGCTGGTTTACGAACTCGTCCAATTGATTAGCACTTTGCATGTCTGTACCAAATTTCATAAAGATCGGACCATTTTTACGGCCGCTATCGTGCTAACAGACACACACACACACACACACACACACACACATATATATATATATATATATATATATATATATATATCTAAAAATTCAAACGAATAGTGTTTTTTGCTTCTGGGGGCCCCAAAACGAAAAGTTATCATGGTCTTGGGCTTAGGTCTTACCATGAGACCTACGGTAATAGCTTCTTCCCTATAGGGGAAATTCGCTAAAAAGATAACGTGTTGTGATATACTTCCCCCAGACTCTAGCACATCTTCTGTGTTTATTCAATTATCAATTTATTTCAAGCCTGTTACCTCTTTCTGGAATGTAACAGCTGGAATTGGATCGATGTTCGTGTTGGTGCTGAGAAGAATGTTTCGATTCAAGTCTGCGAGGAATCCGTTTGTCTTCACTCGCCACGTTATTATAATTTTATTTTATTAGTGTTTAGTCACAGCGAAGAATTAACCAGAGGTATCTTCTGATGTTGCGCTCAGCGGGTGTCGAGGACTTAGTTCATCATTTAACACCGCGAGAGAGCAGCACTGTCACTACCCTCTCCTAATTTAACTTATCTGTAGCTAGTAACTGGATGTAACTAGTAACTAGTAAATTAACTGTAACTGTAACTGGATTTAACTGTAACTAGTACTTGGGTGTAACGGAAACCCCATTTAAAAGCGACCTCAGTGAAGTTTTTCATTATTTGCGTTTCTAATTTTTGACAAATGTATCTTTTTTTGCAAATTGTGAACCTTAAAGAAGCAGTCAAAACTTAAATTCTGTCACACAAAATATTGAGGATATTGACATTATTACAATAATAAGTTTCAAAATCCCTTCTGTTACATGTGTTGTTTATTGATACCTTTTTACGAACACCCTATACTTTAAATTTCTATTTGGAGGTCTGATAAAGAGTAAGAATTATGAAATGTGGTTCTTTGGGTAAGAACGTAAATCTAAAAATGCTTCCTTAGACCTTAACCAGACTTCAAGATATACAGCATACGCTTTATTCAATTAGTAAAAAATAATCACGCAACAATTCAATTTATTCAATTAGTCAGTAATAATCGGTAATTTTTTAGCTCAAAAAAATAACGGGTGCCCATATCGGCCTACTAATAGTTATTGTGGCGTGTGTTCTAAAAATTTATTCTCTCAAATTTATTTAAGAAACCTTTATCAAGAGAAGGCTACACAGTACAGTCAACGGTACAGCTAAGGGGGGGGGGGGGGTTTCTGGAGATACATCCCATGAAAATCTGTTCAAATTGAAACTTAACTTGTATTTCAGACAACTAGAGGCAGAGCAACACATAATGCGGCTCGTCCGTTTTATCTTGAGCCATGGGCTACTCCGTTGCCGGAGCTGTCGAACATTGTTTTATTCCGTATTATCAAGGAAAATAAACTATGTGAAAATTAATTTAAAAAAATATCAATTGTGTTTGTTTACAAATTATAGTAAAGATATACATAGTAACTGTCAGAAAATGTTAAGATGTCAGGCTAGTACGACTTCAGAGATCAGCTGCATAGAACTTCAGAGATCAACTGCATACAAATCCTAATAAATCGAGGATGACGATAAATGGTTGGATTTTGAAAAATTCGATTTGTTTAAGAGATTTTTATAGTATAAAATACCGAATGAGATATGAGTATATTATGATTGTAGAGCGATCTTGTAGTCTTTTTATTGACTAAGGCCGACATGGTCCTTGGTCAGGACTGTTAATTCTTAGCCCAACAGCCAATAAGGTGTAGGTCCGATGAAGGTAAGGTAAGGTAAGGTGTAGGGATGAACGTGGAATCCGAACCACAATCGTGCCAATTAATTACGGACTGGTCTAATTATGAGGATGACCTTATAGATAAACGTATAGTATGCACTATTACAGAAGTTTATCTCTACCAGTGAATTATGAATGTCATCCACAAGCCATCGCTAATAACTATCCACAATTCGTGACCTCCAAGTAGGTGGATTGCAGGACACGCCACCAACCCAATCCTGTAAAACATGTCAACAGGATATGATATAATATATCCCCCCATAACAACGCTACTGGTTTTCATTGTTGTAAATAATTATCTTGATACCTTGACAACAATATTAATGAAATTGACATTCTGAATGAAAATGACATTCTGTCCAGAGGAGAAAGTGTACTGTATGGTTTACTTGCACAATATGTTCAACAGAACCTTAGAACCTTACAACAGCGATCCTCTCGGAAAACTAATCGTCAGTTAGTGGAACCAGAAATTAATGTAAAAAGGAGGTTAACTCCATCAAAAAGGGCTGTTAGAATGAGCTCAATGTTTTCTTCCGGTGTTTAAGGTTCCGACAGGCCCTTATTGATGGAGTACACTTCCAATTCCTGTTATTAGGTTTCACAGTCGGATAGTAGGCCGAGGAGGATGTATAAGGTCGTAAAGTTCCGTTGATCAGATTTTGTTTTAGGTAATGAAATATGCAAAACAATTTGCTTTCTCTTCTGGAGAGCATGCAATTTTCAGTAATAGTACGGTTGTTATGTGGCATCAAAATAATTATTTACATGAATAAAAACGTGATTTAAACTAACTTGCTAGGATATAGTATCTTTACAAAAGACATTCGTACTACAGACCTACGTATCTGCTAGTCAAAATGATAGCACTTAACCCATCTAGTTACCTAGTTTAGTTGAACTTCAGCTATCTTATTGTATAATGCTTTTTAATGTTGATATTTTCTTTAAATTTAGTTGTCAGTTAAAACGCCTTAGTTATAATTTGTCATAATGAAATGATGGTTTACAAAGTGATTCGCTTGATGAATAAATATAAAATCCATATACATATTCATCTCTATATTGTATATAAGATGTAAGAAAATTAATGAACCTATATTGTGCACCAGTGCGGAAGTTCATCTCTACCAGTGAATTATGAATGACAAGCACAACCCATCGCTAATAACTATCCACAGTTCGTGACCTCCAAGTAGCTGGATTGCAGGACACGCCACCGTCCCAATCCTGTAAAACATGTCAATAGGATTAATATACATCCCCCCTTACCAACACCACTGGATTGACCCAAAATCTCTATGAATATGTATATATCTACAAGACCTATACCATTGATTATATTATAATCAATGCCTATACCTAAAACTGATATTTGCTGTACATGTCCATCTTCGATTTTAGGTGCTCATTCAGAAACGTTTTAAAGAAATCTCTCAACTATTTGAGATACAAAAATCCTGAAAGAAGGCACAGGGAACCTTAACAATATGAAGTAGCCATGACAACCTTATTACAATCTACTATATATTTGTCAAATACGACTCACCTATCATCGCACAGCCCAAACTATACGACCTAGAACCTTGAAATTTTGCGTGGACGTTCCTTTTAGGGCATAGGCATCTGCTAAGAAAGGATTTTACAAAATTCTAAGTGTCAAGGGGTTTTTGGCGAGGTCTCAATTTCCCCATTTAAAAGTATGTTGGACGATCTTTTGTTTACATTTTCAATGTTCATTCAATCAGCCAGCTGAGTTAGTTTCACAAATGTACATACGCTGTTCAGCTGATTATATAAATTGATTTCTTTCATCGCGGTTTTTTGTTCGTTTGATGATTTATTTTATGGACATGATTATGTACTATACAAAAGTTACATTTAGTTTAGTTTTAGTACCTAATCTGTTTAATCATAAATTCAGTTTATGGCACCATCTTTATTTTGGCAGCGGGAGTTGTAATTATGCCTGTTATGATGATTTTGCGTTTAATCTCATTTTACCTCTATAGTTTAAAACCTGAAGTGCCTGCTGCCTTTTATGGTTGAGTCTTAAAACTAATTCCCCGCAAGACTGAAAGAAGGGGCAATGTATACAGACATTGGGGGGGGGGGGTATGGTATTTTTTTAGGCGCTGAGAGACTGCTGTAATAGCCTAATCTAATTCTTTGATATATTTATATAGAAACCTTTAAATTACAAAATCACTGACATAGGGTTATAAGGTTTTTTTTTGTGGAGTCAAAGGATTGAAATGTGCCCGTATAAATGTAATGGATGATCTTTTGTTTACATTTCCAGTTTAATTTAGTCAGGCAGAGGTTAATTAGCTTCACAAACGTATACGTTGTTTCAGCTGATCTATAATTTGATTCTTTCCATCACGGTTTTATGGTTGTTTTGTTAATTTATTTAGGTCATACGCAGGGGTGCCCAGCCCCCCCAAGGGCAATGGCGCATGCCCCCCCCAAACCAAGCCTAATGCCCCCCCCCCCCCCAAAGCATGACAACCACCCCCCCCACCCTTTAATTTCTAACATTATTTGGTATGTCTATTAAATAAATCTATTAAATCTATTAAAATTAAATCATTTTTAACCTCCGGATTGCTTCAACCAGATTTTTTCTTTTGAACTTAAGATATTCTGAAGAAGGAATGCCCGAGGAAATTTGGTAAAACCATTTCTTAGTAAGCGCCTATGACCGAAGAGGATCGTACTCTTGTAGTTTTTGGCAGATTTTGTGTTAGGTCGGTTTCACTACGATTATACAAACAACATAAATGAGATATCGATATCATAGTTCAAGCGAAATCTTTTGTTAACATTTGTTTTTCAAATTGTTGGAGATTTAAAGAACTTGAAACCTGAATTGCATCGTAGATAATAATATTTTTATAGTATAAAACAATTAACAATTTCGTTTATTTTTATTTTATTTTATTTTTTTGACAACCGAATTATGTAGTTTGTAGTTGGTAACCGAAGCAGCTGTAGTCGTTTGACTGCAACAGGATCATTTGACAGACCAGGTAATCTAAACATTCATTTTATAAATCAGTGTTCCAGAGGTTATCCACAATTAGTTTCATAATTTTAAGTTCCCAGTGTCAAAAGGATATCGCGTAAAAATGGACTTCTTAGTAGTATTAAGAGACTATTTTAGACTATGAAAGAATAGTCTCGCTAAGATTTCGCTTATTCGATATTTTCCCTTCGATATTCGATATTCGTAGATTCGATATTTTAGGTTAATACATTTAATTTATTCTTTCATTACTTATATTTTATGTTACGATTTATTTAAAAACTAGCAGTTCCCGTGGCTTCGCTCACGACAAAAAATTATATTCTAACCATTTGAACATTTCTAAACATTTGACGAATGTGAAGGGGCTGAATGAAAAAAGGTTATGTCAAGGAATATTTAATGTAGAGGTCTGTTTACATGCTATGGCGTTGTGTAGTTAAAAATAAAAACAGTTACACTCGTATATTACAGTAGATAGTGTAGGTTTTCTTTTCTCAGCCATGACTCAAAAATGGCAAGACCGATTTTAACGTGAAATGTGTCAATTTTAAGTTATATCTATGCATATTTGACAACACGGCTCAGAATTGTCATAATTAGTAAAACGAAGAGCTGAATGTTCGAATCAGTAGCGCTATCCGTCGACAGTTTTACAAACTTGAGTCATTTGGTTTACAACTTAACATATGAGCGATTTTCAACATAGGTATTTTGAAATGTCAACTACTGACTGAAGCACTTATTTTTTTCGTGCAAAGCCAGGTCACCCTCGGATTAGATGAAAAAGGAATTCGCCAAACTATGTAGGGTATGAATACATTAAGGACGCCCTAAGGGAAAAACTATTACTCCCGTTGCCCAAATAAAGCTTGAGCTACATTTTATGATTAAACAGATAAGGTACAGAAATTGGTGATGGATTAAACCTTAACTAAATTTAACAATTATAGAGTGCGTATGACCTAAATAAATTGACAAAACAACCAAAAAACCGTGATGGGAAGAATCAAATTATAGATCAGCTGAAACAACGTATACGTTTGTGAAGCTAATTAACCTCTGCCTGACTAAATTAAACTGGAAATGTAAACAAAAGATCATCCATTACATTTATACGGGCACATTTCAATCCTTTGACTCCACAAAAAAAAACCTTATAACCCTATGTCAGTGATTTTGTAATTTAAAGGTTTCTATATAAATATATCAAAGAATTAGATTAGGCTATTACAGCAGTCTCTCAGCGCCTAAAAAAATACCATACCCCCCCCCAATGTCTGTATACATTGCCCCTTCTTTCAGTCTTGCGGGGAATTAGTTTTAAGACTCAACCATAAAAGGCAGCAGGCACTTCAGGTTTTAAACTATAGAGGTAAAATGAGATTAAACGCAAAATCAACATAACAGGCAAATTACAACTCCCGCTGCCAAAATAAAGATGGTGTCATAAACTGAATTTATGATTAAACAGATTAGGTACTAAAACTAAACTAAATGTAACTTTTGTATAGTACATAATCATGTCCATAAAATAAATCATCAAACGAACAAAAAACCGCGATGAAAGAAATCAATTTATATAATCAGCTGAACAGCGTATGTACATTTGTGAAACTAACTCAGCTGGCTGATTGAATGAACATTGAAAATGTAAACAAAAGATCGTCCAACATACTTTTAAATGGGGAAATTGAGACCTCGCCAAAAACCCCTTGACACTTAGAATTTTGTAAAATCCTTTCTTAGCAGATGCCTATGCCCTAAAAGGAACGTCCACGCAAAATTTCAAGGTTCTAGGTCGTATAGTTTGGGCTGTGCGATGATAGGTGAGTCGTATTTGACAAATATATAGTAGAATTTAATTAAACTAAATTTCATTTGCATTTTCGTTTAGCTCAATCCGCGATCCACAATCAGGACCCTGGATCATTCCGCTGGCTCACGCACCCACCGACGCCGATATCAATTCACATAAGATATTTTGGTCGTTTATACGGCTTTGTAGTAATAAAATTAATATAGAATAGTAAAACAACGAGACATATTAAAATTTAAACTTCATTCTTTCGTGAAGTATAGTATTAACAGATCATGATAGCTAAACATAGACAGTACAACAATACTGTACACACCTTAGCTCAGCAAATACAGCCAAAATATATTAATAGATTTTTGTTTGTATGATTTTTAACGATAGTACTTAAATTAGTTTTTCATTAGCGGTTAATGCTAAAATAATTTACGGAAAAATTAAAAAAATATAATACAAAGGGCAGTGAATCAAGAGAAGCACTTAAGTCTTATTGATATTTTTATTCAATAGTTAAATTGCATTCGGAACGGTAATTTATATATTTAATTTTTTCCACGATTAATTAATTAGCAATCAATGCGATATTTACTTTACATTGGAAAACATAATTAAAATAAAACATGTAATGTTTCTATTACAAAGTTATAATGGTGTTTTCTAAAATCAATATTCAGGTGGTGAAAAGTAATTAGATTAATAATGCTCAAACAGGAAGAACACTCATCCATTGAAAAAGCTATTGGTAAATAAATTTAAGGGTTGATGAATTTAAGGATTACTGCACTGGCAAAACTGCATTTGTGGGGACTAACAGGATTTGAACGTTACGAAAGATTAAACTGGTGTCAATTTAATACTCTTTCACGGCTTCACTAAAGTTGATTGTTTTCATATCTACGGGTCGTGGCCGTAGATATAGACTAAAACAATAACTATCCATGGCGCAGAAGACCTAAATGAAAGAGGTTTTTATCCTAGGTGACTGGTGAAGTTTAAATTTAATTTAGTCTAAAAGAAGTCTCAATAACTACTATTAATTTTACTACGGTCTAAAAACGTTTAAAAATTGTAATGTGATTTTGGTTGTATCACCGTTGATTCCTCATTGTATCACAGTTTAACTGATCATTTTAATAATTTTTTGGGATGAAACTGATGCAAATTATAGGCTAATGATCTAAATTTTCTATACTTCTTTTGTGTGAGGTCTATATTCCGTTTGTATAGTAATTTAAAAAATATTATATTAATGAGTGTAATTGTTATGAATAAGTGGAACAGTCGTTAAATTTCCGTTATTTTTAACTAAGGTCTCACGTAAATTTTCTCTCCATTGAATTAATTAATCTTGTTTTGGAAAACTAATTACTTTTGAAAACTGGATGATTTATTGATTCTGGTAATAAAGGAAAGTAAAATCTTCAAACTTCACTCTACAAATTATACGAATTTTTTTGTTATGTTAGGTCAACTTATTAAATGTAAAAAGTGTAAATGAAAATACATAAAACAAAATTACTACAAATGGGAGAAGGTTTGTGCACGATTTTAAGGGTTCTTAAAATCAGGGAACATCTTAGCTTGGTCGTGTCCGAGTGTTCCGATGGATTCCAAATGAATTGAATACAGCTACAAAGATTCTACCATTTGCATGGTTAAATTTGTTTTTCATCAACTGGCTTTACGGGACCTGCACTGTTTCACTATTTAAGCCTATTTTTAGCAATCCATGTCATAAAGAGTTGTCCGATAAATTGCTCCATTTTATAACTAATTACCTAAATTTGATAATAGTATAGAATAACGTCCTCACCTTAAATTATTTTTACATCTTAAAAGGTTATTTAGGCTTATTTAAAAGTATAAAGTTAAGCAATAAACTCTGTAAAATGGAAATCAAATAACGTTATTAATGGATAAGGATAAAAAAGAGAACACAGTTAAACATGTTACAATTTTAATATTTTTTAAATAAAAGCTTTTTACAAGTGAACATTAAACATCTACCTTACATTATATTACAGAGTATACCGGAATCTCGAGATAACTTGTAACTTTATATTAAAAGATTGTTGAGATTGTTCTGAGATAGACTGCAGTCTATCAACCTCGATATGGCTTACACGACATAATAAATTGATCAAAGAGCAAAACCCTAAAATAGGACCTATTAAAAAAAGAAATTCTTATAAATCAGAAAGCTCAGAGGCTTAAAAACATATTTTACTAAAATTTTACACTAACATATAAATAATATCTCCCATGGTTAAGAGCATGGTTCTATGAAGCTTAAAAATAAATCGATCACATTATCACCTTTACTCGCGTTCTCTCAGCCGTAATTCGATTAGAACTTGTTATATTTTTGTCATTTTTTAATATGGGTTCAAATGCAATACTGTATCATGTTTTGAGCAAAATGATTTACTCGTATATAAAATGTCGAATTTATATTCTTGCCTGTACTCTGGCTTATAACCCTATAAAACCACAAAAAGGGTCCTGATTCCATGATCATTGAAAATACATCATTATTTTTTTAAATTCGATAATTCTTCATAAAGGGGAGGATTTTCCCTTACATTTTAATTATGTTAGGTTAAATTCAATTGAAATGAGTTCTTCAATTAATATGTAATTTTTAAGGATGATCTAGATTTATATTACAATCACTCTTTAAGGGTAGCAACCATAAATTTTACGACCATTCCAAAAAAAAACATGAATTTAAAACATGTTGTTATAAACAAAAATAGAGATACCACATTTCCAGTTTCATGAGATGATTACAAAGTATAATGCAGACTATTTAATTCAAATTATTTTTCTAAAGTGCAGTATAAGTGTAAATATAACCTGCATATTTCTACAAAGATCACATTCATTAATATTTGAAAAAAATGCAATTTAAGGACAAACAAATTGATTCCTCAATGTGAGTAAAAACAAATTATCGATAATTTTAAGGAGCCTTGTACTTTGAACTTAAGAAGATAAAATAGCATTTTTTGACAAAATTACTTTTAAATTACTTGGTAGCATTACTTTTAAATAAAGCTATGAATAATCACACGAGATTTATATTATTTAAGACTTGCCGTAATGAACTTGGTTTTGATTCAAAGTTTGTAATTAATTGTTATAGTTTCAAATTTGTTATGTTTTGTCAAAGCACTGAAGCAGTTATGATCGTCACAAATGTGCTCGATGGAACTTACTATATATTATTTACAGTTACAGAGCAAATAAGAGTAAACTATGGTTTAATTGCGCGCATAACAACAACACTTAGTGGCATTTATAATAAACACTGTGATTGTAACTAACTATATTTATATAATTCAAAATATTTAAACAGCACAAATGCCACAACATTAAGCTATTTACATATGTACAACTTCATTACACACATCGTACTTTTTCAACAACAGTCGCGCACATGAATTTTGCAGAACGAGCCCACACGTATTCGGTCCTTATCCTGCACCTCTCATTGTTAAGTACGTTAATGATTATATTCCATTTTTACACCGCTATTATGTTCGTTTAAAGATTGCACATAATGAAGTTTAGGACATGATGCAGTAAATGTTCGCCACAATGTAAAAGACAAAACTAGGGAAAGTAGTGAACTATAATAGCGAAGTAATACAGGGGGAAATTAAGGGTGATGGAATTTAAACCAGCCGGTAGACCACAGTCAGTTGTACATAGGTTGTTGGTACTGCATGATGGTAGTGTTTAGCAGATGGGCGACGCGATGGGTGGCGGGTTGATGTAGTGGTCTGCAGGTTGCTGCAGGGACAGCGAGGGCCCGGCGCCGGGCCAGGGCTGCAGGTTCTGCAGGGCGCTGAGGGCCCCGGTGTCCGGCGGGCCGCGGTCCCCTGGCGGCTGGTGGTAAGTGTTTAGCAGATGGGCGACGCGAGGGGTGGCGGGATGATGTAGTGGTCTGCAGGTTGCTGCAGGGACAGCGAGGGCCCGGCGCCGGCCCAGGGCTGCAGGTTCTGCAGGGCGCTGAGGGCCCCGGTGTCCGGCGGGCCGCGGTCCCCTGGCGGCTGGTGGTCAGTGTTTAGCAGATGGGCGACGCGAGGGGTGGCGGGATGATGTAGTGGTCTGCAGGTTGCTGCAGTGACAGCGAGGGCCCGGCGCCGGCCCAGGGCTGCAGGTTCTGCAGGGCGCTGAGGGCCCCGGTGCCCGGCGGGCCGCGGCCCCCTGGCGGCTGGTGGTCAGTGTTTAGCAGATGGGCGACGCGAGGGGTGGCGGGATGATGTAGTGGTCTGCAGGTTGCTGCAGGGACAGCGAGGGCCCGGCGCCGGCCCAGGGCTGCAGGTTCTGCAGGGCGCTGAGGGCCCCGGTGTCCGGCGGGCCGCGGTCCCCTGGCGGCTGGTGGTCAGTGTTTAGCAGATGGGCGACGCGAGGGGTGGCGGGATGATGTAGTGGTCTGCAGGTTGCTGCAGTGACAGTGAGGGCCCGGCGCCGGCCCAGGGCTGCAGGTTCTGCAGGGCGCTGAGGGCCCCGGTGTCCGGCGGGCCGCGGTCCCCTGGCGGCTGGTGGTCAGTGTTTAGCAGATGGGCGACGCGAGGGGTGGTGGGTTGATGTAGTGGTCTGCAGGCTGCTGCAGTGACAGCGAGGGCCCGGCACCGGCCCAGGGCTGCAGGTTCTGCAGGGCGCTGAGGGCCCCGGTGTCCGGCGGGCCGCGGTCCCCTGGCGGGTGGTACATGCCCTTGCTCAGGGCCTCGGCCTGCAGCGACATCATCAGTCTGTTGGCCGCCTGTCGCTCGGCCTCGCGCTCCTCCGCCGTCTGCCTCCTGCAACACAAACCACTGGTTAAGATCTCCTTGCACGTTCGAATACTTTAGTGAGCACTTTGGGATCGTGCGGCATGACGGCCCGAAATTCCCACCAAAACAACACAAAAAAAACAAGCAACATACCGACACTACCCAAAATTTTGGTAAGAAAATTGCAAGAACCCATACAACATCGAGCGACTCAACTGTTTAAACGGTACAGATCTTTTAGGGCCTACCATTTAACAAGAGCCACCAAGAAAAAACTTATGATGAATTAGGTTAGTTAAATGAACTAAACCCTTAAAAACATGGTTGTAATGTGATGGAAAAGTCTAATCCAATGATAATTACTGAAATTCAATTCGATGAATTTAGGCGACATGCCTAATTAATGCCTTATTTAATGAAATGTTCGATAGTTCATATTGTTGGTTCATTGCAGGTCATTATACACAATGGAGATTGGAAGGAGAAGAGGTTTGCGGAGACAGCTAATGATTTGAAAGTCAATATTTTAGACGTTCGTATAATTATGCAATTTACATTCTTGTTTGAAAATATTTTAGAATTGTAGCTGTAAAATTTAAAAAGTGCGATGTATTGTCAATGCAGATGCACATTTGAGGGTCTAATGGGGTGTATAATAAAATGCCGTAATCAGTGTTGACGGTTTTTTCTTCTAGGGTTCTAAAAAGTAATAAAGTTATCTATAATAAATATTGTTGTTTCACTATTAAATTTTAAACTACGAAATACTATTGGGTGATGTCTCAGTCACCCGATAGTATTTTATAATTTAAAATGTAATCGATAAGGTAATTTTTAACAAGTTACTTCTTAGTAATACAATTGATTGATCTGTTCAAGAGAACGAGCCCATGCCAAATAGATCATCAAATATCAAACCAATCGATAACTCGTTCTGTTAAAAATTAAATGCCCGGTACAAAGGTAGCAAATGAATTACGCTACCACTACACATCAACGTATTCACGATCGACAAAAGCGAATGAAACGGGGAAATAAATGGAAAACTTAATTTGCTGTAGTGTCACCCGTCCAACAGTGGCGTTTACAAACTAACCTATAAATTGTTTACTGGCACTGTCATTAGCAGATGTCAACGAGAGGTAATTGAATTCCGGCGGCAGTGGCGATAGTCGGTGACCGCGGCCGCTGCTCCGCCACAGCCATGCGTATCGCGTCGCCGCAGCCTCACCGCTCATGCAGCGACAACCGGGCTTTGCACACCTCCGACACTGAATTACTCACACCTAATAGTTCCCTTGGCCACATTACATACTGTATTCATTTTCCAATTAATTGGAGCTTGCTTTACAGTTGGGTGCTTTTGGAAAATTTAACTCCCTTTCCTTGAATTACTTGCTGTTAACAAATTTAGTCGGAGGTACTTAATTAGCACGGAGGAAACCGTAATGTTACGATAAATGTTTTTCTAAGCTATTTAATAAGCGAAAATGTTTAGACGATTTATTAATACAGTATATTTATGTAGATAATGTAGAACTATTTGTGAAGGTCGTTATTTTCGAAATCCTATATTGAATACTTAACTACGGTATTTAAAACAATTTCTTGCCAACATTTCGATGATAAAAATATCCGTTTTAATTTTCATTAAATGTCGATTATTTTCGTGGTTAAATGTCTTTTTAACATGTTTTCTATAGACTTAAAATACTGTGAATCCTTTTATGAATCGTGTACCCATCCTCTAGCTGCTGTGATGTCTAAATAATCAATAATCTTTGATTTAGCGCATAGATACATATTCATTAAATACTTATATAAGTGTTATACCATCTCTAGAATCAAAAATGTAATGATTTCTAACTGCTAAAATTATTAAAAAATATATTTTTGCCAATATTAGTATCGAAGTCTGTGAATACTGAGACAAACATTTTAAGTGTTTCAATAGGCTTAATCGTAGATATGTACAATTTAGTGAATTGTCCAGTATACGCATATACGCCCAATAAATTAAATATGTTAGAAAAATACCTTATTCTTAACTATTTAAAAGATTGTAATCCTTTATTTGATTATTCATCTGTTTAGTATTTTAATACCACAATTTTTATGTTCCCCGCAATAAAAACTTTGTTCCCTCTCTATCTGTTGAAAATACAGTAAAGAGAATAAGTAACAGTTGCAGCTCCTTTAAAATGTTCTTAAATTACAAAAACTCTGCATGTTGCTTTAATCGCTTTAAGATGTTATTATCTGTATAAACTTTAACTCTTATGACCTTAAAAACACCAATTGAAATCATCATATTGCCCAGAATATGTTGTTTTTTTGTTCGCTATAATGTTTAACATTTTATTGTTAAGAAATTCTAATTGGTACGACAATCGCTGCAGATATCTTTCCTACTTTTCCTCCATATTACTCATAGGTTATAGGACGAAAAAGGATTACTTTTAAAGAAAATATTAGTCTATGATAGCTCGTGTAACAAGCTACGAATTTGTAATACTTATAAGAAACACATATTCGTATTTGGAAATCCGATCAGTATGAAATTTTACAATGGCAGAGACACAAGATATTATTAACACAGACAGAGAACAAAATGTGCGCATATTAGTGACCCAAATGATACTGTTTTCACATTCAAAATTGTTTATTGTTATTTATTGTATACTTAGGCCTATATAACTATATAACATTGTCTTCCTTAACTCAGAATTTTCACATGTTATATTAACGTGATAATATTAACCTGATAACGTGTTATATTAACCTTTATAATTGTAACGTTTAATTAATATGTGGTAATGGTGTAATTTGTTCCTTTATTTATATGATATGATTTCATTTTGTATTCTTTAGAATTCAGATTTTTTAATGGCTCTGCCGTTAGAAATTAAATTAAAAAATAAATAAATTTGAGACACGAACTTTGTTGGATAAGGTATATGGACTGTTTTACAGTTACCTAATTTACCTCATCCTCTCTCGTAATTCTATCAAAAGTCCAATCGTTTCCTGCAATCGAGCGCCGGGGCAATTTGCAAACACAGTTTTGGCATTTTAATCAATGCGAGTACAATAATGATAGGTGCAATTTGCGGGCCCGGGGCCAACTAATTAACTGCCCCACAATCCCACCGACTCATGTTTCATTAAAATGGTAATTAACCGGGCACAGAGCACAGGCCATGGCTGCCAATGGCGGTGTAATCCCCAGCCGCCATCTTGCTCAACAATTAAACACAAATTGACTCACTATCACTAATTGGAATTTCATTTGTACCGAATTACAGGGGGTGACGAGAGGTGCACAATTAACTCGGCTGTCACTGCGCTGTGTGCTGTCGCTGCCCGCCTGATCATCTTGTAATGAGATATTCTGGTCAACCCATCAACGCTGGCTTGTAATGAGTGAATACGCTGTCGCCACAATCATCGCACCATTGTACTGATAATAGTTATACAGATTACGATTCAGGTTGGTTTCGTGTTGACGTAATATTCTTAATACAATGATATAAAATCATCTTCGACATAGTCCGAATTGAAATTATATGTTCTTTTTTCTTTTATAGTTGTCTAGAAAAGACATAATCGATCAATAAAATCTATTAAACGTAAGTGTGAAATTGGGAAAATAATATGAATTGCATACATTGTGTGCGTATTGGATTGTAATATATATCAGCTCTAAGAAATCTTGAACACAAAACATTGGTACATCACATATCTCTTTCAAAATGAATATTGCAACGTAGTATTCAGTAACTACATAGGCGAATATTTTTTAAAGATTTAATGCGGAGGCTACTATTACAGTCTATACAACTCTGAATGCAACAAAAACAACCATTATCTTTATTTATACCCCCTTAGCCAGAGCCGATACAGTATAAATAAAGATGAGAATTTTTAAAAGGTGAAACGTTACAAAGGGGCGGCAATACCGGTGATAGATTCTTCCCGGGTTTAAGTTTTGATGGAACATTTCGCGCCCATCTTTTATTCTCGGTGACAAGCGACATCAAAGTGGAGTGAAGAGTGGCGGATTCTCCAACTTGGCGGACGTATCGACTCGTATCAGGGATTCCATCAGTCAATCCTTTGACAAGACGCGGCGGAGGGAGCGCCCTTTGAGAGGGCGAAAAATGTCGCCTCGCTAAGTTGACAGTTTAAAAGCGGTCTGAATAATACAGGCTGTTTAATAATAAAGAACACACACCTTTTAGAACACGACTTGGCTGTTTAGGCGGTGAAATATTCATCGTCCAAGGTTGCCGCCATTTTTATGCAATAATTGGTGCGCCGTATTTTTGTCTCTCAAAGCGAGATCACAAGGCTTACTTAGCCCTCCGACCTCCCCGCATAGTAATGAAAACCCGGCGGCGCGGGACTCGTTGTGTCGCGGTTAAAAATTCAGACTGGGAGTCAGTGCTTTTGTCGGATGAAGGACTTCTTTCCATTTACAAGATGGCTGTGAAAAATATAAGGACCGTAATGAAAAATTCCCCTCGGTTTTATAGGTTTAATGCGAATATTTTTTGTACGAAATATCTTAGAAGGTAAACATTATTAATTTTGTAAGTAATTGTGCTTATATAAGGACCCAGTGTACTGTTTTGTTATACAATCACAACTGGGCGTTACAATGTTGCACAATGGCACAAAACTACCTTGTTAGATACATATTTACCAGGGGAAAATTACCGGAGCACTAGCTGTGACTTTCATCCTTAAACCTCCAGGACAATGGTAGAAATGAACGTGTATAGCGGAGGAGAATGGGATGGAGTCATAAACATGCACACATACGTATCCCAAACGTCTATAAAATCTATATTGTAATACAAATAATGCAATTTTTATTGCTAATAATGTGTGTATATCGATTTTTATGTTATTAACAATTCATATTAAGGCCTACTATTCAGAATTAAGTGACAATATCCATTGCATCAAACGGTGATCGACAGTCATTAACAGATATTTACTTCTTTGATTGAGCGCCAAAGTGATAAACGAAAGTTGGCTTTCGCAACAATTAATTCAGTGTAACCTGAATATTAGAGTATAATAAGACTAAAACAGTGTATGAGTATTAGAATGTAAATGTTATAGGTCATCCTTAAAAACTTTTTAAATTCTGTAAAACTGTTTAGTCCATGTAATTTTTGAAATTCAGGACAAAAAGAATGATTTTTGTGTTTTAATTCTTTGAATCTTAACTTCTTTTTCGAACATATTATTCCGGACATTTGTCTTTACTGCAATAGGTCGGTTTATGTAAAAGATCGGTAAACAAACATAAAAACGTAGTCATGACTTAAAAAAACCCATAGCCATTCACTGTGAAACGCTAACTTTCAAACTGTATGCGACATTTTCAAAAATGTATTTTTTAACTTTAAAATATCTCTGTATCAGAACGTAAAGTAAAATATTCTACCATTTAATCACCCGTTGACTGTCACACAATAGACGCTGTTGAAGTCGTTTGTACTGGCTGGATGTTGGGGGGAGGGGGTGGAGGGAGGGTAACGGATGACAATTGCACGTTGTGGGGAGGCGCCTGTATTATTCACCGGGTGCGTGGTCCTACTTAGGCCGATTCTCTCGCAGAATTTTGTCACTGCCGTGCAGAATCGATAAGACCCCCGCGATTTTGATTGGCGAGCCGGAAACCACCGGAGCCCGGTTGATGGACGTCAAAAACAACGTGAAACTTTTATTGCCGAGCCGTGAGCTGAACTGTTTTTTGGCTGGTAATCTTCCCGTGTCCATCATAAATATATAACGCGTGATTGCGGGGATTGTTTTGTCATCGTGTTCATAAATCTGCGATTGATCAATAAAATGTCTGCTTTAAGATTTAAAAGTTTTATTCTTTATGAATGAAAATGAGTGAATGAATGAAAGTCCTTTATATTCACACATGCAAAGTTAGGGCCATATGACCCTTTCTTACTCTTGAACCTGCTACAAATGTAGATAAATGTATTGTAATGTGGCCATTTAGCAAGTCACAGGATGAGGGAAAGGGGCTCAAATGAAATGTTAAATGTCAGGGACTCAGGAAAAGTACTGTAATTTCTTAAAGTTTGCTAGAAAACAAAAGATAACATAAAATAACTGTCATTTAAGTAGCATTGGGATCTAAAACGTCTGCTTTGTTTACATTAAAACATGTGAGCTAGTGTTTGATTCAAAGCCATATGGTGGATACAGACATATGGCTTATTTAAAGGCCAGATAATTAAATATGTCAAATAAATGTACTATAACGAATACAGATTTTCACTGATGATGTTTATGAAATTGTTTACATAAACTTAAACAGCTGGTCATTTCCCTATATGATTAAATTGGAAAAGCCCACTGTTTAATGTAAGTTTTGAACATTACATTTTTGTGCCAAGTATAGGCTGTAATTTTTTATAGCCTTTTGCTACCTCCTAAAAGCCACTAGTAGGAGAGTATTTTTGTACGCTTCCTTTTGAACGTACAGTATATTGATTTTACTTGATGCGAGACTTAATTTAAATCATTCATTTATGCACTTGAAATTCGCTGAGTATGCAGGACTGCTGCAACGGGGGTATTTTTAAACTTGACCTTGACCCGCCAGTTCTATTGGACCCGTCTTTAATACAGATGATGCTTATGCGATTCTATTCTTGATGTGCTGATAAAGCATGTTCATAACAAACAAAATTATAAGCTTACACATTTTCTTGGTTTTATTATTTTTGTTACTTTTGTATAGGTATAATTTAAACATTTTTAAACAAAGCGAAACACTGGGTTCATAAATACCAGTTTAATAAACGTTAGGGGTTTGAAATAATAAAACCCATTATATTAATCCCAATTAGTCAGAACATGGTAATTAAAAAATAATTACAACGAACAATTTGTCGTCAGAAAAAGTAATTAAAATGTTCAATTATCGTGTGCCCTGATTAACCCTATTTGCTAGTGACAAACATGAGTGGTTAATCTGTAACGCGCACGGTTGCCACACACATGAGGTGAACGGTATTACAGTGCGAGTATATATTGTAACAAAAATACTATTCTTTAAACCTCGTTCTACATAAGCATGAAGTAGAAGCTTAACGAACGGTTACCGGTACACGCTTAACGCATATATAATATTAATCGATCAGATTTAGTTTTTTTTTTTAATTTATAGATGTTTGGTTAGTGTTTAAACGCCGCGCCGATTAAAAAACAATTATTTAAATATTTTCGATTTATGTGTTACACTTATACTGAAATAGTTTTTGTGATTTTCCGTAAAAATTATATAAACATTTAAAATATCTCTAAAGCATAAAGCAAATAAACAAATTATTTGTTTTTTCTACGGTAAAATGATGCGGGGGAAGGCCTTTTTTATTTTTAAGGAAGATGCGTAATTAGAATAGCAGTTTCATAGTTAAACATCCCATCTGCAGAAAGTACTTGGTTTCATACCGGTACTAGTTTATCTGGACCACAGACAAATGAGTAATTTGTCTGAGTCGGGACTTACTGTTTCACTATCAAATTTTGAATTCAAATTACAAGTTGTATATGAATTATATCTGTAGACTCTACATTAAAAATAAATCCTTCTGAGCAATGAAATTTTAAATTTTGCATTTTTCAACATTACTGCTAGATAATCAAGTTATCACAACCCGAGTTAAATTGAGGGATAAAACGTTTGAGACTCAAATAGAAGAATAAGGAGTTGGAGGGAAGGTAAGTAAAGTTTAAAGAGGTCGGGTTGATGTGAGGCACAACAGGGGTCGTTACAAAGACACGTAACACCTCCGAGGCAAACTCAAACTGCTTCATCTAACAAAATGGCGGATAAAGTCAATTGTCGGAGTGCCGGGAGAGACGGGGGGTTAACTCGATCATCCGGCGGTTTGACGGCTAAAGCGATCGCCTTTTACTTATTGTGTGAGGATCCCGCTCTGAACTCAAGATTTGACATCACCTGAGGGACCTGAAACGTCGGTTTGAATAGAGAATATGATGGAACGTATTTCTTTTACTAGGTATATTAGTTGTAAAGAGGTAAAAATTATAATTGTTGGTTTTTAATTCAAATTAAAGTGTACAAACTGAACATTATTTTGTGCTTATTGGGCACTAAAGGGTTGACTGTTTATTTGATTTTGACAGTTCGAATCTGGTTTGTCTTAAAAATATCCAAATTAATATCCTTTTGAGAAAATGCATTGCAATTTCAATATAAATAGCAAAATTTACAACAAAATTTGTCAGCATTTACAAACTTATAAATCTATATACTTAATACAATAAGGTTTTTTTCTGTTAGATCCCTTTTTCAGGGGTCCTACTAAACCGATTTTTACGATTGAGGTGTCATTTTAAAGCTTATAATGTAGCGCACCTGCGACAGATAGTTGAAATAGGCATTTCTTTTTCGGCTTCGACCCCCAAGGCTTTAATTTAGTTTTAGAGGGCGCTTTCAACGGTCCAGTGCTGACCAACTTGCTAAATGCACATCGTAATTTAACAGCTGATTACCTTCAGACGAATTGTCAACCAGCGGCATTATAAACAAAAATAGATATACTGAAAATGTAAATAAGAGAAGAAACAACTTATGAGCAGTGAACAGTCATTTTCAAATATTGATTCGGTCGGTAAATCACTTATTGATGTGTATGTTGACATTGTAAATTATTAATTTTATTAATGTACAGAATTTCAAACAAACATTCATATTGTTTTCATTTTCATATGACGATGTTTTTCTTGAATGTTCAAAGTTTTTTTTCCAGATAGGAAGTAAATTCCAGATAGGAAGACGATTTATGAATCCTGAAATAGAAAAAAGAAGAATACAAAGAGAAAATAGTGAAGACATGATTAGAGAGATCAGGGAAAACATGCATAACCTTCGGCAAGAACAGGTAACTGATATGAGATTAAGATTGAACAACAGAGCGACATTGTACCACCTGTACACTTCCAGCGACTTAAAGATTATGTATGGGCAAACGTGTAAAACAAATACGGTATCCTACTGTTGAGCGGAGTTATTTCCAGAAGACAATCAAATTCAAATACATAGTGTTGGGACGATGGACAATGTGTGTGTATGATTTTCAGCTTATAGTTTCTTTAAGAATTAACATTTCAATTTCAAGTTTAAACAGGTTAACTTTTTATTTTTATTATAATTTTTAAGAAGGTGATTAAATTTTTCGAATTTTAGGTTATAGTTTCTCACAAACAAACACAATATTAAAATGCGCAATTTGCGCATGGGACCCCTAGTATAATTTAATGTTATATCTGAACTGTATATTAGGCAAATGTTTATACTTGTGAGTGTGTAGTACCAAAATTATTTCAAGGGGGTCAAACGTTAGATTTGTTTGTTCAAAAAGTTAGTGCAAGTAAAATAAATTGTATTGCAGCATTTCCGATACAATAGTATTAGTATAACTCATGGCAACTAAATCTTTTTATAAAGAGGTCTTGGCCAGCATAATGTTTGTAAAGTATATGCAGCTGTCTTTATTACAACCACGATGATAAAAAACCTTTCAGTTTTAGAATTTAGACTTTTTTCGGAGTGGTGTGAAGAACAATTAATTTCGAAGATAAATATTAAGTTCAAGACTAATGACAAAAATATTCTATCTATGAAGGTTTAAGTTGTATTTGAGCTATAATAACATCAAATACTTTTTAGTAATGACATCAGAATTGAATCAGTATAAATTATTGTATTTTTTCTGGCAATTTAACATTGCGGTAAGTACTTTAATTGTTGCAAGTACCCCAGCGTCGTCTGACAGCGGCCGAGTTACTCGCAGAGTTAACGTTTCAGCGCTTATACGCGGCCGTTAATGCTATTATATCGAACAACCCATTATGAAGGGTATTAGTTAATGACCTCCCGTGTAATTGAGCCAATATATAACGCCTAAGTAGGGGAGGGGAGTCGTGTTACAGCGTCTTAAATCTTGGCCAGGCACGGCACAATGTCTTTAAGTAATTATCTTTGTATGAACAATTGAACAATCGTGCTGATGTCCCCGCGCGGGGAGGGGGAGGGGTGGGAGGGAGCCGCCCTTGATTGGTCGGCGGCCCAATGGCGCGCTTCAAGACCCGGGATAAATGTCAACCCCAATTACGCCGCTGACGCCGATTCACAGCAGCTCCCTTCCTTCCTTATACTTTGGGGTTGAAATCACAACTGTTGAAAAACACTCCACCTCGATTGGCCAGGAGGTTAAAATATTATCATTTATAAACTATGATGTTTATTTTTAAGGAAATAAGACATTTATCCTTCGCTTAATCAAACCCTTGAAAAGTATAAGACTTTTACGGATTACTGTATAACGTCTTCTTTCGCAAACTTAAAGCCATTCAGTGTAACTACTTTCCAACAACAAATTTCGGGATGAATCCTACCCATTTTATTTAATATGTTAGTAACTGAAAGCTTAAGTTACCATCGAGTATCATATATGTTACCTTGCATAATACGTTCTCACCCGAATGATTTCAGACCATCGCACTCCCGCCAGGCGGTGTCCTCGCAGAGTCGTCGCCGTCCTTCGTGACTGCCAACCCGACAACCGCATTAACGTGCGGAATGCTAAGTGTTTACTTTATTAAGCATAATTACACTAATTTTATGATGTTTTATCCGAGTGCGGAGTGGTCGATATAAATATACAGATAACGGCGGCTATTAATTGATACTTAGCAGCGGATGTAACATTTTAATTACGAGCTCTCCGCGTTATCAGGCGCTAATGGAAGAGACATGTTTGGTGGCGCCGCATGGAACTGTGCACAAGTAACCACTTAACCAGGAACCGTTTTGTTTGTACAGTCAGGTCCTCGGGTCCCGGATAGTCGGGTTCGCGACGGTCCCGTCGCTCGATCAATTAACGAATTAAAACGCTTTTAGATAACACCACTGAAAAGAAACACTTTGATTTTAGGGTCCATTTATCGGTTATTTCAGGCTTTCGGCTTTCGTTATTTACTGTCGCCGGTTCTTTTTTCGGCTAGGGTTTTTGTTGAGACACATTCTGGTTTTAGTGATATCTAGATAACGAAAGTATTAGGTGTTATCTTGTAGTATTTCGCAACCGACCCGAACTTACTCTCCTGATATCTGCCCAAGGTATCTCAATTTTATCTAAAACCACTTTGCTTGGAATAAAAATCATAGGTAACTTTAACTTCTGCGTTAATTGGAACTAAACAGCTATTCCTCCTAAAAGGGTGTGGTGTAATAACGTAATGACTGAGCGGAGGTATAATTACGTTTCTTGCATAAAGGTTGAGTGAGCGTAACTAAGCTTACATTGTGTAACTAGTTGAAATCCCAGATATGGGGATAAAGGAAGAACGAAACAACCAATTAGGCAGTGATGTTAAATATACAGGCAGATAGTGCGGCCTCAACCAACAAAGAGTCGTGGCTTGATCAATGTCAGCGTCATTAAACTCTGATTGTGAAAGTGGAAACGAGCCTTGGGACAACCGATCATTATAGGCAATTTATTTAATTCCTCTATTTCAATATATGCTTGACCATCAGCAGGGGATTGTAATTCATTTTTTCTATAATCAGCAATTCTAGGTATACAAATACCTTGAATAATAGTATTCATGATGACATAAACGCAATTAGACCCTGCTAAACATATCCATTGTTTTTCCCTTTGGATATGTATTCCAACTCTCTGGTGTAACCAAAGGTTCTATCAAAACCAACATCTTTGTTTGGAAATAGCAAGTTACAATATTCCAAAATCTTATTTTCATTATGTAATTCCGTAATATTTTTTACACTTTATGAACTGTGATTCCAGTCATTTATATATAACTCCTGTTAAATTCGTTCATTAATACATTAGTTCATATCAGTTAAAAACAGTCAAATCTTCTAAACGAAAACTTCTTGCTTCTCCAACATACCAATGACATAAAATCTACAAAAGTGGCCAATTTTAATATCCAAAAGATAATAATTTAAATCTTTTTCTGAAGATAGGAGATCCAACGTTCACTTCCATTGTTTGGCTGTTTATAGTAGTTGGCGACAGGTGACACAGATGAGGTCCATCACACGGTTGTAATCAACCAGACCGAGCCGGTTTATTGTCCCATGGTGGCGGCCACTGGTCGTAAACCTGCTGCCAGCCCACAGCCAAACTGTCTTGCACTATTGAAGCACTGGCCTTCTCTCATCTCTGGTTGTTCATTGTAAGAAAAGAGCATTTTGTTGTAGGGGGAAAATCCTCTTCGTCTTCACTTACAAAAATTGAGCTGTTAAGCTTTGCTATATTTATTATAGCAAGACATAACTGTGCACCATCGCCATTTCTAGCGAAAAGTTTTATAATTTAGCAAAATGATGCATCGTAACTAATTAAGAGTATACTAATAATAATCATAGTTTTAAATACGTTCATAGCTGTTGATTATTGTGTGGTAAGTTTTACTCTTGTATTTCCAGAATACATACCTTAAATCGAACGAAGCCCAGCGACACTAGTATTATCCTCTCCACTAACTATACATTATTTTTGGCTTGTCCTACAATGATCTGAAGAAATCTGAAGAATCGAAAATGTCTATGGCTTCAGTCATTGTAGGTCAATATACCAACCTCCACTTGGTTCTCCTGTTCTGGAACCACGTCTTGACCTGGGCGTCGGTCATCTTGAGCGTCTTGGCGAGGGCGGCGCGCTCGGCGCTGGCGAGGTACTTCTGCTTGTGGAACCGCTTCTCCAGCTCCGCGATCTGCAGCCTGGTGAAGGACGTGCGCGGCTTCTTGCGCTTGGGCGGCGTCCTGTTCTGGTACGGGTGGCCGATCCGCCGCGTCATCGGGAACGTCGCTGCAACACCGACAAATACGTTAACTTCTTTTTTTTAATTATGTCCTTTTGGCTACAAAAGCTGCGTTAATGAAAAATTGGGAGAACATAATGCACGTTGTGTGATTATTGTTGGAACCATGAAGTTAAGTGAAATTAACATCAGAATGCGGCTTTGAACAAAAATAATAAGAATTTTTAACCCTGAAACGATCTGAAACAATAAGGAATCCATGTATGGTGTAATTTAGCACTTCTCATATACTCTAAGAACGGACATAATATGAACTTCCACGCTTTTATGGTACCAAAGAACGTTTCCATTTATATTCTCCATTCTATAATGACGAATAATTCCAAGAAATTGAAAGCAGAGCCTGAAATGTGAAAGTACTTGGGTTCAGAAAGTAACGAGTTGTTTCATAACTTAGTTTTATTTCATTTAAACAAATTGAAAAGCTAATGGTTCTATTTCTGATTGCTCTCAGAATGTATGTGCGATTGAATGTTCCAGTAGGTTAGATACATTCGTTTAGCAGCTGTTGGCCGCGATTACTGACGTCAGTTCTCATTTCCGTCCAATCTCGGGCGAGAAACGCGACCAACTAATTGAAATAAACCGAGCGTTTGGCGGCTCCGTCAACATCTGTAATCGGTTCCACCAATCCCCCACCTTCACCGACCCCGTCATTACTTTAATTACCCCGATGGAAATTCCAGGAGGAGCGAGCGTCCTGGAGCGGACACGACACCTCCTGGACACGTCCGGGCGTCCTGCAGACTCCGGGCTATTAACGCTCATTACACGTGTTTACCGGGAAAACCTATCGCCGAGGAAGAGATAAATTGTCGAGATATGTAATGTATTATAATAGCCGGCGATTACGGGAATGAGTCTAATTTGGAGCGATGGCGGCTGTAATATCGGACCTCGAGTCGTCCATCTATTCATTCCATCATAATTACGGATTATAATGGCCGGCCAATGGGAAGGCAGGAATTAATGGCTTTCGACCCATTGGTCCTTCACGGGGCTATCATTAACCTTTGATGGAGCCATTGTTATTTTTGGTCCACGGTTTTCAATGCCTCCGCGTCCTTGCTCGGTGATTGTGCGTTCGATATGTTGGATCGAGTGATACGGTTATTACGGCCTGGAGCTGCGGGAATGTTAGGTGGTTAGATGAGGCTAGTTTAATAGGAATTTAGAAGTAGATCTCTTAATAGCGAGTCTGATTGCCTCTGAAATTGAGTTTTGGATTATATTTATGGAGATTAATAAGAGGATGGAGAGTAGAGTAAGATTATATAGGATATTTATGTAATGACGTATAAACACATATGCAAAAGTTTTCACATCAGTGCATTGAAATAGGGTATCAAATGAACATAATAAAGGTTATAACTAAGTTTAAAAACTCAAATTAGTAATATAATAAGTTTTAGAAACAAATTGTCATGAGGCTATTTTAAATTGGATAAAGGTAATTTTAATATTAATATAGTTGAAGTTGATATTTGTTTTCCATGTTTATTTTACAAAAAGTGCAAGTGTGTAAATGTTATTCTTTAGTTTTCAATTAAAACTATACACTGAAATATAAAAAATAAATGTTTTATGTAGGCCTAGTATTTGCAGGATAAAAAAAATTACATTTCAAAGTTAAATTTATTAATAACTCATTTTTCATCATCGGCTATTTAGAAAAGCAATCAAAACAAAAATTGAGTTTTACTGCCTCAGATGTATTTATCTGATATATACAATTTAAAATATACTTTTTAAATAACAACAAAATTAACTTAGTGTCATACTGTTTTCCTGTTATTATTATTTAATTTAGGATTATTGTAGTGCTTCATGTTTCATTTATCTGTGTTAAGATATAAACAAGAGATAATGTAGTTAGTACAATGGAAATACGCAACGCCGAAGAAAACTCGCTATAACGGAAGTAATAACGACATTTCGATGGAAATAAGAAACGTTCCGGAAATGAGAAGAATCAGGGTAACCGGGGAACTGCGGCAATCGGCGTTATCGCGGCGTTATCTGGCCGTTGTGGCGGGGGGTGTAATAGCACCTGCGGCAAGATGGCGGCACCGTGTTGTACTGTAGCCATGGACACGTGTACACACGACTCGACAAGGTCTGGTGACGACCATTACAGCGGCTGTGGAGGATGAGGCGTCAAAAGACTATATAGTTTCCAAGACTGTTTTAAAACCAATTCTATATTGCGCACGTAAGCTGCTAAGCAAGATACATTAATTTTTGTTGTTGAATTAATTACTATGCAAATCTTAAAATTACGTTCACAGATTGTATATTTTGGTAAGTTCATATTTTTAAAAGTCGAACAAACTTTCAATTGAACTGTTGAATCGCTTTGTTGAGGTCCCTGCCAACGTTCTTAGAATCATCTGGTTTTGAAATTAGGTGTCACATTTAAAAATTGATTTTTTGAAAGTGTTTTCCCCTAAATATTTAAAATATTAAAACCTTAGAGATTAGTATATGAACGAATCCTTCATCTCGCTAACAATAAGAAAATAGATAACATATTTTCTCTATGGGATATTTATAACTGAATATATTTCTTGCAAGTAATCTTTTAAGGGATTGAGTGGAACTAGTTTACTTGTTATAAAGGATTTAATGGAACGAATGGTACTCGTATTTTAACGGATGATATGGAACACAAATACCAGGTAGGTAGTCCAAGAAACGTGGATTTGTCTCATGGTATTATTTTAAATTTTCATTTTCTGATGCATAATTTATGTATATAAGTTTATAGGCCTACGCCATTTATCATCCCCTTATAAGGAACTTATTTATTTTTATTTCTTATGATGATACGAAACATGATTTTTTAAATTATTATAGCAGTTTATGAGCTATAATACACATAAAAAATACCTTTTTTGAATTAATTTATTGCCTGAGATTACTTACTTATTTTTCACATGTTGATAGACTTAATTGGTATTTTACAAGGCGATATTTTACTCATAAAACCGGAGGCTAATTAATAATTTTCCCTTAATAGTCTAAATAAAAAAAACTTTTAATACAGGCTGTCAAACATGTAGTCGCTAATAAACTCCAAAAAAGTAACAAAGAAAAGCTAAAATCAACAGGGAACCAGCTTTGAATTCCATCGTGAGACATTTCCGTGGGAGACTGAACAAGGGACACCAGTGGGAGATTGGCATTGTCACTACATTCAAGCCATTGATCACGTTAACAACTGTCATCAGCCAATGAGATAGCGGAGGATTGAATTGAGACGAGATAGACATCAGAACTACATCACGAGCTTGTCATGACAATACAATGGCCCGTCTCTTTACAGCGACTTGTCATGACAGCTATCAGGTAATGGCTGTCTGATGGATTCTGATGGGCCCCGGCACGATATGTACTAACAGTTCGCGTGGAAACAAACTAAAGCACTTGGAGAAGCATACGTATGAACACGAACCGCCAATGTAGAGACTGGGGAAAATGTATCGCTGAAACACGCACAAATATCCGCGAGAAATATGAATATGAACACTAACCTCCTCCTCAGAGACTGGGCGCGGGGGATATAACTGCTGGCAATCCACAAATTGGCGACAGAAATATTAAAATCAAGTCCAGAAAATAGAAAATAGTGAAAATTTATAAGTAAAAATCCATAAATTCGCCAGAAATCTGCTATATTTGAACACAAACCTTTGAACAACAAAGACTGATGCAAATGCGGTCAGCGAAAACACACGCAGGCTAGAAGCAAACGTGTTTATAAACACGAACCGCTAAACTGATGTCGGAGAAGGACAAGAAAAACCAAGTAAAGCTGAAAGTGCTAAATTACTTGGGATAAATATATGTGATAAGCCTGCTCACAAGCTCAGAAAAAATCCTGCACAGGTAGGGCCTATGCATCTTTGAACTTAACAGTAAGAAAAAAGGAGACTATTATTTTAGGAGATTATATCAATGTAGTGTTTACTAGTCAATCAAGCCTCCTTCTAACAGCCCGACAGCGCATCTCGTGCATCTAACAGCATCATAAACGAGTAGCGCAGGGTCAGAACTTGAGTAAAATGCTCAATGTTATAAAGACGTATAATTTAAACACGTGTTTTTTTGATAAGTTGTCTTTTAACCAATGAGTTGACAACTTTTATTCAACGTTTTTGCTTGATTCATTAATCAATGAATAATGAAAATAATGCAATACTTAAATATTCACATTAATATTCGCAAGTAAATTGTTATTATTTTTATGACCTACGATTAATGTAGCTTATTTACCAATACATAAAATAATTAAAACCACTAATTCGACCTGCAATAATTCAAATTGGACTTAAAAAAACAAATCAATTAATTGCAAGAAGAATCTACAGAATAGAACAATATATTTACGAAAGACTTAACGCAAAGTGACGTGACAAAATATCACACATTAGTAAAACACTGCAAACAAAACTGGGCGTTAATTGTTAAATCAATAGTATCAGCATTAGTCGCACCGCACGCACCACCGAAAACTAATTTAACTACAGAGCGCTCTAGTTGGCAAATTAATAACTAGAGTCGACTGCGGGACCCCCACCCTCATGCATACTGTATAGCCCTCCCCTCCCGGCTACGTCCTGGCAGTTTCATAACTTTCGCACGTTTTAAAAATATTAAAAGTTGCTCTCTCTCGTCAGGAGACGATGTCGGAATTAAAAACTGGATCAAGCGAGTTTCCAATTTTTCTTCGCGTCACTTCCAATCAGGGAGTCGCTTGTTTTTAATCAAGCCGGCAAGATAAACGGTCAGAATTTTCATCAGATTTTATAATTGTTCATTTTTAGATTAAACTGATCAACAGCGTCATACTGCTGCAGATTTTTCCTATTTGGAATATTAAGTTGTATTATATTTCTATTGAACTAAAAGACTGAAACAATATTTATGTATCGAAACATGAAATTCAATCGGTATTGTCTACTGAATTTAGATAATCAATAAAAATGAATGAATTATTAGGCTCACACATTTCCTTAATTTTCTCCATTTATTTTCCAATCATCAACTAGCTGGCTGTGCCTTTTAAGCAAAGGTTAGTAGGTTAAACTGTTTTAGAACTGTTTTAGAACTTATCAATAAATAGGTTTGCTTGAAATGGCTGTCTACCTTTACACTAGTGTAAAGCAGCTGCCCATGCATAAACATTGCATGAAACTGTAACATATCTGATAAAGTTTAAAAAGGGATTGTTCTTGTTAATTATAAAGTGAAACAAAAGAATAAGGTTTCTTTGTTAACTGGAAAGGAACAATGTGAAAATGAAACAGCTTCCTCGGGCAGTTCGTCACGGTTGAGTCGCCTGTGTTAACTGTCGGGACCCGCTCCACTTGAGGCAGCGGCAGCGCGCCGCCACAGCACAACATGGAGGCAACACTGCGGGGCAGTGGTGAGGTTCCCCTGCTGTGTAGATACTGCACTCTGGCAAAATAGTTACTTTTTACAGCGGCACGCCTGGCAGTGTTTAAGGCGTATTTTTAATATATATTCAGCAGCAACATAGTTTACTAAACATACATTTACTAAATTGCTGTTAAATTGAGTAAAATTGAATTAAGAGTATAAAGCAATTCAATAAGTTTGCGGCAGTAAATATTAAAATTTGAATCACTGAGTGTTATTTATGAATATGCGTAAAGTTTTCCAATGAGACCACTACATTGTTCTTTCTAGAATGCTACAGAGGTGGAACATATATACGTTTTTTTTTTATTTTAAGATATGCTGGCACAGTAGTGATGCGCTGCTGGAATCGAATTCCATCACCAATTGACAGTTCGATCCTCTGGGCAGTTTCTGGATGGTTTTGTGGGTATTAAGTGCTGGATATTTGTTGTTATCTTTCATTGGGCTTTAATATTGATGTCAAAATATGATAAGGATATGTTAAGGATCATCAAAGACCAACGTTTTATTGTAATACGTGGTATTAGACAAACACGGTTTGAACGATTCTCACTTAAAACACTTGTAAAACACATCACAAATTCAATATAATATGGAAACTCTATGCTGACAAGTTTATCGCGCTTAACACATTCATGTAAGTTAAAATTCATAAATACTCCGTTAGAATTATATTTTAGCATCATGGAAGTTACTGGCGAGCGGCGCGGCGCAGCTGAGGGCGGCGGGGGATGCGCCACATTACGACGTGGATATGATGAGTTACAGCTCCCAATATACTGAAAGCTTCTTTACATACTTCCCCCAGACTCCGGGATTAATCCCCAATATTGGCAGCAAACTTTTACCCCTCTTCTCCGCAGGGCGTGTTTTAATTTTCAAGATTGGCTCCAGTATATTTACCGCCTCTTGGCTAGAGTTTCTGGGGAGGCTTTTTGTAAAGACAATGGCTATAAGTGAGTTACAACAACGGCTGGCCCGAGCGGTTGCCGTAAAAGCTAAAAGGAAAGGTTTGTGCTTTTACTTTCGTGACAACCGTTTTTTGTACAGTAGTAAACAAGAGGTGTTACAAATACTTTCTACATAAATTTCGTGTAAGCGTTACTAAGTATAATTATACTGTACTAAAAATGTCACTGTGAAGTACTTAGTCAAGATAAAGGTAAAGTATTACTTTATTATTTAAGTGGTATAACTGCTGCTCATTAAACCAGAATACAGCAATTAATTACATGAAGACATTATTTTTGTAGTTTTACCTTATAATATATTTTCGTCATTCAATATAAGTGATTTAAATTAAATTAGATGTTTTTAGGCGAATTAATATCTATTAGTTTTATAATCAGTTTAGCTTATTTTCTGCACATTTTAAATCTGAGCCATTTCAAATCTTTAAACAATAAACTCGTTTATACTTGCCATTTGTCTACTTAAAAATGAATCTACATTTTAAGTTTATATAATTTTAATTTAAATCTACTATTCTGTATATCAAACATTTCTGGGCAGGTTTGTAAGTGTTAATTTTTTCGGTTTTCATTGAATTTTTAAGTAATAAGACTCTGGCAAAAAAGAGGATTCAATACGAAGATTAGTAATTGGTAAGAAGTAACTACATCAAATATTTAAACAATCACAGTTTTAAATCTCAAGAATTTTTGTGATTTCTCGAAAACGGGTTGATCTTAAATCAATTTAGTGTTATAATATTTTAGACTTTCATAACATATGTTATATTTATAAATATCTCTGCAATGTTTTGTGGTTTTCACAACGTCCGTCGCGTGTGTGTGTGTGTGTGTGTGTGTGTGTGTGTGTGTGTGTGTGTGTGCGTGTGCGACTCGATGTGCGGGTAAAGCCATGCGGGTACAGATAGGTGTAATGGCTGATACGTGTCCGCGACACCGACTGATTAATTGTTCCCTAGTACTCAATAATAAGATGCTCCCACACACACTCCATTAGCGGCTCATTACCATTCTTTCCCCTTGGAATTGTCGCGCAAAAACAATAAACTGCTGTGATTGTGAATAGTAATATCGTAAGTATGTAGGAACCTACGTTATATTGCACAGTTACTGCTGTTTATGTTTGCGTGACTTCTGCATGTGGTTTAAAACCTCTATGTCCATTTGTCTTTGTGTTTATACTTGATAGTTACACAAGTTATACCTTTGAGTCAGTTATAATTAATAAATCCGACAAAAACACCATCAGACATTGGAGGTTTTCGTCTCAAGTTTTAGTTACACGTATTCTAAAATTAAAAAAAATAAAGCATGTCTTATAAATCAACAAAAGGCCCACAATCTGAATAGGCTTTACTACTATGCAGTAATAATCTAAAATTTATACACTATATACCGTATCTGCTTTCAAATATACAAATTATAACGTATGCTAAAATAGTTAAAACTGATTAATGAAAAAAAACTAATCGATACATAAATAGCAAGAAATTAAAGCTGTTGTTACAAAAATATAATTTCCATTTGGTATAATTTTGTATTAGAGATAAACGGGCTTCATGAAGAAGAGAGGGTAAACAAAACAGCAGAATGGTTCTGGCAAATATGATTAGGAATGATAAATGCAATGACCGGTAAGGGACTGTTTCTGCCGTAGTCTTAATCAAATGCGCGTCCCGTATGTGAGGGCAACGAGCAGCAAATAGCGGCGTTTGTTGAAATATTGCTCCATCCCGACTTACTACCTGGCAGCCAGCGTTTGTTTAGAGATTTAATATTATTTCCATCCGACCTTTGTATCCAATCGATCTTTGTCACGTGATTTAAATAGGCCTATATGTTTCTTACAATTATTACTTTCTGCTGATGGATTAATTATTTTATTATTATTCAAATGAGTGTTAGTTGTTACACATGACTTCTAAGCATATACTCATAACTTTCAGTAAAGCAAGACATTTAAATCTAATGTCCTATTGATGCACTTTTACAAAGAACTTCCCCTTTTGTTTTGCATTTATACATTGAAGATTGATTGATTGACTGATTGATTGAAGATTCAATGTTACAATAACTGGTTTTTATGCTGCGCTAGTAGACTATATTTAGGACAATCAGTAACATAATTTCTCTGCGTCATGTACTAAGACCTAAACACGTATTCCGTTATGCATGCTAGAGGTATCCTATTTTAAAATGTTTCAGCTGAAGTATCAAATAAGGATTTTCGTCACTTGATGTCTCAAATGAAAGGTAATCAAGATTTTGTGGTGTAAAGTTGAAGGGCATTCTGTGTCCATGTCTAGATATGTTAAACAAATGAACAAATAAACTTTCCCCAATTAAGTGTTAGAAAGAAATACATTATCCATGTGATATATCCAAGATATTATTTCTAGTGTTATCCTCCCGACCGCAGCAATAAACTAGTTTCTTTGTACATGTATAGGTTTCCCATTTTCCACTTTATAAATAATGTCTTTGATAAATCCCCAATCGCAAATTCAAGGGAGGATGACCGGGGGAACTTGGTGGCCATGCAATGGGACAGCCTTTTCCAATCCACTCATTATGTAAAAAATCTATTTTTACTTGACTTGAGATTTCTGGGCAGGGACGAGGAATATCGCCTTCAAATGTATACAAAGAAATCTTTACATTACCTTTTATTTGAGGTATAAAGTGTTGAAAAGTCTTTTTTTGTACTTTAGCTAAAAATGTTTAAAGTAGGATTCCTCTGGTATTAATGAGGGACCCGGATAGCCTGCTACGGCTTATGCACGGGTTGACATCACGATGACAATAGTTATTTGTGCATCTAGGGACTAAAGTGAAACTTTTTCTCCGTGAGGGAAACTGTTGTCGCCCGATGGCGGAGCCGAGGCGGTATTGTCCGGATTGTCGGACAATTTTCCCGATATATATATATATGCTATATAATATATGTGTATATATATCATAACGTACTTAGGCAATTTAAACAACCATTTAATCACACTTTCACAATTCTTTTTCTAAAGTCTATTAATTAAAAAATTACCTCCAAAAATCTGTAGGTAAGAAACAATCACGTTTACCTTATAACGTTTACATTTTTTATCACACGTTTATAAAACGTTCAGCCGTTCGGCATATTGGTAACAACAAACTCTATTTCAGATGGTTTTATATTCAGTGTTGCCAACTTAATTTATACAAAAATATTATTGTCTGGCTATTAAACGCATACATACGGTTTTGTTTTCTTAAGTTGAAACACTCAAGTTCTTGAATTAAATTTAGAGTAAGCAAATGCAAATCGACAGTGTTGCCACATTTTCTCACTGCCCATAGCGGTGATGCCAGATTTCTCCCCATGTATTTCTATGAGATTACTTTTAGTCCCATGGGGGAAAAGTATATACTTTTAGTCCCGTGGGAGAAAAAGTAAGTAAGTAAATCCCACGGAGTATAAACTAGTACTTTAGTATTCTATTCCAGAGACTAAAAGACGACTTTAGATAGTAGGTGGAGGAAAAATACAATTGCAGATAGTGTCGATAGGCGTGTTGAACAGCCGAACCGCGCGATAACGAGCCGTCCCTCAATTGTCACATAACGACGATTAGCGCTGCCGCTGGCGCCAACCGAGCAGTTCATTATTGAGTATGTGACAAGCTGTGTCGCTGCGTGACACCAGACCCGGCTGATAAGAAACCGTAAACAGAACACTCCGTGAACATACAAATGAATGTTAAAATGTTGGTCGGTGAAGGTAAAAAGGTTGGCAAAAAACTCAGCGTAATTAGTTGTGCTAAACTGAACCGAGCGAGAGATCATTATCGTGTAGATAAGAGGTCAGATTATACAGATTTACATGTAGAGAATATGTTACATCTAATATTATGTAAAGTTATTATGAATACAATCTTTTCCTTATATATTGCCATATATGTTTTATGAGGCGTATTTTCTGTATTATTTCAACGACAACCTCGCAGCTAAAAGGAGACAAAACAAAACTGATTTTTTTTACAAAGGAAATATTTCACAGTATGTTTTTGTTCAACGAGGATGAAATAAATTAAGTAGGTTCGAGTTCACACTATTGTTCAATATTACCAACTTTCGATCTAACAGACATTACCAACGTAAAAAACGATAAAATAATTACCAGTAATTTATGTAAAATGAGAATCTACATGTGTTTGATTTGCATAAACCCTTTTCTACAACTCAGAATATTTCTCATTCACAAACAAATTTAGTTTGTGTTGATGATCACTAATGCAAGATTGACCCCAATTGGTAAAGCAAATACTTTATTGGGTTGCATGTGTAATCTGGTGCACCTGTCTTTTACCTTAAATAACTCTAAATTATTTAAGGTAAAAGACAGGGAAATTTATGATTTGTAATATATTATTTATAGTTATCAGTTAGATGACAATTTTTCAATGATCCGTCTGAAATGCTAAAAAACAGAAAATAAACTTGGAACAGTTGGGATACTCCGTCGGCACTAAGCAAGTTTGGAAAGTTGACAAAATTACTCTAAATAAAATGACGAATATTCTAGTTGCCTTATCACAACCAATTATTGAGAAAGTTAGAGGTCTAACAGTATTTTCGACGCGTATCGCGCCACAAATGTTATGCAAGTGCCGAAATGAGCGAGATAGTGACGAGGAACCTTTAATTTGACAGTTTGAGGCTCATGTTTGTTGATAGTATTTACTAACGAGCCTGTTTTTGTCCTCTTTTTTCGTTTACTCAAAGTAAGTACTGTTACATAGTTAGCTATTACCTACTTTGGCATCAGTGAGGGTATTTACACTTTGATTTTCCTATCGTCGGTGACAATTACTAGTTTATTTTTAAGTGACCTTTGGTAATATTTCCTACCTACACTTAAATTTAATAGTGTCCGCTAATGAGTTACTAAATAGCAGCAGTATAGTTAAATTAATGTACAATATAGTGCGTCCATTTTTTTTGTATCTAAGATAGAAAACATTATTTTATTTGTTACTTTCTGATGACTAAGATAAAAAATGTTCCCTGGAAAATGCGAATACACTGACTTTAAAACCAACACTGATAAAATTTTAAAATTATATCTAATCTTTTTAATGACTTCTTGTCATTAAAACTAAGTCAAGGCAAGAACTTTCACGTGTTGGTAAAGAAAACAAAAAAAATATTCATTCAATGAAGTACAGTTAGTTTCATAAAAGGTTGAAGTAATGTGTTTGAACATCCGTGTAATCCTACACCTTTAAGCTTTACCAACCTATAAGTTCTAAGCACCTATGACAAACCTACTCTCATTCCATTGAAATATTCGGGAGTAAACTGAACGCTTTGCCACGTACGTGATCTCAGCGGAGGCTTTAACGCGGGCGGTAAGTCAACGTCAGTGGGAGGCTGTAGTGCACGGACGTACGCGGGTGTTCGCATGCAAATCAGCGAGATGATGGCTCTGGGGAGCGTGATACATGGCCTGCGCTGCAGCCGCGAGCTGCGAGCTGCGAGCGAGAGGCGCGACCTGCGATGCGTCAGTCACAGGATATACAACCGTCAAGGTAATAAAGGTTAATGTATTAGGTTTTACATTTGTCTATGAGACTTGCCGTATCAACTTCTGAATCGGCAACTGCTTAACGCAGGTATTGAATTAGTTCATATGCCATATTTCTTCCTTTATTTGAAAAAGAAGATATAAACACCAATAAAAGAAAGAATGAGATTTATAATTGATTGTAGGCATTGAAAGTTCAGCTGCTAAAAGAAAAAAATAGGTCTGAATATAATAAATCCATTCTTTTGTTCCGATTCGAATAATCTCTGCCTACGTTAAAATAAATGCAAAATTGTAAAACACCTAAGTGTATATAGTTGGATGGTTATTTTCAAAAGTAAAGCGTTATTTAGCTCAAATATTTTAAAATATGCAATTTAGCAGAAATCACAAAAAATGTAGGCCTGCTTTAATGGTTATTATTCACACTATAAATTTATATTTAAAAAATCATACTTGTCAATTAAAACATTACTTATACAGTGGGTACCCTGACCGGCCGGGAGCGCTGAAGGAGACCATAGTAGTGCACGGCCGGCCGCTCGCACTCAAGCAAGGTGTTTCTTATCAACTGATACCCTGAAAGCGTTCCCGTGTCCCCGCACACATGATTTGTTGGGCCCGGGTCCTTAATACCCTTTATCAGCACATTTCATTCGACTCGTCACCCCGTTAATGCGGCGCCCCGTGTTATGAAGAGTTGGCCGTGTTAAAACCTTTACACTGTTTATACATAATCACGTGTATAAACCGAGATACGTCGGGCCCCGGTTGGAAAGGCATTTAATCGCATCGTCCTTTTACGAAGTCTCCTTTTGTAGACGGGGTAATTGAAAGGCTTTTAGTATAATCCACTATCATTGTACTCACTCACTTTATCTTTACAACGGAGATAATGAACTAGTTTGAGACATTTAGAGACGAATCTAACGTTCTGCTAAGTTTTTTTTATATATTTTAGGATTTTAATTGGCTCTTTTCCGGTTTTAAAACTGAACAAAACAGGCAATTCAATCATTTGAATATTATAAGGTGACATTAATGGGGAGTATTGCATTTTATTATTGCAAGGATTATACTTTTGGATTAAAAAGAAAAACGAAATCTTAACCTCAGTACTCTATATTTAAGACTTTCCTAGCTTAAAGGATATATATATATATATATATATATATATATATATATAATCCAAGCTTAAGGATATATAGAGTGTGTCGGCAAATTAAGGCTTTGAATAGTGAACATATTAATTAATCGTGTAGTAAATGTTTGGAAATTTAGCTATTTTAAAGCTCCGTATAAATAATACTCCCCAGACAATGTAAAAAAATGTGAAATTAATAATAATTTGGGTGTATACCTAAAATAATAAAATGCATTAACAATAAAATTCTACGCATTTTTTATTTCTTTACTTATTTTTATTTATTAATTTTTAAACAAATAACATTATAGGAAACTTTTTTATTAATAGGAAAGAAGTTTAACTCTATGAGTTATACAGGGTGTCCGGAAATTATGGTAAAATATTTTAGTATATGATAGTACAGGTAAAAATAAGAGAAAAAGTTCATATAAACATAGGTCCAAAATTGCTTCGTTTCCCGTCTGTGTGTCTGTTTGTGATTTTTACATATTTAATCATATCTCACGAACCTCTTAACGTATAAACTTCAAACTTGGTATATGGATGACCACTATTAAGACCTATTTTTGTATGAAGTATCAAATTTCTACTTTGTACAATTTCAAAATGGCGACTGTTTTTTTCAAAGCTAAATATCTTAAAAACCGTAAATTTTAAAAAAAATATTCAAGAAACAAAAAAGCTGTGAAATTTAATCCAATTAACGCTGATATTAAGATTATGATGATCGGGCTACTAATAACCTCAATCAGTAATCCTCAATGAAGTACAAAATACTAAATAAATATACATAATAGTAGGAAAAGGTATATTCCTTGAATTAAAGAAATATATAAATATTTACGTTATCTATATCCCGAAAGTTATAACTCGTGGGCTTCAAAAGTTTCCGTGTCAGTCTTTTGGGATAATGTTAAATCCACTTGAAGACAAACTGAAGTGTTTGCTAACAACACAAACAGAACATAAGGAATGGCAGGTTTTTTAAACGAACTAATTTATTTCAATGTTTGGAAACACTGCTGCGTCGGTGAAGGTTGTAAGCCTATACGGAGCACAAAAATACCAGAACAATTCTTACGAGCTACTTTTTGAATGTGGGAGAAAAAAATTCAGATTCCGGTCTACATGTAGCCCCAAAAACCTAACTGCGTCTTCTAAACAGACTTCAACATAGTCCATCAGAATTCTACAATCCTCACAGCACTTTGATGTGATTGAGAAATTGAGTAATTTAGTTTTCTCGGCGTTGACAAAAAGACCGTTCTCTCAAAACCACTGAACTGTTGCATTGGACGCCAAAAAAGTATTAACCTCCACATCTTCTCGACGTTGTCTTCAATTTGCTTGACGTGTTGTCAGCAAATAACCATAAATGAGCATTTTTAACACAACTCTTGAAATCATGTACGAACAAAAAAACAAAAGTATAGCCTCAATGTGGAACCTTGAGGTACGCCTGTTTTTACAGACTGCACATGAGAAGAGAATCGTTTGAGCACATTTATATCTTTGAACAGTTTTCAACGAACTGTCTACGTTTTAATAGGTAATATGAAAACCATTGAGTCACACTATGCCCGAAAATCAAAGAAAACACCAGATGTTGATTTACCACAATCAAGAGCATGCACCACTTTGTCTAAGAGCATGAACATCGTATGAACAGTAGCGCGTCCCTTCACAAACCCAAACTGGTTATAAAACAAAACGCTGTAATCTAAAAAGGACCACAATCTTACTAAAACCGCCCTCTCAAAAACCTTGGAAATTTAGATGCAAGAACGTCAATTCTACCTTTTCATCCAAAGGCCTTACTATATACAACTTAAGATAATCTGGAAAAAAATTCACTAACAAACGATTGGTTACTTAGGTGAACAAGTGGCTTAACAAAATATTGACTGCACGTCTTAATCAGATGACACATTGTCGCAGCCTGAATATGTCTTAGGTTTTAGAGATTTAATATCAGCTACTTCTTCTTCGGAAACAGGTGTTAGAAAAAACGAAGATGTCTTCGAGCTAGATCGAGCTGGCACGTAGGACTACGGACTTAGGGGTGCAGAGAAACTGTTATTGGTAAAACTAATAAAGAAATTATTGAACATGTTTGAAACCTGTCCAGGGTCATTAATACTAACACCCTTATCGTCTTTGATAGTTTGAGGGAAAATTGTATTTCTTTCCTGTTTTCTCATTTACAATTTCCAAAACCTTTTTGATTTACTAAAAAATATATGAATAATATTAAGCACTTTAGATGACTTTGCAACTCTAATACTAGCACTCTATTACCTCCTTAAAGACAGGAAGTACTTTGCATGTTTCTTTTTCCAATCAATTCTGATTAAAGTGTAATGAAATACTGTTAAAAAGTTTAAAAACACTGTTTATATAATGCACTAAAGTATTGATTTTATTTTTTTATATTTATCAAATATATTATTAACATAAACATAAACTAAACTCTTTTTTTCTTGGTATATAAGTATTGTAATATGAGCAATAAGGTATTATTTTTTGTGTCCTCAATGAAGTACAAAATACTAAATCAATATACATGAAAATAGGAAAGGTATATACCTTGAATTACAGAAATACTAGGGGTCCCATGCGCAAATTGCGCATTTTAATATATTGTGTTTGTGAGAATCTATAACTTAAAATTTGAAAAAATTAATAACCTTCTTAAAACTCATAATTAGGCTATTAAAAAGTTAACCTGTTTAAACTTGAAATTGAAATGTTAATTTGTTTTAAGAAGCTTAGCTGAAAAAAATACACACACATTGTTCATCGTCCCAACACTTTGTATTTGAATTTGATTGTCTTCTGGAAATAACTCCGCTCAACAGTAGGATACCGCATGTGTTTTTCACGTTTGCCCTTATATAATCTTGAAGTCGCTAGAAGAATATATAGGTGGTACAATTATGCTCTGCTGTTCAGTCTTAGTCTCTTAGCAGTTATCTGTTATTGCCGAAGGTTACGAATGTTTTCCCTGAACTCTTTAATCATGTCTTATATATTTTTCTCTTTGTATTCTTCTTTTTTCTATTTCAGGATTCATAAATCGTCTTCCAGGCCTAACGAACAATGTGATAATTTCCTTTTACCGTTATAAATTTACTTCCTATATAGCTGGCAAAATTCTTTTGAACATTTAAGAAAAACATCGCCATATGGAAGTAAAAATAATGTGAATGTTTGTTTAAAATTCTTCTGTTCATGAATAAAATTAGTAATTTACAATATTTGAAACATGTTGATAAACACATCAATGAGTGATTTACCTACCGAATCAATAAAAGTATCATATCTAAATATGACTGTTCACTGTTCATAAGTTGTCTCTTATTTATATTTTCTATTTTTGTTTACAATGTTACTGGTTGATAATTAATTCGTCTGAAGGTAATCAGCTGTTAAATTACGATTTACATTTAGCAAGTTGGTCAGCACTGGACCGTTGAAAGGGCCCTCTATAAATAAATTAAAGCCTTGGGGATCGAAGCCGAAAAAGAAGTGCCTATTTTAATTATCTCTCGCAGGTGCGCTACATTATAAGCTTTAAAATGACACCTAAATCGTAAAAATCGGTTCAGTAGGACGCCTGAAAAAGGGATCTAACAGAAAAAAACCTTATTGTATTAAGTATATAGATATAAATATTTACGTTATCTATATTCCGAAAGTTATAACTTGTGGGCTTCAAAAGTTTCCGTGTCAGTCTTTTGGGATAATGTTAAATCCACTTGAAGACATACTGAAGTGATTTCTAACAACACAAACAGAACATAAGGAATGGCAGGTTTTTAAAACGAACTAATTTATTTCAATGTTTGGAAACTTTTTTTTTCACCACACTACGACGAAATCACCTGTTTTACAAACGTCAAACGCGGACCGAAACACACCGTTTGCCGCCACAGGACCGAAAACGTCGGGGGCCCTAGGGCCGAAAGTCAGCTGATAGTTTATTTGCTTGAAACAACGTCAGGACATCACAAAATTATACGGCATTCAAGACAGGATATAGTTGCGATCATATGATTGTCATAGCTGTGTTTTGTTTTCAAGTGAGTCAAATAATAATCAGTTTTTTTTTTAATTATTTAGAGTATATTTCATTGTATAGTGTGGTGAAAAATAGCGTTCGCACCTCGGCCGAAAAGGTTTTCGGCCCTTGTTGCGAAATATACTATTACACTACTATGAAATCACCTAATTTGTTTTGTGTTTATCACATGCTGAAATTCCTCATTCTATAGGAAAATAATGTTTATCATGAAAATGTTACGTTTACTATCTTTTTATTTTTTCCGATACAAACAAATGAACGAAAACATATGATTCAATTGGAGAGTAGTGAAAAGTATTGTTCAAAGCACGAGTGAAATTTTTTATCGTATTCTCCACCATATAAAGTCCTCCCTAAATCTCAACCCTTGGTGTCGAATATCCAAAGCCCAACTTTCCACTCTTGCTATGAGATATAATATTGCAATTCAAACCTTCTAACATCTGCGGAGAATGGGCAAGGTATGTTATAACAACATTAAATAAAATCTGTACGTAAAAGAAACGATTAAAGAATCTCTCAACGCCATTATCAGCTCAATAAATGCGACAACGCGACTAGGCTATTACTGAATACGAAGTGCATTGAAAGGGATGATAAAAGTGAAGGTAATTAAAGGAGAAGCAATAAAAGGCTAATTGCAGTCTAGACGTCTAGTGATAGTGAGGCTAAAGACGCGACACCCTAATGTGGCCGCAGACGATAAGCCGAGGCCTTCAACCCTCTACCCTTTCCTTACCTGCCTGAGAGGTGAGGGCTACAGTGGTCTTGTTACTAAAAACCGACTAAATTAAGAAATCTGAATGTGATTTTCATGCTTTATTACAAAGTGAATGTATTTCAACTTTCGTTCTGATATGCTTAATAAATAAAGACCTACAGTATATTTAAATTAAAACCTAATTTGATTAATTCGTTTGCTGGATTTTGGGTTAAATATGAAATACCGAAAATTATATCGCAACACATCTGCGAACTCAGCGAATAAAACAGTATATTGAATACAAGCTAAATAAATTTCACCTCTAAGATAATGTAGAGTAAGTATTAAGATTCAAATAAGTACGAGTATCTTGGAAAATATGTAAACATAAGATGTACACTATTTAGTTAGTTCTCCAAACCAAAATTGGTATTCAATAATGAAGTAACTATTAAAATTTAAGATAATTTACTTTGTATAGCCTATGTGAGCATTCAAAACTTATTTGAAGGAAAGTACTGTATGAATACGTTAAGTAAATAATATACTAAAAATGTATATAATCATTCAGGAGCATTAAACAAGAGGAAAATTCACAAGGAGACCACATTGGTTTTCATTAGTAATACATACACTTTTGTATTTTATATAATTTTCTTAGTCTTTCAATTTTTAATAACTGTAATCTTATTATAGTATGTAAATGTCAACAAACATATAATCAATGAATTCAAAACACTCAAAACAATCAATAACTTTTTTTAAGAGGGTGGCGGCCTCTTTTTACGTTGTATTTGCCCCCCACTCAATCTCATGAAAAAATTAAATTCATTCATATGGTCTGTTTTATAATTAAAACATCCCAGTTGCATCAGATCCTACATCTCCAGCCAATTTCAATAAAACATATTATCAATCCTCATCATTGTAAACATAAATATGATTATGCTACATTTTCAGGCAGTTTCGACCAAGACGGGGAAGACATCCCCCCCTCAAAATGCTCATACTTTCTTCATTAAATTTAAAAAATAATTTGAATTTTTTGACATAGTATATATTTTCTGATGCAAAATCTTCATCAATGAACTCTTACTATATTCAAAATAAACACAAATAAAATATCCATCACCTGAAAATTTAATCATATGTTCAGAATTATAGTTTTAAAAAATATCTTAAATCAGGGTAACTATACTTTTAGGACGGAAAAATTAAAAATAATATTGGACAACGTACTGTGTTTAGCACAACCAATATCATCCAATATCTAAGCAACGGATTGACGCAGAATAATAAATCAAAAGGCTAAATTGTTTGTTTTTTTAAGCTGAATTCAATTTTGACAATTAAATTAAAAAATAATTAGTAAAAAGGTGTTAAATTTTGAAAATAAGTTTTATTTCGTCAACAAAAACCTTCTTAGAGTAAACCAATCTTGCTGGTTTTCGAACTCGAAGCCATGAATGACGCTTTACACGTTTGTTCCAAATTTCATCAGGATCAGACCTTTTTCAAAAAAGTTATCGCGCCTACGGACAGGTGTATATATATATATATATATATATGTGTGTGTGTGTGTGTGTGTGTGTGTGTGTGTGTGTGTGTGTGTGTGTGTGTGTGTGTGTGTGTGTGTGTGTGTGTGTGTGTGTGTGTGTGTGTCATAAAGTGTTCTACTTTATGACATAACTATAATAATATCCCTTACCAGTGAATCACTGTACAATATATATATATATATTTATATACATACGTATATATGAAAATGAACGAACGGTGTTTTTGGGGTCTAGGGACCTCAAAATGAAAAAATAACATGGTCCCGGGCTTAAGTCTCACCGTGCCGCCTACGGTAATAGCTACTTCTCTATAGGGGAAATTCACTAAAATTATTCAAATCAAATCAAATCAAAAATCCTTTATTGAACCACAGTAAACTGTACAATAGTGTCATTTTTTCTAACTAAAATAACAATAATCCCTTGTTATAAAATATAAGATTTCTTAGCTACAGCTCATAAAAATCCCTAACACTGTAAATAGCCTGCTCGCTCAACAAACGTTTTACCTTTCGGCCAAATCGTCCCGCGTCTTGCTCAGCCCTGATAGTCTCTGGGAGTGCATTAAAAAGCTTGATGCCGTTAAAATGCACGTGTTTCTCAAAGAACACCGTTTTGTGTTGAGGAATCCTGATAAAGTTACTATTTCTAAGATTGTACTGTGTTTGGTGAAAAGGTGGTGTTAAAAGATTTTTGTTTTGGTGGAAAAAAGTCAAGCAACTGTAGATGTAAATTGATGGAAAAGTTAAAATTCTGTTTTCTTTGAAAATAGGCTTACAAGATGATCGGTGCGGTATTTTAAAGACGGCTCTCAAAGCCTTCTTCTGTAGTCTGAATACGAACTTGGTACGGACACTCTCGCATCCCCAGATAGCAACTACATATGAAAGGTATGGATAGATGAGTCCATAATAGGCGGCCAGAGTCACTTGGGTGTCAGCAATTTTAGAAAGGCTTCTAATGGCAAAAATTCAACAACTTAGCTTTTTACAGACGTGATCTATGTGATCATGAAATTTGAGTTGGCTGTCTAGAATCAGGCCCAGGAATTTTGTGTTGTCACAGGAAGAAAGCGCCTCGTCACCTAGCCATACAGTCAGTGGAGAAACATGATCGGAATTGTTTATCTGAAATTGAACAATGTTCGATTTTGCAGTGTTTTAAATGAGGTTGTTGTTCTGAAAACATTGCAAAACTTTGTTGGAACTTTCAAATGCTAATGTCTCCAAACCTGCCTGTTTTTTTGCGGAAATGGTGAGGGAGGTATCATCAGCGAATAAACAGACATTTACATTTAAACTTGGGTCTGATACAAAATCGGGTAAATCGTTGATGAATAAAAGAAAGAGGATGGGGCCAAGGATGGAGCCCTGAGGAACTCCTGCAGACACTTCGGAAGAAGCAGAGGTAACTTGTTTGCGGTTTCCTTGGGCATCAACAAAAGGCAATCGGACAGATTGTGTTCTACCTCTAAGATAAGAAGATATCCAATCGTGAGACACGCCTCGCACCCCAATAGCTAGTAGTTTGTTCAGGAGGATGCTGTGATTAACCATGTCAAATGCCTTATGGAGATCAAAGAACATACCTAAGGCTACTTCCCCAGAATCAAGAGCACTTGATAAAGTGGAAATGATAGTGTTTATGGCGTCGAGGGTAGATTTACCTTTTGTAAATCCAAATTGGTTTGGAGATATGATGGAATTGTCCTCGAGGAATGACACAAGACGGCTGAGAAAAACCCGCTCGAAAATCTTTGAAAATGTAGAGATCAAAGAAATTGGCCGATAGTGTTGCAACTGACTTTTGTTCCTCTTTTATGGATTGGTCGAACTATGGCATGTTTTAAAGAAGAGGGAAAGCAACCTTCCTGAAAGGAGACATTAATCAAGTACGCTAAAGGAGCAGAGATTATATCCACAACCTGCTTAAGAAGTTTGGAAGAGAAGCCGTCTGCGCCACTGGATGACTTTGATTTGAGAGAGAGTATAACTTTGGCTACTTCATCTTTGGTGGTTGGGGCTAGAAAGAGAGAGTTGCCCTTGGTTGTATGACAGAAATGGTCCCACCTATCAGTATCACTCCCTTGACTGACACTTGAGAAGAAGCTATTGAACATATTTGCAACCTCTTTGGGTTCGTCCACTACCCTACCGTCCTCATCAACAAGTGACACTCTATTAGAATCGTTGGATCTTTGAGGTTTATTGTCGTTGATAACACCCCATACAGCTTTGGAAACATTAGATGACCCAGAAATAGTGTGAAGTATCTGGTATGACTTCGCCTTACGGACAGTTTCCCTGAACTCACGCTTTACTTGTTTATACTTTAGTCGAATTGGATGAGATGCATCAAGATCCTTTGAGATGGAGTACAAGACTTGCATTTGACTCTTGAGGTGAAGTATGTCGGGTGTAATGACCGGTTTGTTTGTAGATTTATACGGTTTGATTTTTGTTTTTATCAAGGGAAAGGACACTTCAAAATAATAGGTCATTATTTGAAGGAATTCATTGAAGTTGAAGTCAATGTTGTTATGGGAAAATATTTCGGCCCATGACTCTCTCTGCAAATGAAATCTAAAACAGCGAATATTTTCAGGAGTGAAACGGCGAGATTCACAAAATCTAGGAGTAGTTGTTGACATGGAGGGTGAAAGATCAACTACAGCTTCTTGACCGTGATGGTCAGATAAAGCAGCCTTGATGACGTTGCAACTAATCAAGGGAGAGTCAATGTTTGTGAAGATGTTATCTATTGCCGTCCTAGAGTTCTTAAATTCCCTGGTGTAAGAGGATATTGCGTAGTACAACCCATATGATCTCATTATATGTATGAATCTGTCTCTTGAAAAAGTGTCACTGAGCACATCAATATTAAAATCTCCAAGAACAACAATTTTTCTTGGCTTCTGAAGGATGAAATCAAGACAACCTCCAAGATGTTCAAAGAGGTCATCACAGTTATATTTTGAGACTCTGTATACAGCAAGCACAATAATACAGTCTTGGTTCTCAAGATGAATTTTAGCCGCTGCCAGATGGCAAGAGTCCTCCGAACAAAACTGGGACACATCTATGTTCTCATTGTAAATGTTGCGCTTAGCCATTATACAGATGCCACCCTTTTGACGGGACTTGCAACAAAAACCTGCCAAGTTGGAATAGTCCAACAAACAAAATACACTAAGCTGTTCTTGGGATAGATTGTGCTCAGAGAGACATAAAATGTCGGGGCTTTCACACTCCAAATGAATTTCCAGAAGCTCTTTGTTTGACCTAACACCACAGATGTTTTGGTGGAAAATAGTGATTTTGTTCCTTGGACCTATTTGTGAGGGGTTTTTAGGTTTTAGGTTTATTTATCCTAGGAATCAAGGAAATTGCTTTGGATTGCTTTTCCTCCTATATCGATAAGGAGTAAGTCACAGAAATTCATCATGAACAAAAATTAAAATCAAGTCAGTCCTATCGAGTTAAAAGTCCTGTAGTGCTCCACAAAGTTCGGATTGAAGCTTCTTCTCTGCCTGACGAAGTCAAGGAAATAATTTGACCATTTTTTGAGGCAAAGTTGCCCTTAGGTCAAAAAATTAAAAATTACCTCGAAATTCAGTCATAGGCCCATTTCAAAACTGATAGTCTGATGGGTGTCTGGCTAAAACGACAAACGGACAAAACCACAAATCAAAAGAATGCGGACAAAACAACAATTATCCTGGGTCTGCTACCTGGGGAGGGTCAGTAGGTAATCCAAGCAAAAATGTAGCGGATAAAACCACAAAGATCCCGTCCACCGATTTTGATGACTAGCGATTCTTAAAGCAGCACAGTTATAGCTCATGTAGGTAGATTGTCTTGAAGTTTCACGTTAACTGAAGCGAACATAAACAGAGAATGTTCGAATATGAGAACTGGTGTCACATATAGAGATATTATCACACTATGATGGTATTATACAATAACACAAGGTATTTTGTTATTTAAAAATATATATGTTTTAGAGTCAGCTGGTCGAACTGTCAAAATTGGAACTTCGTTTGTTTGGGTACGGCCCAACCTTATTTGGGTACGGAAATAGTTTGTTTGGTTACGGAAATGCAATGTTTGGGTACCAACAAATCTACTGAAATTTATTCGTTTTCATAAAAGGGAATCGAGGGTTTTCGTGGATCTCAGCTGTACGGTAACGGGCAATTTTTGAATACAGAGTGATAAAAAACACTTTTTATATGGTCTGTGGTCCAAAGCCTGGATAAAGGGTGATAGAAATCAGAATTTTGTTTCGCTTCACTTAATGTGGAACTCCAAGACAAGCTTTCGCTTCAGTAAATGTGGAATTCCAGTTTATGGAATAGTTTTCCGCCGGAGAATTATTGGACACTACTTTAATTTAAGAGATTTCCTTTTACTTATAGGTCTACAGAGAGACATCCCAGCTCGCTGTACTTGCGCTACTTTAAGAATTGCTAGTCATCAAAATTTGTACTTCTATCGGTTGACGGAATCTACTGACCCTCCCCAGTTAGCAGACCCAGGATATTTATTGTTTTGTCCGCATTCTTTTAGATTTGTGGTTTTGTCCGTTTGTCGTTTTATCCGGCATTCGATAGTCTGATGCGGTGAATGCCGGCTAAAACGGCAAACGACCAAAAACACAAATCTAAAGAATGAGGTCACAACGACAAATATCCTGGGTCTGCTACTTGGGGAGGGTCAGTAAGTAATCCAAACAAAAATGTGGCGGCTAAAACCACAACGATTCCGTCAACCGATAGTTCAAATTTTGATGACTTTAGCAATTCTTAAAGTAGCGCAGTTACAGCGAGCTGGGATGTCTCTGTGTAGACCTAAGTAAAGGAAATCTCTAAAATTAAGGTAGGGTCAAATAATTCTCTCGCGAAAAAGTATACCATAAAGTGGAATTCCACTTTAACTGAAGCGAAAGCTTGTAATTAAGTGAAGCGAAACAAAAATCTGATTTCCATCACCCTTTGTCCAGGCTTTGGACCACAGACCATATAAAAAGTTGTTTTAATTGTCTGTACTTTGGACTAGCAAAGTGATAGTAAAACTTTAGTGTGATAAAAGTGTGATCATAGTGTGGTGATATCTCTATATGTGATAACAATAAGATTTTTGTTTCGCTTCAGTTAACATGAAACTTTAAGACAATCTACCTATATGAGCTATAACTGCGCTACTTCAAGAATCGCTATAGACATCAAAATTTGTACTGCTATCGGGTGATGGAATCGTTGTGGTTTTAGCCGCCACATTTTTGTTTGAATTACCTACTGACCCTCCCCAGGTAGCAAACCCAGGATATTTTACGTTATGACCGCATTGTTTAGATTTGTGGTTTTGGTCATTTGTCGTTTTAGCCGGACACCTGATGCGGTACTTTGCTGAATATGTACTGAAAATGAATGCTGAGGAAACCTAACATATCTCATCAATGAAAAAATTCCAAAAACCACCAAACCCTGATTTAGTACTTGAATATTAGAAGATCACCGTCTGTTGACTTGTTAGGCGATGGCATTGACTGGAAAGAGCACTTGGATAAGATTGAACACACTTTGGCGAACGACATTTCCGTCCTCCGCAGTTGGTCGAAACTCAGAAACAAAAATCTTTTGGAAAATGTTTGCCTCTGCTTACTTGAGACAGGCATCTCCTACTCAGTGGTGTTGTGGGCTGAAGTGAACTCAAGGGTCTATCAAAGAGTTTTTAAATGGCAGAATAAAGAGATGAATGATATGACCGGTCTTTGTGCAAGGGCTTCATGCAAACCAATTTTTCATGATTTTCAAATTATCAACGTTTTGGCCGTTTTCATTTTTGAAATAGCCACACACACATATAAAAATCATTACACCTAAATAAATAATAAAAAAAACACAACTGCAAAACCAAACACAAACATGCATATTCCGTTCAACATAATCTTTTTCTTTTCATAAAATGAAAATAATATGTGGGACAGAAAATCTTGGAATAAGCTCTACCTCAACATCTCATAGAGGTAGAGTGAAGATTCCAATTCAATAAGATATGGAAATCTTTCCAACTTCAAAATTTTGTCTTCAATGCCGAAGTGTTCTTCATATTTCACTGTAACCATCTGCCAGATCATAATTAAATTAAATTAAAATCCATTTCAATCAACTCATAACCAGGGCCTGATTAACCACTAGGCTGACTAGGCTACAGCCTAGGGCGCCAGCCATCCAGGGGCGCCACAGGGTGGAGAATAAATATTGTTTTTATTTTTTTACATTAATTAAAAAATATAGAACAAATTCCCGCGCCCCCTTTTGCGTAACTGCGGCCTGCTTAGCATGTTTTTTTATCAAACCTAAACCTAAAGGTATATCCTATAGTCTTACTGTAGCAAGAGTAATGTTTGCTTGATTGCTTGCTTAATCATGCTTGATTGTACAATTATCTCGATTACGGCTCCGTCGATTTCCTTCAAAGTCTGGAAATAACTAATTTCTGACTGAAAAATGTGTCCTATGCAGGTTACTTGGCCAGAAAAAAACTAATAACTTGATTAAATAATTTTTTAAGTGGACAAAAAATTACATTATGAGTATGAGGGACTCATGAGTTGCCATGAATGAAAACAACGAAATAACGAAAATGTAAAGAAATAACGTAATAAAATGACAGCTGTTTTCAAACTACAGCCATCCAGGAAAAATACAGTGTGTGATATAAAAGATCCATGGAGTAATAAAAAATGAATTTTATGACACTGAAAACTAGCAACTCTTAGTTGCACACTTAATGCAGCGCAAAAAAAGATACTCCCAGCCTTAGCCCATGTGAGGCCGGGATGTGGGTGTCTTTGTTATCCTCCAGTTGGTTCAGGTTCTGGTATTATAGTAACCCGAAGAAATCTCGGTCCACCAGGTACTGTTAAAAGTATAATGAAGACAGTTACGATGAATCGATATCCGAGTCAAATGTGGCAGAAGTCAAAAGTAGAAAAGAAGAGCAGTGTAGGAGTGTAAGTTGCGAGATTGTCAATTGAATAAGTATCACAGGCAACTGTGACCTGTCCTTGGACATAAAACTGATTAGAATAGACCTTTTTATTATATTTGTGATCGATTTTGTCTGCACTGATCATAGTTCAGTTATTTTATAGGTTATACGTAGTTTTTAAGCCATTAGTTCTGGAAGAATTTAATTCGTAAATTCATCGTATATACGATTCATCTGGCGATATATAGGGGCGGAAGGGGGGTGAAGAGAAGGGGGGCGCCAAATCAGCTCAAGCCTAGGGGCGCCACACCTCTTAATCAGGCCCTGCTCATAACTAACATCCCCCTCTTAATAAACCCTAAGACTAAACCTACTTTATCAATTATTACTATCAATATTACTCCCAATACAAGTCACTTATAATTAGGCTCATCTGTGGTGAATTGGACTGAACAGGATAAGTAAGTAAGTAGAAAGTAAGTGAGACTCGCCACTCACCCATTGGTTGAAGAAGTAAGGAGCAGTAGTCCAGTCATTTTAGAAGAAAAAACCCGGTTTTCAAAAAATCTTTTCCCATATGTTCCTTAATATATTACCTTTGAAACCCCACCACTTTTGCGAAAATAAAACTTGTGCTCAAGCCGCTATCTTGGAAAATGGCGGCCAAAATATAGTTTTTGAGCTATATCATGATTATTATCAATTTTAGAAAACAACTTTTTGTACAAAAGTTGCTTGGTTTGAAAAGGCCTATATTTTTTATATTTAACATATTGTTGTACAACAATTAATAAAGCCGCCATATTGGAAAATGGCTGCTAAATAGTATTTTTTGGCTGGTGCAGCTTAATTATTGATCTTACTAAAACAGTTACCAAAGAGAAGTTTTTGAGATTTCGATGATCTACAGCTTTTATACTTACTTTGTTATTGAAAACTCACAAATATAGGCGCCATCTTGGAAAAATGGCCGCTCATAATAGTTTTTTGACAGGGACTTTTTTAGTATTGAATTTATATTAGCAAACTAAATACAAAAGTTGTTTTGTATTTCAAATATTAGTTTAAAAAGATCTATAACTTTTGATTTAACATATTATTAATGTACAACCGTTAATAACGCCATCTTAGAAAATGGTGGCCAAATACGTTTTTCTTGGAATTTTCACCTTGAAGATTTAAAATAACCAAGTTTTAGATGGCATCATTGGATTCAGCTTAGTTTTGTTTAGACAAACAATTTAGTTTTTTGAATCACCAATTTATGTCCTCTGGTTACCAATATATTGAAAATAGTAAACAGAGTGTGTTGTCCCTATATTATCCTTATGGGAATAAGTAACTATGGTAAAAAGTCCCACTTGGTTACCCGATTTTTTGAAAAATATTTAAAATGACCAGGGTCTGATTAACCACTAGGCTGACTAGGCTACAGCCTAGGGCGCCAGCCATCCAGGGGCGCCACAGGGTGGAGAATAAATATTGTTTTTATTTTTTTACATTAATTAGAAAATATAGAACAAATTCCCGCGCCCCCTTTTGCGTAACTGCGGCCTGCTTAGCATGTTTTTTATCAAACCTAAACCTAAAGGTATATCCTATAGTCTTACTGTAGCAAGAGTAATGTTTGCTTGATTGCTTGCTTAATCATGCTTGATTGTACAATTATCTCGATTACGGCTCCGTCGATTTCCTTCAAAGTCTGGAAATAACTAATTTCTGACTGAAAAATGTGTCCTATGCAGGTTACTTGGCCAGAAAAAAACTAATAACTTGATTAAATAATTTTTTTAAGTGGACAAAAAATTACATTATGAGTATGAGGGACTCATGAGTTGCCATGAACGAAAACAACGAAATAACGAAAATGTAAAGAAATAACGTAATAAAATGACAGCTGTTTTCAAACTACAGCCATCCAGGAAAAATACAGTGTGTGATATAAAAGATCCATGGAGTAATAAAAAATGAATTTTATGACACTGAAAACTAGCAACTCTTAGTTGCACACTTAATGCAGCGCAAAAAAAAGATACTCCCAGCCTTAGCCCATGTGAGGCCGGGATGTGGGTGTCTTTGTTATCCTCCAGTTGGTTCAGGTTCTGGTATTATAGTAACCCGAAGAAATCTCGGTCCACCAGGTACTGTTAAAAGTATAATGAAGACAGTTACGATGAATCGATATCCGAGTCAAATGTGGCAGAAGTCAAAAGTAGAAAAGAAGAGCAGTGTAGGAGTGTAAGTTGCGAGATTGTCAATTGAATAAGTATCACAGGCAACTGTGACCTGTCCTTGGACATAAAACTGATTAGAATAGACCTTTTTATTATATTTGTGATCGATTTTGTCTGCACTGATCATAGTTCAGTTATTTTATAGGTTATACGTAGTTTTTAAGCCATTAGTTCTGGAAGAATTTAATTCGTAAATTCATCGTATATACGATTCATCTGGCGATATATAGGGGCGGAAGGGGGGTGAAGAGAAGGGGGGCGCCAAATCAGCTCAAGCCTAGGGGCGCCACACCTCTTAATCAGGCCCTGCTCATAACTAACATCCCCCTCTTAATAAACCCTAAGACTAAACCTACTTTATCAATTATTACTATCAATATTACTCCCAATACAAGTCACTTATAATTAGGCTCATCTGTGGTGAATTGGACTGAACAGGATAAGTAAGTAAGTAGAAAGTAAGTGAGACTCGCCACTCACCCATTGGTTGAAGAAGTAAGGAGCAGTAGTCCAGTCATTTTAGAAGAAAAAACCCGGTTTTCAAAAAAATCTTTTCCCATATGTTCCTTAATATATTACCTTTGAAACCCCACCACTTTTGCGAAAATAAAACTTGTGCTCAAGCCGCTATCTTGGAAAATGGCGGCCAAAATATAGTTTTTGAGCTATATCATGATTATTATCAATTTTAGAAAACAACTTTTTGTACAAAAGTTGCTTGGTTTGAAAAGGCCTATATTTTTTTATATTTAACATATTGTTGTACAACAATTAATAAAGCCGCCATATTGGAAAATGGCTGCTGAATAGTATTTTTTGGCTGGTGCAGCTTAATTATTGATCTTACTAAAACAGTTACCAAAGAGAAGTTTTTGAGATTTCGATGATCTACAGCTTTTATACTTACTTTGTTATTGAAAACTCACAAATATAGGCGCCATCTTGAAAAATGGCCGCTCATAATAGTTTTTTTGACAGGGACTTTTTTAGTATTGAATTTATATTAGCAAACTAAATACAAAAGTTGTTTTGTATTTCAAATATTAGTTAAAAAGATCTATAACTTTTGATTTAACATATTATTAATGTACAACCGTTAATAACGCCATCTTAGAAAATGGTGGCCAAATACGTTTTTCTTGGAATTTTCACCTTGAAGATTTAAAATAACCAAGTTTTAGATGGCATCATTGGATTCAGCTTAGTTTTGTTTAGACAAACAATTTAGTTTTTTGAATCACCAATTTATGTCCTCTGGTTACCAATATATTGAAAATAGTAAACAGAGTGTGTTGTCCCTATATTATCCTTATGGGAATAAGTAACTATGGTAAAAAGTCCCACTTGGTTACCCGATTTTTTGAAAAATATTTAAAATGACCAGGGTCTGATTAACCACTAGGCTGACTAGGCTACAGCCTAGGGCGCCAGCCATCCAGGGGCGCCACAGGGTGGAGAATAAATATTGTTTTTATTTTTTTTACATTAATTAGAAAATATAGAACAAATTCCCGCGCCCCCTTTTGCGTAACTGCGGCCTGCTTAGCATGTTTTTTATCAAACCTAAACCTAAAGGTATATCCTATAGTCTTACTGTAGCAAGAGTAATGTTTGCTTGATTGCTTGCTTAATCATGCTTGATTGTACAATTATCTCGATTACGGCTCCGTCGATTTCCTTCAAAGTCTGGAAATAACTAATTTCTGACTGAAAAATGTGTCCTATGCAGGTTACTTGGCCAGAAAAAAACTAATAACTTGATTAAATAATTTTTTAAGTGGACAAAAAATTACATTATGAGTATGAGGGACTCATGAGTTGCCATGAACGAAAACAACGAAATAACGAAAATGTAAAGAAATAACGTAATAAAATGACAGCTGTTTTCAAACTACAGCCATCCAGGAAAAATACAGTGTGTGATATAAAAGATCCATGGAGTAATAAAAAATGAATTTTATGACACTGAAAACTAGCAACTCTTAGTTGCACACTTAATGCAGCGCAAAAAAAAGATACTCCCAGCCTTAGCCCATGTGAGGCCGGGATGTGGGTGTCTTTGTTATCCTCCAGTTGGTTCAGGTTCTGGTATTATAGTAACCCGAAGAAATCTCGGTCCACCAGGTACTGTTAAAAGTATAATGAAGACAGTTACGATGAATCGATATCCGAGTCAAATGTGGCAGAAGTCAAAAGTAGAAAAGAAGAGCAGTGTAGGAGTGTAAGTTGCGAGATTGTCAATTGAATAAGTATCACAGGCAACTGTGACCTGTCCTTGGACATAAAACTGATTAGAATAGACCTTTTTATTATATTTGTGATCGATTTTGTCTGCACTGATCATAGTTCAGTTATTTTATAGGTTATACGTAGTTTTTAAGCCATTAGTTCTGGAAGAATTTAATTCGTAAATTCATCGTATATACGATTCATCTGGCGATATATAGGGGCGGAAGGGGGGTGAAGAGAAGGGGGGCGCCAAATCAGCTCAAGCCTAGGGGCGCGCCACACCTCTTAATCAGGCCCTGCTCATAACTAACATCCCCCTCTTAATAAACCCTAAGACTAAACCTACTTTATCAATTATTACTATCAATATTACTCCCAATACAAGTCACTTATAATTAGGCTCATCTGTGGTGAATTGGACTGAACAGGATAAGTAAGTAAGTAGAAAGTAAGTGAGACTCGCCACTCACCCATTGGTTGAAGAAGTAAGGAGCAGTAGTCCAGTCATTTTAGAAGAAAAAACCCGGTTTTCAAAAAAATCTTTTCCCATATGTTCCTTAATATATTACCTTTGAAACCCCACCACTTTTGCGAAAATAAAACTTGTGCTCAAGCCGCTATCTTGGAAAATGGCGGCCAAAATATAGTTTTTGAGCTATATCATGATTATTATCAATTTTAGAAAACAACTTTTTGTACAAAAGTTGCTTGGTTTGAAAAGGCCTATATTTTTATATTTAACATATTGTTGTACAACAATTAATAAAGCCGCCATATTGGAAAATGGCTGCTGAATAGTATTTTTTGGCTGGTGCAGCTTAATTATTGATCTTACTAAAACAGTTACCAAAGAGAAGTTTTTGAGATTTCGATGATCTACAGCTTTTATACTTACTTTGTTATTGAAAACTCACAAATATAGGCGCCATCTTGGAAAAATGGCCGCTCATAATAGTTTTTTGACAGGGACTTTTTTAGTATTGAATTTATATTAGCAAACTAAATACAAAAGTTGTTTTGTATTTCAAATATTAGTTTAAAAAGATCTATAACTTTTGATTTAACATATTATTAATGTACAACCGTTAATAACGCCATCTTAGAAAATGGTGGCCAAATACGTTTTTCTTGGAATTTTCACCTTGAAGATTTAAAATAACCAAGTTTTAGATGGCATCATTGGATTCAGCTTAGTTTTGTTTAGACAAACAATTTAGTTTTTTGAATCACCAATTTATGTCCTCTGGTTACCAATATATTGAAAATAGTAAACAGAGTGTGTTGTCCCTATATTATCCTTATGGGAATAAGTAACTATGGTAAAAAGTCCCACTTGGTTACCCGATTTTTTGAAAAATATTTAAAATGACCAGGGTCTGATTAACCACTAGGCTGACTAGGCTACAGCCTAGGGCGCCAGCCATCCAGGGGCGCCACAGGGTGGAGAATAAATATTGTTTTTATTTTTTTTACATTAATTAGAAAATATAGAACAAATTCCCGCGCCCCCTTTTGCGTAACTGCGGCCTGCTTAGCATGTTTTTTATCAAACCTAAACCTAAAGGTATATCCTATAGTCTTACTGTAGCAAGAGTAATGTTTGCTTGATTGCTTGCTTAATCATGCTTGATTGTACAATTATCTCGATTACGGCTCCGTCGATTTCCTTCAAAGTCTGGAAATAACTAATTTCTGACTGAAAAATGTGTCCTATGCAGGTTACTTGGCCAGAAAAAAACTAATAACTTGATTAAAATAATTTTTTTAAGTGGACAAAAAATTACATTATGAGTATGAGGGACTCATGAGTTGCCATGAACGAAAACAACGAAATAACGAAAATGTAAAGAAATAACGTAATAAAATGACAGCTGTTTTCAAACTACAGCCATCCAGGAAAAATACAGTGTGTGATATAAAAGATCCATGGAGTAATAAAAAATGAATTTTATGACACTGAAAACTAGCAACTCTTAGTTGCACACTTAATGCAGCGCAAAAAAAAGATACTCCCAGCCTTAGCCCATGTGAGGCCGGGATGTGGGTGTCTTTGTTATCCTCCAGTTGGTTCAGGTTCTGGTATTATAGTAACCCGAAGAAATCTCGGTCCACCAGGTACTGTTAAAAGTATAATGAAGACAGTTACGATGAATCGATATCCGAGTCAAATGTGGCAGAAGTCAAAAGTAGAAAAGAAGAGCAGTGTAGGAGTGTAAGTTGCGAGATTGTCAATTGAATAAGTATCACAGGCAACTGTGACCTGTCCTTGGACATAAAACTGATTAGAATAGACCTTTTTATTATATTTGTGATCGATTTTGTCTGCACTGATCATAGTTCAGTTATTTTATAGGTTATACGTAGTTTTAAGCCATTAGTTCTGGAAGAATTTAATTCGTAAATTCATCGTATATACGATTCATCTGGCGATATATAGGGGCGGAAGGGGGGTGAAGAGAAGGGGGGCGCCAAATCAGCTCAAGCCTAGGGGCGCCACACCTCTTAATCAGGCCCTGCTCATAACTAACATCCCCCTCTTAATAAACCCTAAGACTAAACCTACTTTATCAATTATTACTATCAATATTACTCCCAATACAAGTCACTTATAATTAGGCTCATCTGTGGTGAATTGGACTGAACAGGATAAGTAAGTAAGTAGAAAGTAAGTGAGACTCGCCACTCACCCATTGGTTGAAGAAGTAAGGAGCAGTAGTCCAGTCATTTTAGAAGAAAAAACCCGGTTTTCAAAAAAATCTTTTCCCATATGTTCCTTAATATATTACCTTTGAAACCCCACCACTTTTGCGAAAATAAAACTTGTGCTCAAGCCGCTATCTTGGAAAATGGCGGCCAAAATATAGTTTTTGAGCTATATCATGATTATTATCAATTTTAGAAAACAACTTTTTGTACAAAAGTTGCTTGGTTTGAAAAGGCCTATATTTTTTATATTTAACATATTGTTGTACAACAATTAATAAAGCCGCCATATTGGAAAATGGCTGCTAAATAGTATTTTTTGGCTGGTGCAGCTTAATTATTGATCTTACTAAAACAGTTACCAAAGAGAAGTTTTGAGATTTCGATGATCTACAGCTTTTATACTTACTTTGTTATTGAAAACTCACAAATATAGGCGCCATCTTGGAAAAATGGCCGCTCATAATAGTTTTTTGACAGGGACTTTTTTAGTATTGAATTTATATTAGCAAACTAAATACAAAAGTTGTTTTGTATTTCAAATATTAGTTTAAAAAGATCTATAACTTTTGATTTAACATATTATTAATGTACAACCGTTAATAACGCCATCTTAGAAAATGGTGGCCAAATACGTTTTTCTTGGAATTTTCACCTTGAAGATTTAAAATAACCAAGTTTTAGATGGCATCATTGGATTCAGCTTAGTTTTGTTTAGACAAACAATTTAGTTTTTTGAATCACCAATTTATGTCCTCTGGTTACCAATATATTGAAAATAGTAAACAGAGTGTGTTGTCCCTATATTATCCTTATGGGAATAAGTAACTATGGTAAAAAGTCCCACTTGGTTACCCGATTTTTTGAAAAATATTTAAAATGACCAGGGTCTGATTAACCACTAGGCTGACTAGGCTACAGCCTAGGGCGCCAGCCATCCAGGGGCGCCACAGGGTGGAGAATAAATATTGTTTTTATTTTTTTACATTAATTAGAAAATATAGAACAAATTCCCGCGCCCCCTTTTGCGTAATTGCGGCCTGCTTAGCATGTTTTTTATCAAACCTAAACCTAAAGGTATATCCTATAGTCTTACTGTAGCAAGAGTAATGTTTGCTTGATTGCTTGCTTAATCATGCTTGATTGTACAATTATCTCGATTACGGCTCCGTCGATTTCCTTCAAAGTCTGGAAATAACTAATTTCTGACTGAAAAATGTGTCCTATGCAGGTTACTTGGCCAGAAAAAAACTAATAACTTGATTAAATAATTTTTTAAGTGGACAAAAAATTACATTATGAGTATGAGGGACTCATGAGTTGCCATGAACGAAAACAACGAAATAACGAAAATGTAAAGAAATAACGTAATAAAATGACAGCTGTTTTCAAACTACAGCCATCCAGGAAAAATACAGTGTGTGATATAAAAGATCCATGGAGTAATAAAAAATGAATTTTATGACACTGAAAACTAGCAACTCTTAGTTGCACACTTAATGCAGCGCAAAAAAAAGATACTCCCAGCCTTAGCCCATGTGAGGCCGGGATGTGGGTGTCTTTGTTATCCTCCAGTTGGTTCAGGTTCTGGTATTATAGTAACCCGAAGAAATCTCGGTCCACCAGGTACTGTTAAAAGTATAATGAAGACAGTTACGATGAATCGATATCCGAGTCAAATGTGGCAGAAGTCAAAAGTAGAAAAGAAGAGCAGTGTAGGAGTGTAAGTTGCGAGATTGTCAATTGAATAAGTATCACAGGCAACTGTGACCTGTCCTTGGACATAAAACTGATTAGAATAGACCTTTTTATTATATTTGTGATCGATTTTGTCTGCACTGATCATAGTTCAGTTATTTTATAGGTTATACGTAGTTTTTAAGCCATTAGTTCTGGAAGAATTTAATTCGTAAATTCATCGTATATACGATTCATCTGGCGATATATAGGGGCGGAAGGGGGGTGAAGAGAAGGGGGGCGCCAAATCAGCTCAAGCCTAGGGGCGCCACACCTCTTAATCAGGCCCTGCTCATAACTAACATCCCCCTCTTAATAAACCCTAAGACTAAACCTACTTTATCAATTATTACTATCAATATTACTCCCAATACAAGTCACTTATAATTAGGCTCATCTGTGGTGAATTGGACTGAACAGGATAAGTAAGTAAGTAGAAAGTAAGTGAGACTCGCCACTCACCCATTGGTTGAAGAAGTAAGGAGCAGTAGTCCAGTCATTTTAGAAGAAAAAACCCGGTTTTCAAAAAAATCTTTTCCCATATGTTCCTTAATATATTACCTTTGAAACCCCACCACTTTTGCGAAAATAAAACTTGTGCTCAAGCCGCTATCTTGGAAAATGGCGGCCAAAATATAGTTTTTGAGCTATATCATGATTATTATCAATTTTAGAAAACAACTTTTTGTACAAAAGTTGCTTGGTTTGAAAAGGCCTATATTTTTTATATTTAACATATTGTTGTACAACAATTAATAAAGCCGCCATATTGGAAAATGGCTGCTAAATAGTATTTTTTGGCTGGTGCAGCTTAATTATTGATCTTACTAAAACAGTTACCAAAGAGAAGTTTTTGAGATTTCGATGATCTACAGCTTTTATACTTACTTTGTTATTGAAAACTCACAAATATAGGCGCCATCTTGGAAAAATGGCCGCTCATAATAGTTTTTTGACAGGGACTTTTTTAGTATTGAATTTATATTAGCAAACTAAATACAAAAGTTGTTTTGTATTTCAAATATTAGTTTAAAAAGATCTATAACTTTTGATTTAACATATTATTAATGTACAACCGTTAATAACGCCATCTTAGAAAATGGTGGCCAAATACGTTTTTCTTGGAATTTTCACCTTGAAGATTTAAAATAACCAAGTTTTAGATGGCATCATTGGATTCAGCTTAGTTTTGTTTAGACAAACAATTTAGTTTTTTGAATCACCAATTTATGTCCTCTGGTTACCAATATATTGAAAATAGTAAACAGAGTGTGTTGTCCCTATATTATCCTTATGGGAATAAGTAACTATGGTAAAAAGTCCCACTTGGTTACCCGATTTTTTGAAAAATATTTAAAATGACCAGGGTCTGATTAACCACTAGGCTGACTAGGCTACAGCCTAGGGCGCCAGCCATCCAGGGGCGCCACAGGGTGGAGAATAAATATTGTTTTTATTTTTTTACATTAATTAGAAAATATAGAACAAATTCCCGCGCCCCCTTTTGCGTAACTGCGGCCTGCTTAGCATGTTTTTTATCAAACCTAAACCTAAAGGTATATCCTATAGTCTTACTGTAGCAAGAGTAATGTTTGCTTGATTGCTTGCTTAATCATGCTTGATTGTACAATTATCTCGATTACGGCTCCGTCGATTTCCTTCAAAGTCTGGAAATAACTAATTTCTGACTGAAAAATGTGTCCTATGCAGGTTACTTGGCCAGAAAAAAACTAATAACTTGATTAAATAATTTTTTTTAAGTGGACAAAAAATTACATTATGAGTATGAGGGACTCATGAGTTGCCATGAACGAAAACAACGAAATAACGAAAATGTAAAGAAATAACGTAATAAAATGACAGCTGTTTTCAAACTACAGCCATCCAGGAAAAATACAGTGTGTGATATAAAAGATCCATGGAGTAATAAAAAATGAATTTTATGACACTGAAAACTAGCAACTCTTAGTTGCACACTTAATGCAGCGCAAAAAAAAGATACTCCCAGCCTTAGCCCATGTGAGGCCGGGATGTGGGTGTCTTTGTTATCCTCCAGTTGGTTCAGGTTCTGGTATTATAGTAACCCGAAGAAATCTCGGTCCACCAGGTACTGTTAAAAGTATAATGAAGACAGTTACGATGAATCGATATCCGAGTCAAATGTGGCAGAAGTCAAAAGTAGAAAAGAAGAGCAGTGTAGGAGTGTAAGTTGCGAGATTGTCAATTGAATAAGTATCACAGGCAACTGTGACCTGTCCTTGGACATAAAACTGATTAGAATAGACCTTTTTATTATATTTGTGATCGATTTTGTCTGCACTGATCATAGTTCAGTTATTTTATAGGTTATACGTAGTTTTTAAGCCATTAGTTCTGGAAGAATTTAATTCGTAAATTCATCGTATATACGATTCATCTGGCGATATATAGGGGCGGAAGGGGGGTGAAGAGAAGGGGGGGCGCCAAATCAGCTCAAGCCTAGGGGCGCCACACCTCTTAATCAGGCCCTGCTCATAACTAACATCCCCCTCTTAAAAAACCCTAAGACTAAACCTACTTTATCAATTATTACTATCAATATTACTCCCAATACAAGTCACTTATAATTAGGCTCATCTGTGGTGAATTGGACTGAACAGGATAAGTAAGTAAGTAGAAAGTAAGTGAGACTCGCCACTCACCCATTGGTTGAAGAAGTAAGGAGCAGTAGTCCAGTCATTTTAGAAGAAAAAACCCGGTTTTCAAAAAAATCTTTTCCCATATGTTCCTTAATATATTACCTTTGAAACCCCACCACTTTTGCGAAAATAAAACTTGTGCTCAAGCCGCTATCTTGGAAAATGGCGGCCAAAATATAGTTTTTGAGCTATATCATGATTATTATCAATTTTAGAAAACAACTTTTTGTACAAAAGTTGCTTGGTTTGAAAAGGCCTATATTTTTTATATTTAACATATTGTTGTACAACAATTAATAAAGCCGCCATATTGGAAAATGGCTGCTAAATAGTATTTTTTGGCTGGTGCAGCTTAATTATTGATCTTACTAAAACAGTTACCAAAGAGAAGTTTTTGAGATTTCGATGATCTACAGCTTTTATACTTACTTTGTTATTGAAAACTCACAAATATAGGCGCCATCTTGGAAAAATGGCCGCTCATAATAGTTTTTTGACAGGGACTTTTTTAGTATTGAATTTATATTAGCAAACTAAATACAAAAGTTGTTTTGTATTTCAAATATTAGTTTAAAAAGATCTATAACTTTTGATTTAACATATTATTAATGTACAACCGTTAATAACGCCATCTTAGAAAATGGTGGCCAAATACGTTTTTCTTGGAATTTTCACCTTGAAGATTTAAAATAACCAAGTTTTAGATGGCATCATTGGATTCAGCTTAGTTTTGTTTAGACAAACAATTTAGTTTTTTGAATCACCAATTTATGTCCTCTGGTTACCAATATATTGAAAATAGTAAACAGAGTGTGTTGTCCCTATATTATCCTTATGGGAATAAGTAACTATGGTAAAAAGTCCCACTTGGTTACCCGATTTTTTGAAAAATATTTAAAATGACCAGGGTCTGATTAACCACTAGGCTGACTAGGCTACAGCCTAGGGCGCCAGCCATCCAGGGGCGCCACAGGGTGGAGAATAAATATTGTTTTTATTTTTTTACATTAATTAAAAAATATAGAACAAATTCCCGCGCCCCCTTTTGCGTAACTGCGGCCTGCTTAGCATGTTTTTTATCAAACCTAAACCTAAAGGTATATCCTATAGTCTTACTGTAGCAAGAGTAATGTTTGCTTGATTGCTTGCTTAATCATGCTTGATTGTACAATTATCTCGATTACGGCTCCGTCGATTTCCTTCAAAGTCTGGAAATAACTAATTTCTGACTGAAAAATGTGTCCTATGCAGGTTACTTGGCCAGAAAAAAACTAATAACTTGATTAAATAATTTTTTTAAGTGGACAAAAAATTACATTATGAGTATGAGGGACTCATGAGTTGCCATGAACGAAAACAACGAAATAACGAAAATGTAAAGAAATAACGTAATAAAATGACAGCTGTTTTCAAACTACAGCCATCCAGGAAAAATACAGTGTGTGATATAAAAGATCCATGGAGTAATAAAAAATGAATTTTATGACACTGAAAACTAGCAACTCTTAGTTGCACACTTAATGCAGCGCAAAAAAAGATACTCCCAGCCTTAGCCCATGTGAGGCCGGGATGTGGGTGTCTTTGTTATCCTCCAGTTGGTTCAGGTTCTGGTATTATAGTAACCCGAAGAAATCTCGGTCCACCAGGTACTGTTAAAAGTATAATGAAGACAGTTACGATGAATCGATATCCGAGTCAAATGTGACAGAAGTCAAAAGTAGAAAAGAAGAGCAGTGTAGGAGTGTAAGTTGCGAGATTGTCAATTGAATAAGTATCACAGGCAACTGTGACCTGTCCTTGGACATAACTGATTAGAATAGACCTTTTTATTATATTTGTGATCGAGTTTGTGTGCACTGATCATTGTTCAGTTATTTTATAGGTTATACGTAGTTTTTAAGCCATTAGTTCTGGAAGAATTTAATTCGTAAATTCATCGTATATACGATTCATCTGGCGATATATAGGGGCGGAAGGGGGGTGAAGAGAAGGGGGGCGCCAAATCAGCTCAAGCCTAGGGGCGCCACACCTCTTAATCAGGCCCTGAAAATGACTGGTCTACAGTGACAGTTTATTTGACGGGAAAGGTTCATTGATCATTCGATCATCGCTTACTGTGAACCGTCACTCAACCCTAGTGAGTGAGGAAGTGGTGTAGCAGTGAGGGATTGTTTAACGGAGAAGCTTGGCAGCGGATGATTTTATCATCTATTACCGTGACTCACCACTAAACCCAGTGGGTGAGGAAATGGTGTAGCAATGAGTAATTATTTATTTGTTTGGGAAGGTTGGCCCAGATGGCATGACCATCCCTTACTTTGACCACCACTCAACCGAGTGGGTTGTTAGTTGTTGTAGCAGTAAGAGGTTATTTGTTGGGGATAGTTGGTCGCAGATGATATGACTATTCCTTACCGCGTTACTCGCCACTCAACCCAGTGTGTGAAGAAACGATGTGGTAGTGAGGGATTATTTTTCTGTGAATGTTGGAAGCACATGATATTGCATCATCCTTCAATATGACTCGCCACTAAACCCAGTGGGTGGGGAAGTGGTGGAAGCAGTGAGGGATTATTTGTCGGGGAAGGTTGGCAACAGATGATGTGATTAACCCTCGCAAAGCACTAATTGTCTGTCGGAGAGTACTCAAGTCAATTAACAACAGGAACAGTCATTTGTCTTTGGTCTGGGAGAGCTCCATTTACAAATTGATTTCGCACTGCTTTTGATTATTACATTTATATGCTGATGGGATAGTTCTAAGCGGTAATTGTGGTTGTTAATAAAGTTAGATAAGATAAAATTTATTTTTATTTTAAAGTTAACGTGGTCTTAATTGGTAAAAATGTAAAAACCCGTCTCTTGTTTTTGTTGTTAAATAATTTGAGGAACATTGTTTTTTAAGATTACAACAATGAAAAGTTATCGAATGTAATCTTTTTAATCAACATTTCGATATTATACTTATAGTTTAATTTTTGGTGTTTCGTGCTTGACGGCTGGAATTTAATTTTTGAAATATTGTGATAACTGTAACAAAATTATCGAGAATTTTAGGTAAAATGTCAGATACTGTACATTGTTATCAACAAGACAAAAGTAGCATGGTTAACAAAGACCCCTACGCATTAAATAATACTTTTGCATATTTTTTCATGAAATATATTTATTTTTACTATCAATTCTGTATAATTGATAATATAATTAGATATACTAATTTATTAGAAGTTTAAATGCAAGCAAAACATAATCAATATTTGGACGTTGTAATGAGAAAATGCTAAGTCAAAACTTTTGTAGAACTTTAATAGAAAACTGGCTTGAACTACTAGCTTCTTGAAATTAAACTCCCTGTGTAGGTGGAATGTTCCCTGCAGGTGCAAGATTCCTTGGTTGAGACAATTAAACTAATTGTAGCGCTAGTTAATAACGGAGATAGAGGGAGAGCGTGGGGCAATGCAATGGCGGGAAATTGCTAGACAGAATCTAGAGGCTAATTGTACACTAGGCGTAAGCTGGTGGGAGGATTAGGAAAACTGGATTTCTTATTGTTACAGTTACTGTAATATTATTCAGGGGAAATGATTCCTATAAAATCGCAAAAAAGTTATGCTGTGCGGTTTTTTATCGTGAATCTTTATTAATAAAAATAAAATTAATTTGATTATTCTGTTAAAACCGCTGAGGGAGCTTTTTTTCGCAAAAACATGTTATTCCCATCCTCATTATTGATAACACCACCCATAATTAGAAAATTTCTAGTAACAAAGTAACTTTTGCGTATTATAAGATAAAAAATGCGAAAAAAGGTGAAAACTGCTAAACACATTCCCAAGACATTGCACTTTTAGTGAATACATTTTCCGCCTCTTGTCAGTTGAACCTCAGTTTAATCTGTATTTATCAAAAAACATAAATTATATTCTTGTGAATGTTTGGGGAAAACATCTACCACAACAAAACATTTTTATGTAAATTTTAATGTAATGTTTTATCCTACCCCTCTTCTAGTGAGGCCTACCTCCAACCCCTTCTAACTCCCAACCCTAACTTTAAAATTTCAAATGCAAACGTATCATTTCGCTCAAACTACGGGAGACAAAACATTTTTGTTGAATAACTTAAAATCAACACTTCTGTTGAATTATTACTAATTAATTAATAATATTACTAATTATTACTTTTATTCATTTATAAGGAGCCGTCCCTGAATTAGATTTTTATTGCCATTTTTTGATAAGTCTCCCAATTAATTTTTATTGCTTAAGATAATTCTCCCATCATGTTTTAGGTCCAGACCCAGGACGACCAAGACCCAGAACCCCCCCAAGCAAAACTGACGTAAGCCAGGATTTCTTTCTAATATTGGATATTAAAAAAAAGCATGTAGTATTTACTCTCATGGGTTAAAAGAAAGGGTGTGCGAGTCGTGATTTTTGAAGTCGAATCGAGTCGAGACGAGTTTCGAGAATTTTTTGAGTAGTGTTTTTTAAGTAACAAGATCATATTTTTCCGGCTTCTTCATAATCGTCGTGACAAAACATTTGTTATTCAGATGCAATTTAAAACTGTAATGTTATTCAACTTAGACTGTTCCTGAGTCAAGAGCAAGCATTCAAAACGAAATCAATAAAGTTAAGACAATAATTTGCTTAAAAACTCTTCAACTTGATTTGGCTTATTTGTGTTTCAAATAAAACTAGTGGCTTGAAGGGGCTAAAAGCCCCTAATAAAGGAAAATTCAAACAATCCTAGTTTATTATAGTACAAAATTCCTTCATAGCAAACTGAATCTGTTGATATTGATATCTAGCCTACCACATGGTTTTCAATCAAGTATCAGCATCACATGTTTTATGTAAACAAAGCAGACGTTTTAGCGAATTTCCCCTATAGGGAAGAAGCTGTTACCGTAGGTCTCATGGTAAGACCTAAGCCTAAAACCATCATAACTTTTCTTTTTGAGGTCCTCAGATGCCAAAAACACCATTCGTTCACTTTCATAAATATATATATATATCTATATATATATATATATATATATATATATTATTTTATTTTAATGTTCACTTCTAGGGCTACTATTGTAATTAAAGAGAGAAAAAAAATTCCTTAAGTACCCTTTTTTTAACATTTTATAATAAAATGTTAAATAATAAAATAAAACGTGTATAGTAAAATGTTAAAAAAAGGGTACTTAAGGATTTTTTTTTTCTCTCTTTAAATATATATATATATATATATATATATGTGTGTCTTTAAGCACGATAACTTGCGCAAAAATGGTCCAATCGGAATGAAATTTGGCATAGACGTGTAAAGTAGTAATTATTCGGACGAGTTCGTAAACCAGCCCGATCGGACCACCGGAAGGGGGGGTAAAGGAGGGTAAACCCCCCCAAAAATGGGTTTTTTGAGATTTTTACATAGAAAAATACAATTTTTCAAATTTTTATTGGCACCATTGAATTCAGCCCAAAAATACAAACAATTTAGTATTTTGAATCATGGCTCTATGTCCATTGGTTGCCGAGATATTGAAAGTGGTAAACACAGTTCGTTGTCCCAATGTTAATCTTATGGGAAATAAGTAAAATTCTCTATCTCGCTTATTTCTCAACATATCTTGATAAAACTTGGTAAATGGCTTCTTCTAGTTCAGATCTACTAAATATTGAATTTAAACCACCCAGTTTTAATATACCTGTAGCAGCAAACCTCCATACTCATTCCCCATGTTATTCTTATGGAGCTTACAAAAACATGTCAAATCTCGCTATGTTGGATCGAAATATGTTGTTTTGCACTTGAAATTCGCTGAGTTTGCAGGTCTGCTGCAACGGGGGTATTTTGGATCCCAATGCATTTTAAATGGCATATATTTTACGTTTTTTCTCGTTTTCTGGTTAATTTCAAGAAATTTCATTATTTTTCCCGCCATCACGGAATAGAGACCTTTAATTTGAGTCCTCTCCCATCTTTCTACTACTTGCCAGACGCCTACAATTTTGACGCAAAGAATCGCCTTACGAAATTAAATATATGATGATTACAACTCAGGCCATCTTAAATATATGCATCAAAACTCAATGACTGGTTACAAGATCAGCCTACATGTTCTCTTAGACTGACAAAGAGAAGGAACAAAAATAACCTCAGATTCAAGAAAGGTATTACGTGGTGTAAATTTATTTGTTCCATAAACTAAAAAACTTTAATTGTAAAGGAAAATCTAGGATATTTTACTGATGGTAGTCACAGGTGGGTGTGAAAATAACCGAAAAACCGAAACGCGTGTACCAATTAAGTGCGGGTAAATGGTGGGAATAACCATTCGACTGGAACGTCGAGTATTTTTGGGTACTTTTGGTTGAGTCGAGTAGTGCAAGCTCGGCCCGAAAAAAACACGATATTTGAATACTCGCATACCCCTTGTTAAAACGTATAATACTAATCTAATTTTATTCTTCTTAATATATTCTTCTTCGTAATATATTAGTTCGTTATATATTCGTAATATATATTAGTTAAATGATTTACAAAACGTATAACCTTTTAAGCTTTTATAGCAAAGTAATACACATTACCAGTTTTCACTATGACCACTCTTTTTTAAATAGATATTACATTTAGGTGTCGTCAGGAGTTTCTAAAAATCACTGTTTGGATTTAAAACTTATACAGTATTGTTATGTTTTCTGTGATACATATTATGAATAAAGTGGCACTTGATCCCCTTCCCCTTTTTCAGATTACGTAATTTATGTACGACCTTGACAAAAATCTACCAATGTCTTGAGAATAGATTGGGGGATTTAAATTGACTCTAAGAAAAATTTCCATCCCCTTTATTTTGACATTTAGGCACGGCATTTTTATTCTGAAAGATTACGGTAGGTAATTTGTCATTTGAAATGTTCAAGTTAGGGTTGGAATGAAAAGGGGGTTGGAGGGGATTAAAAATTTTATTCTGATACATATTGCCCTAACGATGGTAGTTGTTTCCCGCAATCAGTATACGTAAAACTCCTTGACACCTTCCTTTAAATTTGTGAAAAATAACTGAGTTTGCAATAACAAAAGAGATGAAAAAACATATTACTAGAAGTGCAACATGTGAGAACAAGTTGTGATTCTTATGTGATTTTCATTTTTATTTCACCAAAATATTTCCTTCGTGATACTCCTTAGTATGACGCGTCAAACAAAGATTACTTTGCTAGGGAAATTTCAGGTTAAAGCTGGGGGTGAGAATTAATAGACGGTAAAGGTAATGTTGCTTTGCCGTTTTGAAGCATTGGACTGGTTTTTCACAGGAACAGAAAATTGAGTAATGGTCTAGAGCAGACTTATAATACGTGCTATTAATTTCTAAAATGTGTTTTTTTCTCCAGAATGTCCAAAGAAAACCTATCGTACCAGGCATCAACTTAATGTACGATAGCTCTCTCTTGATATATCGTGGTGAAGCTTAATAAGCTGTATCAACTAAAATAATCTACAACTAAAATGTGCCCTTATTGCAGAATTCCCTTTCAAATTTACTTCAAATTCCCTGAACATTCAACGATTTAATATCACTCAATGTAAAATTTGGAGTTTGTAAACAGATGCGGAATAAAAAAATTCAATCTTGAAAAGACTCAAGATTTATAATCCAGTTTATCTGATTTAAAAACTGCTACAGTAAGTCAGTAAATTCACGGTCACAATGAGGCGTTTGAGAGACAAAAACAGCCGATGAGTTTTGAAGCATAAAATATTAATAACTAACAATACTTTTTAGTCTATTATTACTGTTACACTTTTTTACAAAATGAAGAATTATTGAACTAAGCTCATTACATAAAATACAGGTATTTTTTAAATATTGGTAAATAAGCTTAGGAAAGAATGTAATCTTAATATCGAACAAGACAATTAACTTACAATTTAAAAAATTACTCAGTGCAATGGTTTTGCAATAACTTAGTAATATAATATTTTTACATAAAATATTGATTTTAACCCACAAAGCATGTTTTTGTATGCATACAATTTCCCTTCCTCAGAACTTGAAGGAAATTTTAACTGTAAGAGAACAAAATAACGTAACTAGTCTCAGATTACAATCATCATACAGTGAGGACATTGAGTCTCCTCCACATCGTTGCAGCTGGGCCCATTTCCTCTGGTGTAAAAAGCAATTTAAAGTGAGCAAAGAACTGGAGTTTTGCAATTTAGTTGACAAACAGGCTAATTTCTTGGAGCGATTACTTGCAGTTTTCCCGGCCGCGCTGGCGCTGTGCTGCGGGGTCTTCGAAACTGTATAGCAACATTTTAAATTCAAGTCATAGACGAATTAAAGATTAGGAGGGTTAACAACGATTTTACAAATATGTGTTGCTAATTACTTTGATATATTTAGAACAAGTGACTTTGAAACAAAAATTCCTCCTGGCTTTCTATTTGCAGCTTCGAATAATTATATGAATGCGTTTGCCTTCAGCATTTTACAAGGATATGTTGTGGATACGCTTCTTTGACACTATATAAACTTCACTGGTTAAAAACTTTCAAGTACAAGTGCCGTTGGACTCGTAACAAGTTCAGATATAATTAAATCTTCGTAAAAATTAATTTGACAGAATACAAATAATTATTTTATACACTACTTATTATCAAGTATATTGGAGTGTCTCACAATCACAATGGAATAATGTAGTAAATTGTAATAAGAGAAAACCAATGATGTCATATAAACTGATGACTCAGTTCAATTGACATAATCATTTAAAATTGCTGAAAAACTCTGCATTGGCTACAATATAATAGTATAAATTGAAAGACTGAATATGGCCCATTTATCGTATACGAATTGATAACGAAAATATATGAAAGAAGTACGTATATGTTTGGCATATGCAGCTATTAAGTGACAATTCCGCATCCTGCCGGGAGATCGATCAATATACCATTTTTAAATATTTTACATTAACATGATTACTCTTGATGGAAGCTTATTTCTTAATGAATTAGTTAAGAAAATATTTAACACAAAACTTACAGAATGTTTTTATTCTAAAGTCAACAAAAACATAAACACAAACATTGAATTCTTTTGACATTCAAACCAATCAGCTGATGGTTAAAAGTTATTCTTCCAACATCCTCCCTTTCTTAAGTTTTCAAAAACCGTCTGTTGCGCAATATTAAACTTCCTCCATTTTGTACTAAATATCGGCGATCTCCATCTTGTCTTACAACTTTTCCTTCAACCCAGGGATCTCCCCTTTCTTCTGGTTTTCTTTGGACCCATACAGATTGGCCTGGTGGGATTCCCAAACAAGTGGAATTAAATCTCTTGTACCTTTATCGAAGTACTTTTTGTAGTTCGCCTTCTTTTTATCCCACCTTTCGGTAACTTTGCAAGGGACATGGGGTCTTAACAGATCTTGATTTGTTGGAAAGAAGCTTTTTGTCCTCCTCGACATTAACAATTGAGCTGGGCTGTATCCAATTTCTTTAAGGGGAGTGTTCCTCAACTCAAGAAGAGCTTGTTGAAAATCACCCTTTTCTTCTCTTACTTTCTTCAGAAGATTTTTGAAGATTTTAACAGCAGACTCAGCTTTCCCATTTGCTTGATGATTATATGGTGACGATGTAATTATCTTGAATTTCCATTCCTCAGAAAAATCTTTGAATGCCTGACTTATTATGGGAGTTCCACTATCACCAACTAGAATTTCCGGTATGCCATATCTTGCAAATAACTCTTTGAAAAATACAATTAATGCTTCCGAGGTGCATTTCATTGTTTTCTTTACCTCAAAGAATGAAGAATAATAATCAGTTACAATAATGTAATGATTTGAACCTTCTTGGGCAAAGTCAACAGCGATGCGCTGCCAGGGTCGTGAAGGTGTATCTTATAGTAACATAGACTCTTTCTGTTGAGATTGGGCATACTTCTTGCATAGTTTACACTGTTCCACTTCTCTTCTTATATCCCCTGCCATTCCAGACCAAAAAAATACATCCTTTGCTCTTCTTAAACAAGACTCAGCTCCTTGATGTGAAGAGTGAATTCTCTTAATCAGTTCAAGTTTCATACTAGCAGGAACAACAATACGATCTCCTTTTAGGACAATACCATCCTCAACTCCAAGTTCTTCTTTGAATGGCCAGAACATCCATATTTCCTTTGGAACCTGACCTTTCCGGTCAGGCCATCCATTTATGACTACAGGTATAAATTTCTGGAGAGTGAGATCATTTGAAGTATGTTCTTTCAACTGCATTAAACATCTGCATTAAACATCTGCTCATCTGTGACATTTACGAACTCCAAGGACTTGCAATGCTTCAATTCATTTGCTATTTTGGATTCAGACGTTTCAAAGATCAAAGTGGAACTGTCTGACGAATTACCCTTTTCTTGAGACAATGGGGCACGCGACAAAAAATCTGCTAAAAGCATGGTTTTTCCTGGGCGATAAACAACTGTAAATGTGAACTTCTGCAAACGAAGCAACGTCCTCTGCAATCGCTTTGGTGCATTGACTAAAGGTTTCTTGAAAATGGTTTCCAGAGGTTTGTGATCAGTTTACACAATTACATCACACTTACCAAACAAATACTGCTCAAATCGTTCAAATGCAAATAACACTGCAAGACATTCCTTTTCAATCTGCGCATAGTTGTATTCAGTATGATTTAAAGTTCTTGATATGTAAGCAACTGGCCCACCACTTTGCATCAACGAAACTCCAAGCCCAAACTGGCTTGCATCACATTGCAGGGTGACAGGACTTTGCTTGTCAAAATATTTTAGGGTCGGTGAACCAGTAACCATGTCAACCAATTTCTGAAAAGTAGATGAATGCAGCACCTGCCACGTCCACTTAACATCATCTTTGATCAAGGCTCGGATCGGGGCTGCTACTTCTGAAAGTTTTGGCAAAAACTTACTCATATAGTTAATAAATCCTAAGAACCGCAGAGCTTCCTCTTTATTCCGTGGCTCTTTCATGTTCTTTACAGCTGATATCTTATCGGGATCTGCTTTCAATCCATTACTGCTCAAAATATGACCCATATACTTAACTTCCATCTGTCCAATTTTACAGTTGTTTAAATTGAACTTAAAATTTCTCTGTCTTGCTCGGTCAAGCAAGGCATGCAGGTTCTTGTTGTGATCTTCCAGTGCCTGTTCATCGGTGTCTCCACTACCGTAAACAACCACATCATCTGCAATCGTAATGATTCCTTTTAATCCTTCTAATTCTTCGTGTATTCGTCGCTGAAACTCCTCTGGTGCCGATTTTATACCGAAGGGCATCCTGAGCCAGCGGTACCTCCCAAACGGAGTCCAAAATGTTGTAAACTTGCTTGTCTCTTCAGTTAATTTAATATGCAAGAATCCATCCTTCAGGTCTAGGGTACTGAATATCCTAGCCTTAGTCAGCTTTGGAGCAACTTCTTCTATCGTGGGAACTTGATAATGTGACCGCTGTATAGCTTTGTTTAATTGATGGGGATCAATACAAATGCGCAATTTATTTGGTTTCTTAACAACAACCATTGCACTGACCCACGATGAAGGCTCAGTCACCCTTTTTATTACTCCTAACTCTTCAAGTCGCTGTATTTCACTTCTGATTTCATCTTGTAAGGCTAGAGGATGTCTTATTGGTGGAACGACTACTGGAAGAACAGAAGAACCTAGCCTAAAATCGTGTAGACCTTCAAAGCACCCAAGACCTTTTCCAACTTCTGGAAATGAGGAGAGAATGGCACTTGGATTTTGTGAGCTCTCCAGCTCAAAAACATCATGATCTACTGCAATAAGCCCTAACCTAAGGCAGTCTTGTGCTCCTATTAGTGGAGTTTGTTGCGTATCAATTACTTCAAATGTCACTCGCTGTTTAATGTTTTTCCCTATAACATGTAATGTTATTTTACCAAGAGATGGCTTTGAAGCGCCACCATAGAATGTTAGTGTCGTAGAACTAGGTTGTAACACTGATGAATCAAGCATCAAGAGCTCTTTTAAAATATTATAACCCATTACATTGCATGTGGCACCACTGTCAAGTTGACATTTGAGAAGCGCATCACCTTTTTTTAACGGAACTTTTAGATGTACAAAAAGACGCTTTCTAGGTATACTGTCTTTCATTTCAAACATTTCATTCGTGTTCGAAAAATCTGTATGAGAATCATCAGTTGAAGTGGAACCTACCAGTCTAATATTTTCTTTTGCTTGACGACAAAGCTTAACAAAATGATTATTTTTCTTGCACAAACTGCATGTTTTTCCATACGCGGGACAGTAACTAGCCCCTCTCTTATGTTTCCCCCCACAAAGTTTACATAGTAGGAGTTTGTTAAATTCACTGTTCACTTTGAAAGACGCATCATCCACGTTTTATGTGGGATACCTATTCACATTAACTATACGTTCGTTAATTTTGTTTGATAAATTCATAGCTTGCTCAACTGTAAGACATATACTGGTTGCATTACCTAGAGTAAGATCTTTTGTAGCTAAAAGCCGTTTTCTTAAGTCATTGTTTGATACACCATGATGGAGCTTGTTTCTTACTGAATTAGTTAAGAAAATATTTAACACAAAACTTACAGAATGTTTTTATTCTAAAGTCAACAAAAACATAAACATGAACATTGAATTCTTTTGACATTCAAACCAATCAGCTGATGGTTAAAAGTTATTCTTCCAACAACCCTTTTGTTTTAAAATAATTTTATTTTACTTTATTTATTATTACTTTATTATTACTTTTTTTATTATTAAAAAAAAATGAAAATTCGTGAAATTTGAACTTCATCATATTCATACCCCGAAGATTGTTTTAATCTACAAATGAGTAGTTAACTATACGTTTAAATATTTATTTCTTAGTTAATGGCCTTCCTTTAATTTTACGGCACTTCGTTCGACCTATACACGACATAGGAGCGTACTCCTAGTAGCCCTTATCAGTAATCTTTATTTAACAGTACTATTTTTAATTTTTACGATTTTCAAATGAATCACAAAACTATAGCTCTGGACAGCCTTACTGGCGGGTGAGTGAGTGCGCTGTTGTCGTAATTAGTGTTTATTATCTGCAATGTTTTGGTAATAAATCACATGGTCATTTGTTTATGTAAAGGTACTTTACACAAGAAAATATTTTGCTGCAACCGCAAGTGCAACTAATGTTAAATGCTTGCAAGCTCAACACAATTCATGAAGTACGACGACAAAAGTGTGGAAACACATTATAGTCCAGGCGGTATCTGTTAAAAAAAGCACATGGTTGGGTAAATCGTACAGTTTCCGAGATTTTTGTGTTAATGGCTTCGGAATATCATTAAAAAACAGAATTTCACTATGCGTACAAATATAAACCTGTGCAAAATTTTTTATCGAGGAAAATATTAAAAATTAAACAAAAATATCCACGTTTTTCGTCTGTTTTTTGAGGATATCTCTAAAACTGTTCACTTTAGACAAAAATAAATGACACCAAACGTTTTGTTATAAAATTCTACATTGAAAAAAGTTATTTTTAATTTAGTTTTTCCTACAAAAAGGGCATTTTTTAATTGAAAAATGTAAAAAAATAGTAAAAAATAATCTAAAAATTTACGTTTTTCGCAATTTTGTTGGGACACGACGACTAAACCAATGACCTTCAAACTGTTCACAGTAAATGTTTATATTATAAAAAATAATTACACCAAGTTTCATAAAAATCAGCCTAATATCTTCAGCACAATAGTCATCTAATAATCGTACTGCCAAAAGATTAAACAATTTTCAAATCCATCTAAACCGCAAAGCACGATCCGCAGATACATGAAAATTGGACCAAATATAGAGGAAAAGTAGATCTTTCAGATAAATCTTAAAATATTGAAATCGGTTCACTAAGAGAGCCTAGGCAGGTGTTTAAATGTAGTATTATTTTGGCAATTTCTAGCAATTTCATTAATTTGCATTATTTTCTATTAAAGTATATTTTTAAGACTAAAAATAATTTATTTTAGGCCTGAGTGGCCTAACATCGAGACTGACCTTCATTTGTCAAAGTTCGGCCCCCAAAACCGCAAGGGGCGGCTTTTATTAGCAGTCCTCGTACAACGCGATCGAACCGACATTCGCATGCATGAAGCTCGGCCCCCAATTACATAAATCCCTTATCCCTACCTTCCCTTCGTCAAGCTCGGTCCCCGAACTGAAAATTTTGCTGATAATAAGCAGTGCACAATCCCTCATGGGCAATTAGTACACATTCTCATTTATCCCTAGCTTGATTCTCAATCTGCAGAAAGCTGCAATTGTACCCTTATTCTTTTATTCCTCAAGCTCGATTTCTTAAATTCCCCCCCCCCCCCCTATATTCAAAATTATTTTATATTATAAAGATTTATTTAATTGTGATTCTTTTCTTTTGAATACATACGGAACTTTACCAATTTTTTTACAAATGTCAATTCAAAATATTTTGCATTTGTTTAATGCAATGACACTGTGATAAAACAACGTGTAAAAGATATTCAGGCAATTTATGTGAAATTTATGGTTTTTTAACTGTTTTCCACGTGAAATTGGTTCAAATTTCATAAAATTATTTCAAGGAATTTAGACTCGGTAGTTCCTTCTTTATCGAGACGTCCTTCTCGAAACGTTTATTCTTAACTACCTATTTACAATAGAATAACGTGCTACACATCTTTTTGTCTCCTTCTTCTGAAGTCTAAAATGTACTGTCCATATACCTTAGATTATAATAGGAAAGAACAATATACTGGACTCTTAGCGTTTTAATTATTTTCTGTAACAAAAATTTAGTTATTTTGTTTGTTCATGCACATAGAGGAAGTTTTTTATAAGGAAGTATTTTTTAGTTAAAGCTAATTTCTATAGCCTTAATGGTTTTACTTAAGCCAACACGAACAGACTCCCACTGGATTTTAAGGATTAGACGTTCAGAATTCTGTAACATGTAATGTAATTTAAAGAGAGTATTTTAACAAAAAATGTTATTTTACTATGGAAAAAAGATTATTTGATTTATTGTGAAAGGGCTACCACTGATGTAATAGTACATTCTAAGCATGCGTGTCTGTTATTGTGTGTGTCCTGTGCGCAAATGCATGATATGTGGGACGGTGATCATCATATTAAGATGGTGAGACTATGCATGTAAGTAAAAAAAGGTCATGTTTGCTGGTAAGAAAACCTTTCTTCCTAATATGTATTTTATACCTTTTATTCTTTTTTTCAGTTAAGATTAAAAAATGTCAAAGTGAACAATTTTTAACACGAGTGTAAATGGTTTGATTAAGATGAGGACTATTTCTATTTCCCTGAATACTTGCAACAGACTCTGTAGGGAGATATTTTAGTCACTGAAGACTTTTGTTTTCAATAGTGTGTATTTTACTAAATAAATAATTATAATTCTTGTAGTTGTCTACGTATAGCTCAAAATAGCAGTTTTCATTACAAGGAGCGACTTTATCATACTGTGAAAATAAGTTTTTAGTTGTTAAAATTCTTCTCTTAAAAGATTTTTGACGTTAGAATGCAATTTACAATGTTTACATTTCTGTTGTTTACAAACAACACTTTTAATCTTACTAAGAGCGACTTCCGCTCTTAGTTTTTATGTCTGTAAAACACATAAAAGACATAAAAAGTGGACAAGAAGGACCTTCCGGTTATGAGAGAAGGCCACAGGAAACTGAAGTGGACCTTTTCACTTGGTAATTTATCTTCGTATAAAAAAGTCCAATGATAGGGGATGAGTATTATTTAAAGAGGGCAACATGTATAATTTGGGGGACCGAGCTTGGCGAAGGGAAGATAGGCATTAGGGATTTATGTAATTGGGGGCCGAGCTTCATGCATGCGAATGTCAGTTCGATCGCGTTGTACGAGCACTGCTAATAAAAGCCGCCCCTTGCGTTTTGGGGGCCGAGCTTTGACAAATGAAGGTCAGACTCGATGTTAAGGCCACTCAGGCCTGAAATAAATGTTTTTGAGGTTAAAAAATATACTTTAATAGAAAATTATGCAAATTAATGAAGTTGCTAGAAACTGCCAAAAATAATACTATATTTAAACACCTGCCTAGGCTCTTTTAGTGAACCGATTTTAATATTTTAAGATTTATTTGAAAGATCTACTTTTCCTTTATATTTGGTCCAAATTTAATGTATCTGCGGATCGTGCTTTGCGGTTTAGATGGATATGAAAATTTTTTAATATTTTGGCAATACGATTATTAGATGACTATTGTGCTGAATATATTAGGCTGATTTTTATGAAACTTTGTGTAATTATTTTTTATAATACAAACATTTACTGTGAAAAGTTTGAAGGTCATTGGTTGAGTCGTCGTGTCCCAACAAAATCGCGAAAAACGTAAATTTTTAGATTATTTTTTACTATTTTTTTACATTTTTCGATTAAAAAATGCACTTTTTGTAGGAAAAACTAAATTGAAAATAACTTTTTTCAATGTAGAATTTTATAACAAAACGTTTGGTGTCATTTATTTTTGTCTAAAGTGAATAGTTTTGGAGATACCCTCAAAAAACAGGCAAAAAACGTGGATATTTTTGTTTAATTTTTAATATTTCCCTCGATAAAAAATTTTGCACAGGTTTATATTTGTACGCATAGTGAAATTTTGTTTTTTAATGATATTCCGAAGCCATTAACACAAAAATCTCGGAGACTGTATGATTTACCCAAGTCAAAACATATACCGCCTGGTCTATTAAATGTAAACAAATAATTTAAGATGAAAGGTTGCAAAAACAAGAAGACCAGCTGATGCATTGCGCAAATATTTCCAGAAATTTTAATTGCGTAACAAATATCTCGGTGAAATATTACAGGGCATTATTTTGTAGTGTAAATGAGGGGAAACGTAAACAAAGTTTTGACAGTTCTACCAAAACATGTGTTTATTTAGCAGACATTTTGGGAGATTACAATTTTCGCCACCCGCCAGTAAGGCTGTCCAGAGCTATAGAACTAAATGTTTCAGTGTTAACAAAACTTAAGTTGTCTTTTTATTTTGTTCAAAATTTCAACTCAGATTTTCCTCACAACTAAATTATTTTACGAGTATTTTTACTTAAAATGAAAACTAAGGTACAACAAGTTACTGTTCAGCTAAACAATTTGTACGGAGTAAATTGATTTTAGTTTAATCAGAGTGAAATCAGAGCCAGGAAGCCAGGAGCCAGGAAATCAGAGTGTTATTTATTCAAGCTAAACCAAAATCAAACCGTTGTTTGCAATGTGGACGACGCCAGAAATATCTTAGGAAATCAGGTCGTATACTCTTCACCAATAGTTTGGTTATTTTATTTAGCATAAGATGACCTGGCAAATAAAACAATGGGCAACAAAATTAAACTTGTTCTTTTTGCTTACTTGTTCAATTATCAATGCAGTTAAGAGAAGACAATACTCATCTAAAAAAATGAAGTAAAATAATACTGAAGTGAACAAAAATAAAAATCCCTGTTTTAATGAAAAATTAAGTAGAGTATATAACATTTATAACTGTACCACAACAACTGCACGACACACCTCGCATACACACCTTACCCGCTAAGGCCCTGTATTACGGCGGTGCCTCAATTAACTCTTTTATAGGTTTCCCCAGAAGCGCGGCGGACGTGCGCTGCCCTGCCGTCCGACTGGCGCCGGCGCCGACGTTCTCACACTCGGTGATTTTACTATGCAGATCATCAGTCCTTTAACGCTACAAATTATCCATTTTCGAGTAGTCAGGCGAACATTCTAGGAATGGAGGTTGGCTTAAAACTACGATTTTCGTGTTTAAACGCATATGAAATTTGTTCTGTAGGAAACATGTTGACGTTACTAAAAAAAACGTTGTCTACGCATCGCTGAGAATAGTGATCACTTATAAATACTAAGCATAAATTTCCCTAATACAATTATACATTTAATTTCAACAAAAATATTCAGACGTAGCCTATGATGAGGGGACCCTAGTCAACAATAATTTACCTACGTTCTTCTTTCGAGGATTGTAACGCAATATGCTGGAAAAGAGCAATGTAAGAGTGATTAGCTTAGAAAATAATACCTCAACTATGATTAGTAACTCTGATAAACCTCCTAAAAGAATGAAGTATCTTTACAAATCATAGCTTTTCTTTATAGGTTTAAAACGAGTTATTGGATATAATAACATAGTATGAATGCGTTTGTCTTAAAAGATATTATTTTTACATACTCAATATTTAGGCCTTAACCCCATTCACAAATTTGGCTTGAACGGCTTACCACCTTAAAAACTGGCTTTATGGTAACCAACCAGTACATAAAAGCACTAAAATGAAGCCTAAACAGATGAAATGTGATGAGAGACTAGAGTGGTGGGTCGAGCTGATGGCGCGGGGTCTGTCCTCAGGGCCAAGATGATGCGTCACCCTTCACTGACGTTCACTTTCGTTAGGATGGGTAAATAGACTGTACTACGTTATTGCTGTTATCCTCCTACGTGTGTTTTGAAGTCATCTTAAGAGTAAAACAGTCCTACAATAGGGGTGTATGTAGTCAATAGCAATAAAGTATGCAGTTATATTCACATTAATGTATGTACTAAAATAAATTTGAGAAAGGTTTCCAGTCAATGCAGTAACAAAACAAAAGATCAAGTAACGAAAAAACCGGTCAAAAAGTTACTTAATTTTATGCTTATTTGCATTATATATAATTACAAAATGCTAGCTTCCGTTTGACAAAGTTTCTACATAAAACTAAACTGAGCTTCTACATTGGTATGATTTACGTAAACCTAATATATAGTGTTTATTATTGCGTGATGAAGATACTGAATGTTTTTATGAAACTCTCATTTTAATCTATGACTACATTCGCAAAGCTTTTCATATTGGTGATACAGTCAAAATTAACAATACTTAATTACTAAGAATAAATTTAAGTACCCTTAATCCAGAAATAATGTTTATTAAAGACCAATTTTTGTTAATTCAGAAATATGTTATAGTAAAAGAAGACCTTCTGCTTCCATCTAAATTAAACTAAACAATCCCAATCGACGACAAAACAAGACGACACCGACATAAGCCATAATACTTGTACTATCGGTGGACATAAAACGACCATTTTCATTCAAGCGGCGATTTTCAAACATTACCTTACTTAAAATACAGAGCACTCTGTCGAGCCGATCCGCGAGGAGCAGTAAAGATAAGCGCGTGTCGCGGCTCGTAGCGGCCGCGGAGCATATTCAATATGAGCCGTGATTAGGCGCTGTGCGTGTGGGTGAATTGATCGTTAGGCGGCCAATACACTTAGGCGATGGCCTACACGCAACTATAAGCAAACATTCCCCAAACTGAAGGGCCGCCCTACACGGTTTCGTGGGCTCCGTGGGTTTACGTGTTCTCGTTAAAAATTATGCTCCTAGCGGTGAAAATCAATTTAGGCTCTGGTGATATAAGAGGGGTTCGGTTGATTTCAATTATTGAATATTTCTAGTTATTATTTATTGAGGAATAGAAGGTTAAAAATAGAGAAGTATGAATTAATCTTAGATATTTATATTAATAGCATAGTAGTACAATGTAAACTATCAACACAGAAAGATTGATATACGTAGTTGGTTTGTAAACTGATTATAAACACTATTATTAGATAGCAAAATGTCATTATTTTATCACACACTTTAGGTATATTCATGTCTCTTATTTTTCTCATTAGTATTCCGTTCACTACTAATTGCTGTTTTCATAATGTTTTGTAGCATAATTTTAATAGCATTATGACAACATCTTCTAAAAATGCCGGAGAGCTCAATTTCGAGGAAGATTTTTATTTGCAGTCTCACAGGAAAAAGATAGATGATGGACCTCGGAAAATATGAAATTATAAAGGAACAGAAAAGTAATTTGTGAGATCGGAACAGGCGGTGCCTAATCGTTGGAATGGAGAAGAAGAAGATTTTTACTAGCTGCCTAGTGTAGGGATTATATTCAAATTTTTGTTTTGCTATTGCAAAAACTTTATATATATTGGCAATGTACTTGAGGTAACTTATCATACCTTGAGGTATACAACACAGCCTATGGATTTTGAATGGTAATGTGTTATTTAATAATCCAAGTTTCATATAATTTTCGCTGTGAGTTTTTATTCTCTTTAACAAACACAGAACTTGCAATAAGCTTGAAGTTAGTACCTCACAATGTACAGTGCCTCTTTAAGAAACCAATAATTGATAACATTCACAGGAACCGGACATAGCCGAAAGAGGTTTTTGAGATGAGTCAAAGGTTTGAGTGGAAAAGTAGAGGAGTTTATAATTACGTTTAATCTGTAGAGGACTTTCCAAGCGACTCACACACGCACATACACATCACGCACGGCAGCTTCTTGGTAGCAAATTGCGACCGCTAAAACGACATACTGTTAGTGGCTGACAGTTTGCGGCCCCGTTAAGAAAAATTGACTTTCAAAACACAAATGACTTAAAAGAAGTTAACATTCCTCCGTAAAAATGACTTCGTTACAATGTCATATTTAAAAGCCTTAAACGAAAGGAAGCTGTATTTACTGACAGGGCTTTTATGACCATACAGTTGTCATAAAACATCCTAGGTGAAGTGGGAAAGCCGCAGAATAAAAACCCTGAGACGATCATAAAAAATGAAATCCTTAACCTCTCCTTTCACTCTCATACACGGTTATCACTAAATAGTGCTCATGAAAGTGCCAATAACGAGTAAAATTCGTGACGAATTGATTTGGGGACTAGCAAGATATTTCCTAGTTATTGCCGCATTTTTATTTATTTTTCTTTTGTATTCAATCTAACCAATCTCGAAGTCAACAAGAAAAATACTATATTTAGTATAACGTTATCTTGTTGAATCCAAGCGTTTCGCTGCTATGCATATTTGTTTTTAGACCGGATTAATATGGCTATCCTTTTTTGAACTCTTAAGTAAAGAGTTCATTTAGTGTAAAACCATTATACCTGAATGTTTTCTGCCTTTGATTGCACATTCAATACCTTTTCACGAGTTAATTAGTTTAAGCTCTCGATATACTCTCAATACCAGTAGCTATATGCTATTACCCTGAACATTGGAAGGTTTTCCCATCTAGCCAGCTGTGCTGTTACTAACGTTACAGTTCAGCTACCCTTAACAAACAATCAGCCAACAACAATCAAACCCCGCCCTGATAATACCCTCTAGCCAGACATGAAACGGATAGTGTGCTACTCAAACAATAAAAAAATCCAATAACTGAACTGTTTCTCCATGTTGAACGCTTTTGAAGAGACGCACAAGAAACTGCGGTTGTCGCGCATAGTTAATACCCGGCGAGCGTGAACAAGCCGCGCATGCGCACAAGGTCATTACCACAGCAGCGCCTGCGCCTAATGACACAAACGACAGGGTAATGGAATCCAACCGCAGACCAGCCTTCAACCTCAGTCATTGTCAAAGACCGAAGAGGAATGTTGTCACTGAGGGAGCCTTATGCGCTGTGTAATACAAGACTGCCAGGCGCGCGAGAACCACGCGGTGATCGTGACGCTTGGGGTGGCTCTTGGAAAAATGGAACAACGGTTGCTATCATTATTAATAAGTCGAGTTCAGTGGGACATGATTAGTTGTAGACTTTTTTGAAAAGGTTAATTTTTAAGTAGAGGAAATTTAATTTTTCTTGAATATTTGTTCATTTTTGTTAGTTGAAATTGGGGAATATTATGACTATATAATGTTTATTTTATTTAAGTTTTCAAAACAAGTTTGAAACGTAGTTTAAATCAAGAACCGTAATTCTTAAGTTTGTGTTTAATCTAATTTAATTAATTAACAATATACCCTTCCTTCATACATGCATTTTACAAACAATTCCGGAACGTCAACAATTCCATTTTAAAAATTAACAGTACAATATATTCTTCAAAAAGACATGAAGCGTTTTTTTAGCTGGGAACTATATATTGCCAGTTTTATCGGTATCACTGACTCGGCCAATAAAAGGTTTAACTTTTCATAAATTTTAATGTACCAATTCCTGAACACCTCACCTACAGTTACCTCACCTTCTTTGATATCTACATACAGTTTCGGTCAGTTTCATGTCGGTAGTAGATGATTTATAACGGCCATACCGCGTTTACACATTGCCACCCTAACGGCAGGTTTACTGCCACGACGATCGTGGGGCCGCTATAACACGCCGGCGCCGCCGCGGCCGATAGCCGCTCACATTCGCTGATGTCAAATTATGCCGAATGACTTCTTTAACGAGCGCTCTCGATAAAATTTCGGTACCCCTTTTATTACTATGTACGTGTATAAAGATGGACTAATGTGATGATGTAGTTTTCTTTAATATGGACACTGTTATTGCATGTGGGTGCTTGCTTCTGTATTGAATAAATCGAACCGAGTGTAAAAAGTATTTCGACGGCTTAAATTTGAACTAAACGTCATATTTGCTATTTTATTATTAATTATGAAACAATGGAAGTGCGCCTTGCATGGGCACATAGCCCCTACATAGTTTCAATATTTTTAAGGGAAATAAAATATTTGAATAAAGTCATTGGATCAAAGAAATTTGTAAAATTACAAGATCAACATTTTAGATATGTAGTTTTTATTGCGCAGCCACAAGATGATTCCGTAAGTTCATATGTACGTGTGAAATGAATAATAATGTGCATATCAAGCCTCAAATCTGGAACATATGACTCGAATACGGTTTTCATATTTAAACAATTTTTACGGTTCATTTTCATTAAAAGTGATACAAAATGTCTATGCCCAAAAGTGTTGCTAACCTATTCGAGCTGTTTATACTATAATTTATCCCCACATTCATCCATTATTTAATGCATGTATAAATGTATTTTTAAGACTTTTTGTTTCATTTATTTATTTATGGTTAATGTCATACTTGTTTATACTGTGACAAACCATTAGAATTTTTTAATGTTGACTAAGAGACCATAGATTCGCTAAGTAACTATTTAAGTAGTTCACAAAATACTTTTGAATGTCAACTAAGAGGATGCTATTTTCTTGAACAAAGTGGAAATTTCGGTGCAATTGGGGGTCAAAATTTACATTTGTGTGCATGGATGATTCATCTTTGTAAACTTTACTTATCATAACCTTCGAACGTTTTTAAGCTTCACCGATGAGTACAAAAAATTATGCCTGGTTTGTACAGGAGACGCTAGTTGAAGGAATACCGACGTCCTTTGATTGGCTGGTTCATTTCCTAGTTTTCTGTACGATGACGTCACCGGAACTGGCAGACTGCGGACTGGTAATGCTACGCTACAGTGAAGTGACGAAGTGAAAAATTGAAGTATTTACGGTGATTCTTGTTCATAAAACAGGATAATATCATATTTAAATTGTAACCTTAGATTATTCTCGAATTAACAATAGGTTAACTATACAAATTGAGGAAGGTAACGAATTTGAGGTTTAATTTAGGTAGATCTCGTGTAGATCTGGGAACATAGAGTCCGAGGTTCACCCTATCAAATCATAAGAAGCGATGACGTTGCACACGCATCCTGTTGACTAAACAAATTTATGTAATTTACCTGCTTGTTATTTTGAAATTTAAAACCAGAAATATTAATTTGCAAGTATTCCCTTTTAATTTAATGAAAATAATTGTAGGCCTATTCGAGATTCTGGATATTATTATGTAATAATGTAATTTGTATTTCAATTGAATTTTATACCTACAATTTAGATAAGCTATTATGCTTAACATTGTTTTGACAAATAAAACTATATTATGACCGAGAACATGATCAGAATCGGAATAGTTTATTTCCACAACATATTTTTAGGATACAATGAATAAAAATCAAAAGAAACAAGGTATCGCACAGACTTACGGGCTTACAGGCTTGTATACGTTTCCGAGTTTTTACAATAGTTAATAAATTAATCATAGGTGTTGTCCAAATTATAAAGTAAGGTAGGTAATTAACAATTAACGGAAGAAACTATGCTTGTGTTACTTTAATAACTTTAAAGCATATTAATAAAAAAAATCTTTATTTTCAAATGCTATGCATTTTTTAACTTAAATGAAATCTATTACTTGCATCCTTAGTAGGTATTCAAGATTATTTTGTTGTTTGTTTAATGTACAAAATTAAAATAAGTTATTGAATAATGTTTATTTGGTTGATTGCTTCATTTAACTGTTAATTCTGAGAATAACACTCTAATTTAACATAATTATAAGAACCTAATAAACTTGGTTGTAGACAAAAATTTGATAATCCCAAAAATCCCGGGTTTGAGCCTGAGAATCCCGGGATTAAAAAAGCCCTAAAATCACGTTGGATTCCTTAAACAAGTAGGCTAGGCTACTAAATTATTTTATTTGAAAATAAAAGAGACATTTAATGGAAAAATTACCTTATATACAGTACAGGAATGTTTATTTTTATGTAAGTTTAAATAATGTTTAACTAAGTTGTTTACTTATTACCTTTATTAGTACTTTTTACTGAATATTTTGTTAATGGACTGCCACTAATTTATTCTACTGGTGTAAAACATGTAAATAATGTAAATATTTAGATTTGGGGGACTTTCGGAATTCGTCTCCGACGTAATATTGGTTTATTTCAATACATCAATTCAATAATCTAATAGGTAGGGTTATGTTATGTTTGGTTAGGTTATCGATATATCAATATAAAAAATCAATATATTTTGGCGGAGATGTATGCCGAAATTTCGCCTTAGATTTGATTTGATTTATTATTAATTTTAGTACTACACTAGTATGGTGTTAAGTTAGGCTATAAGTATTCGTTAATGTTATTTATATTCAACCCCTAACCCCCTCCTTCACAGATTCCTATGTACACCACTATTTGTTTAATTTATTACTCTAGAGTTGTGTTAATGTTTTGCTTGCAAGTTGGATATAAATAAATATTTTAAAAGTATTAACTACATATCATTAATTACCCCTAAAAACTGTTCAGAACTTCTCTTTGGTTTTGTAAGAAGTACAGTTTAACGAAAGCTTTATTAAAGTTATTCTTGACTAATTTATCTTATATTAGTCTGAAAAAATTGGTATATTCTACCATTCAGTATTGGTCATGCAACTCTTTATATTCTGAAGAAGGTATGAGCTTATCTTGGTCAATAAAGAATTGCCGTTCCTTATAAAAGGTGGTCAGAATTGAGTGATAAATTAGCTCTCAGTGAGTAAACAACTACCACAGAATTCATCAACAAATAAATAATTACAGGAATTATTAACATAAGATCTATAACAACATCATTTGGTAACAAACTGATATAACATATAAACATAATACAAAAATAATCCTGTCCAATAAGTTTGTCAGATTTAAAGTAATTAAATTTAATTAAAACTTTAAACTACAACGGCGGCGCTGATTCATTAATGGCAATAAGATCTAACTCCCAAACTTAGCCTAAATTGACTTTGGATCATCAACAATCAGCCTTCAAACTAGCCCAAGTTTTTAGCTAAAAAAACGTAGTAATGAAGTAAATAACCCATTCCATGCTAACCAATCATTTAAAGCTAAAAATGAAATTTCATGAAAGTAACCTGAGTTTAAGTTTAGCAAGATTGTTGTAAAAAGAGGTTAAGTTATCTTTCCGGTGATAATAATATGGCAGTTGGCAGACGACAGGGTATCAAGACTTAAAAAGGAGACGTAGGAAACTAGGAAATGAACCAGCCAATCAGAGGACGTCAGTATTCCTTCAACTAGCGTCTCCTGGTTTGTACAACCCTCCACCACCTCTGAGCCTAAATAACCTGAGGCAGAGGCAGAGGGCAAGCGGACTACCAATGAGTGCTAGGCCCTAAGGGACAATGCGCCTCGACAATGGACTGGTGCATCGCGTCCGACATGTCGGCAACCTGCGACTTCGCCATCCTGGTCATCACCCGAAGACCAGAAATCTTCATTTGTGTACGTAGACCACGGAAGCCTGTCACAAAGTATTAGGCCTGGTTTGTTTAAAAAAATTATGAAAAGTGTAAGAAATAGTATGTCTCTGAATTTGAAAAACAATTCGTAAAGTAAGTTAGATATTAACGACAGAAATATCCTAAAGGCATCAGTGCAGAGTGATTATTGTCAATCAACTCCTGGAAACAAATATTTACAACAAAGTGGATTGAGCAAAATATTTTTAATTGATCGTAATAAACACCTTAGATGTTTTGATCTATTAGTAGTTGTAACAATCATCTGATCACTTTGAATTAGGAGGACAAGTAGTATGCCGGGGTAATACAATTTTAATTTCGCCTCAAAAGTTAAAATTATGCTAGAAAATAAATTTAGACTAACTTGCGTATAAAATACGACGATTGAAAAATGTCGTATATAGCGTAAAATGTCGTACATGCGATTAAAAAAACCTCAATGTTGATTGAAAAAAAGGAATATGAATTAGGTTATCTATAAATCAAGCACATTCAGTTAACTTACCTTTAAGAGTTCAATTATGGGCTATACGTAATGTACCAAGCGAACAAAAAATAAGCACTTCTGCATGGCTGTCCTGTTATGGATATCTATTCCTTATTTCTACCCTGCTATCTAATTAATAGTTTATTCACTAACTGATATGCGACTATTAAAGTTTGTATCCCAAATATAGACTTGTCGATTAAATTAATGGGGTTCATTAGCGCGTTTCCATTAAGGGGGCTCCGTAAGCCTATATAAGACAATGTTAAACTATACATTTTCTTGCACACATTTCTGGTTTATGATGAAAGATATCACTTCCAAATTTTTACAGTGTGTTACCAACATTGTTTTGTGTTGTTTAACACAAGGAATTAATTTTGCAACAATTCTATATATGAAATAAAGAATTTAAAAAAATGTTAAATCTTTTTAAGTTTTTATAAATTATTTAGATAAATATTTTAGTTTTAGTAAGAAATATTTTGAAAAGCTCTTGTTAAACTATGCAAGGTAATATATTCTACCAGTGGTAAAAATTTCATAGCTTTATCTCTTTCCAGTCCTGAGAAAAGTGTGCAAATGTAAAAAAAAACCATTTCCCAGGAAACGGCGATGAAAATTAACATGCACAGATCATAAACTAAAACTGGAGTTCTTCCTTCAAAAAAGTCCAGGACCATAGGACCATAGTGAACAAAGCTGTTTTGTTAGGTAATCAACAACAAACAGATGATTCAAGATGATTGTCAAGTATACAGACAGTAAAGCCAAACAAAATAACTGATAAAGTGGAAGTTGTAATGTAACAAATTAGGGCTTAATGACTTCAGTATGCACTTGGTTTTCCTCAACTGAAGTTGGTCTTTTGATGTCGCCAATGCATATAAAGGCTTATAAATACCATTTATCTTTTGAAAAGTACACATTATTTGGTATTAAAATGTTCACAGAAAAAAGGAGAATAAAATGACATCAAAATCAAAAAAAGTGAAAATTTGTCATTATTAACCTACTGAGCCCCCTTAATTGCTTAGTTGAAGACTTAACAGGCGCTATACACTTTCCTTGAATGGTCAACGATAAAACTGAAATTTTAATAATAAACTGACTCAATCGCCATCTCAAATTAAATTAATACCCGAGTAAAACCTATAAATCTAAATATATAAAACATCAATCTAAAACTGAGTATGCTCAGATACATACAGGGTGCGTTTAAAAAACACATGCCTCTGTTATTAAAAACATTCCGTGTTTAATTAAATAGTAATATGGTCCGAATTGTTTAATATTTGGATATGTTTTTAAGCGAAGCAAGTGAACCTGTAAATAGTATATTGTATTAATTATATTTACCCGTTATATTTTAAATATAAAAAATTTAAATTTAGGCAAAAAAATTAACTTTGGCCTATTTATTGTCCAAGATGTCTAGATAATTTGGATATGTCGTAGTATTAAGTAAGTGCATATGTAAACGGTAAATATTATTTCTATCTATCTATAAATTTTAATTAAAACAATTTTGAATATGGACTGAAAAATTAACTTTGGTGTTTATTATTTGACCTGTGCAATATTTGGGTGTGATGATATATATTCTAAAGCTATTATATTTGTAAATGATATATATTAGTAATTTACTAACATATATTAACTAATATATAACTAATATATAACTAATATATATTAGTAATTTTAAATTATAAAATTACAAAACATTGTTAAAATAATATCTTTGACCTTCATCGTCCATTTGTCTAATATTTGGATATGCTGTAGTAAACCCTAGCAAGAGCGTGTGTAAATGACATATTATAATCCTATCCATCCTGGATATTTAAATTATAAATTAATTACATGTATGAGCTGAGGTCCTTATTGATTGATCTGTGTCTTAAGCAACTGCATGTAAAAATGTTACATGATAATTCCATCCGCCCTGTTTGTGTTAGGCTATAAAATTACAAGATTAGGTGAAAAATACTACAGTTTGTCTTTATTAATAGATTTTCCTAATATTTGGATATGTTGTTAACCTAAAGAAGTGCATTTGCACACAATAATTCTGTCCACCCTATCTATTTTAAAATATAACATTACAAATGTAGGCTAAACATTTAATTTTGGTCTTTATTGTATGATTTGTCTAATATTCGAAAATTTTGTTAATCTAAGTAAGCGTTTGTGTACATAGTATATGTTACTCTTATCCGCCTGGTATACTTTACATTGAGAAATCACAAACATGAGTTTAAAAAATTAACTTTTTTCTTTATCGTCTGATCTCTCAATAATTTTGATATATTGTTAATTAAAGCTACTGAATGTGTAAGGCTAATATTACTTTCATTTACTATGTAAATTCCAATTTTTTAAATTACATAAGTGGGCAAAAAAAATAATAACTTTTCTTTATTACCTGATCCGTTTATAATTTCAGTATATTTTTAGCCTAAGATAGTGCATATGAAAACGCATATTTTAATTTTATTAACCCTCTATACTTTAAATTATAAAATGGTTGATATGGGCTGCACTAAGTTTTGTCTTAATTAAATAATCTGCCTAATATTTTGATATGTGGTATAGTCCTAAGCTAATGTATTTGTAAAAGGTATATTATAATCTTGTCTTCCCTATTTATTTTAAATATAAAATTAGACCAAAATATTTACTTTTGCCTTTGCTGTTTGATCGGTCTAACATTTTGATATGTGGTAGTCCTCAGCTAGTGCATTGTACTCTCTATTATTTGGGAATGTTGTTAAACTAAACTAGTATATAAGTAAATCGTAAATATTGTTTCTATCTATATTGTGTGTTTTAAATCATAAAATTATAAATATTGGCTAAATTATAGCTTTTAATTGTCCGACCTTACTATAATTTTGATAGGATATTATTAACCAAAGCTCGTGCATGAGTAAATTGAATGCATTGTCTTCTTGCATGTTTAGAGACATTTACAACTGCATTAAAGCGGGGTAGCGTTCCCAGATCCTCTAAAGTGTTAAAATTTATTTTGTAATTACATAACAGTTATTACTAGACAATACGTTTTTACATACTGGTGTGTATGCATGTAGTAGTTTTGGATAACTACATGTATATTTTTGATAGTTTTCGTTATTTTATCAATTGTATTGCAGCGATTAAATTGGAATAACCTGAGGAACTTTATGTTAACAATAGGTAGACCAGGTTACAAAGACAATTGTCAGTATTTTTGTCTATAGATTTGTAGTTTTTCCGCCGCGCCGTTTACGACTAAGACAGCGTAATTACATTTAAGACAAACGATAAATCAAACCATTAAGATAAAATTTGGTTTTAAATATAGTTAGCAAGATATATATATATATATATATATATATATAGTTCTACCCAGAACCCAATAACTGCTCTTTCTGGCTTCCAAAACCCAATAGGTGCTCTTAAAGAGCGGTTAAGGAAGAGCACGTATTGGGGACTTCCAGAGCCCATTAACTGCTCCTTCCCCTCTCCCCCTCCACTATTCACCAGTACCCCTCACACGCTGCTCCCAATAGGTGCTCCTGCTTTTTTCTGCCTTGGAGAAGCAGGTTTGCAAGTAAGGGAATTTTTCTATCGCCCGCGTTTGTTTCTCCCTTCCCGCCTAAACTGTTGTTTTCGTGTCCTCTGCCTTGGCACAAATCATCATGGATTATGGATCACACCTGTTCACTTCCGGGTCGCAAGCCCTGTAATATCTCGGTAACCATTGGCTGCTGGGACACGATTGAAAGAACTCAATTTTTTCATCTGAATCTAATAATGTAATTTAAAAGCTTTTTATTATATTTTTCCCCTGTGAGACGTTATTATTCACTTTTCTTAGGGAAAGAGGTAACCAGACAAATTCAAATTCTTTACTTACATTAAAAATGTATAAAACTGTATTACAGGAGTCCAAATTAATTTTTAATTATTACACACTAAAGGGAGGCATTCTATTTCATTCTCTTATTTTTAACATTTTAGACCTTGGGTATATATTTCCAATCTGTAAAAATTTACTTTCTCTTACGAATATTTGAAAACTACATGAGTTGAATATTATTTATTCATTGTTATCTCCGTAGAGTTAGTACGATCTCTACTTAGCAGTAAAATATTAAATATAAAGGGTGTTCAAAAAATGTGGGGCAATAATTTACGTAGTGATTCCTTGGGTCACAATAAGCAAAAATGTTACTTAGACATATGTCTTATTTTGCTTAGTTTAGCGTTTGTCTGTCTGTATGTATTTTTTACAAAATAATTCATAACTCCTTAAAGGTTTGATTTACAGCGTTGAGATAGTGCAAAAAGGTTTATCTTATTAGTTGCTACCTTTGTTCAAAATATTAATAAAAAATCTTTTAATGTTTCAAAATGGCGGTTACTTTAAATATTTTGGTTTTCGTGTAATTTGCCGTCAAGTATTTAAAATAGCTGCCATTTTGAAACTGTTAAGGATTTTTTGTTAATATTTTGTACAAAGGTAGCGACTAATAAGATAAACAGTTTTGCACAACTCAACGCTGCAACTCAAACCGTTAAGGAGTTATGAATTATTAAAAAAAAACACACACACACACAGACAGACAGACACTAAACTAAGCGAGATAGGTCATATGTCTATATAAACTATTTTGTTTATTTTGACCCAAAGAATCACTACGTAAATTATTGCCCCACATTTATTGAACACCCTGTATATCAAGGGAAATAATCAATTAATGATGTACGTTATAATGGTTCTGTCCGAATGATAACTCATAAGTAAAATTTACAGTTGTTATGAATATCAAACGACGTCCCTACAACATATGATTCCTTATAAAACTGCAATGATACCTACATAAAGGACATGTTTCAGAGCTTAATTATTTTAATTATTGAAACAAATTAAGCCTTTTGATATAGTTGTGCAAACAAACTTTGAAATATAAAATACAAAAGTTATCAGTTAAGAGTTTTTTTTTATATTTTACGGTACATAATGTTTTTAAAAAGCTGAAAAGTTACCGATTGGTAACCAAAAAAATTTGTCATTTAACTTCAGACTTAAAAATACCGGCATTCATTATTTTGGCTTAACCTGAACGATATAAAGTTTTCCTTAATAAACAGTTAAAATAAACTAGGTTTTTTTTCATTTTACTAGCTTTCAGGCCTTAATTGCCACCATCACCAAGCCTAATACAATTTATTTGATCATTTAGTTAAAGATAACATCAAGTATTTTGTTCAAGAGCTGATAAAAAATAAAGTTGAAACGTGTAAAATAAGGATATAAGCTAAAGCTCTTAATATTAGCCCCATTGACATGAGATAATTTTTCCATGACTTCTAATTGTTGTCTCTTTGATATTCAATAAAAAAATCAAATTGTTGCATTGAAAGTTTAAATCAGGTGCCATTGCCCACGAAGAGGCCCGCTGTGGCGCAGCGGTAGGTCTGTCCCCGAGACTGCCGCGCCCCCCTCCTCGCGTCACGTCAGCACTCACCGAGAGAATGTCATTCGTTCTTATGAATTGAATGGCAAAACCCACAGTTAGTATCTTATGTCGGTGCATTTTTTAATATGCAAAAATCGTAAAAAAACTGATACATCCTGGAAAGCGATCTTGTAACATTTATAATTGGAATAAACGTCTCCTTAACAAAAACTTAATGGTAGCGATCGTCTTTAAAGACGACTTTAAGCCACCCAAACTTTATCGTTGATAGAAATAACAACACGATAAACGTTAATTAGTTAAATCAGCTTCAGTTCCTCATTTAGCACCAAGTTAAATAACAAAACCGTATAACGTTTACCGTATTGCTTTACCGTGGATGGCGGAAAAGTCCCTCTTTAATTTAATATTTTAAAATCGTGAAGTGTGCGTGGAGTCGTTTTTTTATACTTTGTTACAACGAGACCCTTACTTATACTTAAAAAAACTGTTATTATGCCCTAATTTCATATTGACTATCAACGGTGTTTAGCCTTAACGTCAATAGGAAATGTGTTAAACTGACTCCCACGAAACCTTAGGTAACTTTGAAAGAATAGTTTATTATCGCTTCTGCACAGGTAAACTCCCCATCCCCCTTAATCCCAAAAAGATAATTAGATTACTTTCAACACAAATAAAATTGTTGCTCAACCTCAAATACAGGACTTACTGAAAGGATTGTTTCCCACCCAAAGGGCATACCATTTTAAAAGCGGGCGAAGCCACGGTCACCGTCTAGTATTAACTTTTTTCTTATTAAAATTAAATTGTCCTCAAAAGAGGTCCCTACCTTAGCCGAAATATACCTGAAGCCCGCGCGGTGCCATTTAGCGCCCACAGTTTTCACATAAAAGTTTAATTCAACATACAATTTTAGAGATAAAGAGTTGTAGAATGTTATTGAAAATCCAAAATCGTTCATGAATCGATGGATCGTTCATCGTTATTCATTCTGTTGAAGTTGACAAATCTTTAACGCCATCCACCTTTTTAACGAGTGAACATCAACTATTTTGCAGAATCAATTTACACTCTACAACTCCACTTTAAAATGGTGTTTAAAAAAGAGGTTATTTTAAGAATTTGAGACGTTAAATAACACCACCACCTTTTAGACGTTTACCCCTCCACCGCCTTGAGCAGCCAAAAGTGCACAAATTTAACATCGGCTCATATGAAGACGCAGTTTCAAAGTCACCGTTAGTGTCGCATAATAACGAAAACTGCTGAAGGAAGGGAACCCAATTAAAAAGGTCCTTAAAATATAATTATTATAATTAAATATATTTTTTCCTTGTTGCTTTCGCCCCAGGGAACTGAAATTTGCCTTAGAATTCTGGTTATAGAGATCCTCCCCCCCTCTTCCCATCTTGGCTATGTCTTTGACTATATGGGAGAGGACCCAAATCAGACAATAACTGTAAATCATATTGTCTAAACGTGCGATAGAGTCGGATAGCTATACAATCATCCTACACTCATCTTTCACTCATATTCCGGTTAAAATACGCAGCCAGTGCTGCGTCCCGGTCTTAAAAAGGTGATAAAGGTATTAAAGGTATGTTACAGAGAAACTTGTTTAAATTTAATTGTATTTAATTTTAGTTTTTGCCGATGAGCCTTTTAATTCTGTAAGCCCCTCTGCCTCTTACTGAATAATGGAAAACGCTAAAGTGTGTTTTGAACACATACCAGATTATATATATTCACAAATAAGTAGGAATGTATTTGAACTTAAAATCTTTCTCGAAATTTGCCTTAATTTAAACTAAACACTTTTCAATTGAGTTAATAAGACTTATGCCCTTATTCAATATTTGGTTAAAATGTTTACCTGGTGAGGTAAACAGCCATCAATACTTGCACTTGGCTGAAGTAGAATACGAATCGTCATTCGCATTCTACTTCAGCAGTGGCGTAGATACGAGGGGGGGGATCAGGGGGATATACTCCCTTCACCCTATACTTTCTGAAAATCAAAACACGGTTTCTATCTTCTTATTCAATTCAGTTTTAAGTCAACCTTGCTGAATAATGTCAAATAAAGTCAATTTAAATATGTTCATTTTTAAATTAAGCTCATTCATTTTTACCACACTATGACGAAATCACCTGTTTAACGTACATCATGTTATGGAGGCCGAAAAAACTCCTTTTCGTCAGAGAGCCGAAAACTTTCGGCCCTGGGGCTAAAAGTCAGCTGATCGTTTATTTGCTTGAAACAACGCGTGAACATCACATAGGATGGGTGCACCATTGAATTGCCGAACAAAGATGATGTCTCATGTTTATTTAACCTTACTTTTAAAGGATTAAGAGGTATTCTTTAATTGGTAACTTAATAAGAATACTGATTATAATATTAATTAAAATACAACAATGTCAACGCTTCAATGAATGACCGGTTCTTCACCAGTAAATGACCGATCTTGTACCAAAACCGGTCTCTTTTGGCTGAAGTACTGTCAAAAAGTGAGAATAGCACAATAGCAGCTGACAACAATGAACAAGAATAAACACAGATAAGAGAATAGATCATAGCTATGAAAATACCGACCTTGTTCCTGTCAATGTCCGCGAAGGATTCATCCGGTCATTCACAAGTTTTTGCCCTAGTTACGATCTAATTTACGACTGCCCTCTGTAATAATTTATTATAACATCTAGATCAATAGAATTGATTTTTAATTGTAGGATAGTATGTTAACTATTATTTAATTGAAACAATTTTTAAAAATATTCATCAAGCAGAATGAATGTAAATCTACCTAAGCCTTGCAGAGATAGTCGCTATAGCAGAAAACATCAAAATCGAATATAGTTTGACACTCGATATTGAATATGCTTAAAAAGTGTTTTTGACTCCACCAATTTTAACCAAAGAAAGATGAATGCTAAATCATATTCTAAGGCTGGTTTTACACTTATTTATAATTAGCTAGCCTAAACAATGTGCTCAATTCAAGTTTTATTTAGCACAACGGTCATTCACTAGTGCATCCACCCTAACTGTGCGGCATTCAATAGGTTCCTACGACAGGCTACTGTAGTGGCAATAATGCGATTTTCATAGCTGTCGTTGCTTAGCTACCATGAAAATAAGTTATATCGCTTATAGTTCCAAGTTTCGATTTCAAGTGTGTCAAATAAATATATTCAGATTAAAAATGTTACATATTATTTATTTCATTGTGCAGTGTGATGAAAGTATATTTCGCAACTAGGTCCGAAAATGTGGTTTTGCAGGCCGTGATCGTGTTTCAAATTCGGGAGAAGGTCGAGAACACAACAGAGCTAATAAAAACCGTGGGATCATATGATCGCAACTACCCTACCTTTGTAACCTATTTAAATGCCGTATAACTATACTGTGATGTTCCCACGTTGTTCAAGCAAATAACTGATCAGCTGACATTCGGCTCTAGTTTCGGCCAACAAATGGTGTTCCGAGTTTAGATTTTGGGAGGCAAACGACAATGTAAATAGTGCACTTTTAACTAATATACAGCCTTGACACCTGTGATTATTATTTCAAATCAATTTACTTACCTGCACTTCATCGGTGTCAATATATTTTGTTTCTTCACGCTGGACGCGTTTCAGCGTGAAGAAACAAAATATATTGACACCTTATGGCAATAAAGTTTACGTAAGTAAATTGATTTGAAATAATAGTGCACTTTTGTTAATTTTACGCCTACACTCGAGAAATATGCTTTCTATGGACATTTCATTCATTGTCCATTACACTGTTCTTCATTTAAAACTAAAATTAAATCCCACGTAAAATGACGTTTAAATTTTTAAGATCAGTCAGTCCGTTCAACCGCAACCATTCGTTATCATTTTAACACAGATAACTAAAACTGTCAGATCTCCCTGAGCAAAGCCGTTAGTTTCACACTGGCAGAAAAAATTAAAACAATTTAATATTTATAAAGATAATTGTGAATCTATATTTATTTAATACGCTAGGGTTTTTTGTGATCATTACGCCTCCTCGATTGTTTGTCATACTGGAACGATTTAAATATGTAGGTGTCGTTGGAAAATGCTTGGCGTGTAGTTTTGTAGGAAATAAAGTCTATGAAGATTAGATTAAAGGGAAAGGCCCTGGACGCCCTTAAAGTTTAGTATTTGTCCATAAGATTTAACATGAGAATATAAATTTCAATAAAACACCTGAATAGAGTAAACAAAGTTTTGCAGCAAAGCCATGTGTAATTATTGTAATTGAAACCATTGAATATATATACTGAAACAGACTTTAAGCATTCATTTATGAGTTAGTGGATTCAGTGAGCCATTTTAGTCCGGATTAATATTAAGAAGGGTTATGATTTAGTAACAGAAACTGAACTATAGCAATTTTGATGATGACAATGTAAAATATGTTATATTAATTGTAATTTTTTACAATATAATTTACTTCTTCATTATCTATTTAAAACAACCAATTTAAAACATGTGTGTTATAAAAAAAACTTGCAGTCGATTTCCAAATAACTGTTTGTTTTCTTGTGTATTACTTTGCCTGTAAAAAATTATTTAATTTATATTAATAATTTAAGTATGACAAAGGTACCTTGGAGAACATGATTGGTATACAATTTTCTTTGAGTTTATGGTGATGGCTAATAATATATGAAGTTTGTTTGTTATTAATGATCTAAAAATTAAAAACACGTAGTTGTATTAAGGCGCTCGATCGTTGATTAAATATAACACTTTGTAAGGTTTTCATTAAACTATTTTTATTTTGTTCAACTATAATGTGACAGTTATGGATATGTAAAAATCAGTATTACTAAAATAATATATTTTTAACAATTATTTTGGTACTAAGTGATGTTCTGTGGTTTAGTAAGGATGTTCCATATAAACTTGAACTATCTATAATTTAACCAAAATCAAATCGTCTCCTGAACGATGATAGAGTATTCACAAGAAATATTGTTTATAAAGACCTTTAGGAAATAATATCAGTATTATTGGGATTCGGAGTGACTTTGAAGTTTAATCATATCATTAATAAAATAGTCCTAGCATACTGTACCATGATTTTTTTCATTTAGATGTGAATGCATGACAATTTCTCGATTCCGAGCAAGGGGTAACTAGTTTTAAAGAAACTACTGATTAAATATGCAGCAACAATAAATACATAAAGAGCTCTGTAGTTAACGTTTGACCAACCCGACAAACGTCATTTCTTTGTCTAATAATTATTATTATTGAAATGAAATCATAAACAATACTGGTAAAAAGATCTCCTGGAAATCTTAAAATAATTATTAAGTTTCTGTCAGAGAGTTAGCAGTAACTATTCCTTGGTTAAAATTAGTAAACTCTGATGAATGGTTGGAGTACCTGAGAAGCTAAAGAATCTTAATGATAATGCCATTCTACGTGGGATTCAAAATTCTTTAAAAAATCAAGGAATGTCTGTCGGGTGGTTCGTTTACAAGTTATAAGTAAAAAAATTCGAAGAGTTGCACAATTAATTATGCTCGGTTTATTTTGTCTATCGTAAGTTAAACCTTCCCAAACTCGCTTTAAACTTACGATGCCTAGAGCAGATTAAAAAATTTCTGGGATCCCCCCAATTTTTGTTTGCTACAGTTAATTTTTGGACTAATATTCTGAGCTAAGAGATAGACGACTGAAATGTAATACGGCTTGTAAACGGCCGTAAAAACAACTGATCGTGTTTCCGGGTCGTGAGTGAACGGTCGGGTGTATATTTAACTTATAAAATAATTAATATAATTATATACATGTATATAATTATAATAAACGATAAACGACATGGTTACAATTATAATATAACGTTGCGAAAAGTGCGGTTTAAAACAATCGCGCCTATATTCATGTTTGGAAAACGGCGGGAAAAGCTTTGCGAATGACACAAACCGTCTTGAAAGACAATTAGTTATATAGCATGACCATAAAAAAATCAGGATTTCGGGAGGCGATTCCTTACATCTAAACTAAGAAAAAAGTTGATAAGAAGGTTAAATACTGGTTAAATATGCAATTATGTATTTTTCACAAAATATTATATACCTCCGAAGTTTTTAAACAGATTTTTTTTAGACTCAGTATGTACCGACAGCTAGTCAAGGACAGTTCATTGAAAAGTAATCAACATGATCGAATGGTTAATTCCAAAGTGGTGGCCGTTTAAATCTTCAATTTGAAATACCGGACATACTGTGTTAAAAAAAAAATTATTAAGAATAACTATTTATATTAAACTTAATTTTCAAACTAATGACACCTAAATTTTGAGAATCGGCTAATAAAAAATTGAGTTATGGTTGAATTAAGTTACAAGGCAGCATAATTAGCCTATTTCATCGGGTTGCTCAGTGCAGCGATGGACTATTTCGCTCAAAATTATGCTGCTTCGTTAGCTAAATTAGACCATAACTTAGTTGTTTATAAACCGATGTTCATATTTTTATTGTCATTAGATTGGAAATTAAATGCACTAAGCATTGCTTATTTTTATATATTTTTGTAAAAGTACCTGTTTTCGGAATTTAAATTTAAAAATTTTAAACGCACCATTTTAAAATTTACCATTCAATCATGTTGATTATTTTTTATAAACTAAGAAATCGGTTGAAAACCTTAACAGATTAAAATGTTTTATGAAAAATACAAAATGGCAGATAACTGGGTAAGTATGCATTTTAGTACATACCTTCATGTCAACTTTTTCTTAGTTTAGATGAAAGAAATCACCTCCTGAAACCCTGAAACGTTTTTAATTGAAAACCTGTATAACCACTATGGACGATATATGACAAAAGCCGAGATTAGCCGAAAAAATTGTCGTGTGTGTTTACCGATGGCTTGTAAAAAACTGGAGGAACTATGCTAAAGATTAAATTTAAACTTTTTTGTTTAAAGGGCATTTTATGAAAATCCCTTGATCCAGGTTTTCAGAAGCCGATCACGGGCAGCTTAAATTATTTTGGATTTATCAACTTCCAGTTTGTTCTATGTCTCTAGATTTTCTAAAATGCGATTTGTCAGTTCCAATTTTTATTTATAAAGTTCCTGGGGGTGTGCCACCGGACCCTTCATTTTGCTAGGGGGTACTCCATACTCCCAGGCCCCCGGCACCTCCCTCTTGACAAAGGTTTACCTACGCTAAGGTATAAGATTACATCATGTAGTATGAGAAGGTGTCGATAACATTTTTGAAGAGGAAATGTATTATCACCTTGGGAAAGGGTGCGCCATCGTGGTAAGGGAGGATGGACACGCCTAACACAGTATTTATAAATAGAGTTCAATCCCGAATAGGGCCTCACAATGTGAGGCCAGTGAGCTTATCCGGGCTGCCAAACTGCTGCGTAATCTACAACGACCTCCAGTGCCTCCAGATAAAAAACCCGCCAATTTTTTATGAGTCATGTTTGATCAGCATACACCACTTACTCCAACCAAGAACGAAATATCGAGGTTCACTAACAATTCGTGAGGGCTGCTATAATTATCCTTGTTAAGTTATAAGAGTACGTAATTTACTTTATATCGAACTTTTTCAGGGACAAATTGTATATAACAAATAGTTATGCCCCCCTGAAACTTTCCAGCCGTGGAGTTTATACATTCTGGAATTTGATATTATATAATACATATGAAATGGGAGATAAAATTATCTTTTTATTCAATTGTGTTAAAACTCAGCCAGCATACAAAAAATCCATCAAAAGTTTCTAAAAAAATAAGAAATTTATTTCTTTATTTTTTAGTTTTATCTCAGTAAGCAGAGGACTTTCTTTTCTAAGGTTAATACAAGCAAGTAGACCGAAATTGATCCAAATTCACAATACTGCCTTAAACATAAAAACTGCTCAGACATTTGTGATTAAACCATAAACAGAAATATGAAACTGCAAAGTAAATTAAATTTTGTATATAAAAAATATTTAATAGTTCATGGCTTGAATCTGTTTTAGTTATGAAGTTTTTAAACGGAAAAAATTACCATTATGAGTGCAAAGTAAAAATTTTAAACTCCCTATGTACAATTTGTATTTATGTACCATGAAGTTGATATTTAAAGTCGTTTTAAAGTAATGGATGAATATTTGAAAATTCATTCATAAAGAGGGTTGTAAAATGAGGCACAACATGATGAGAATCAGAAGATACCCGTATGATTATAATAGAACAAAATAGTTTTTCCTGTTGAAATGAAAGAGCCCAAAAAAGGTCTCCAGCGAGTTTGTAAACCCCCTTATGATATCATAAAAAGAGGAAGTTACTGTTAGTTATTTATAGTTATTAATAGTTATTTCCTAAGCAATTCTACTTGTGATAATGTTTATAATCTGTACAAGCCGGCATGTCAAGGAAAAAATAAGTGCTACAATCTATGGTTGACTTTATAACTATCTAACCACCCATATGTTTAGGTGTGAATTAAGTGAATTGAGGTTGAAACACAGTTAGCGGATAGTTCACTGTTCCGAAATAGCCACTGTTCCGAAATAGTTCAGGAGTAGTAATTAGTATTTTTTAAGGTTCCTTTTTTTTTACAAATAAACCAACCATTGATTCAGATCAAAGAAAAAAAGCAATCATCGAATTAGTTCATCCTTTACCCCTTACCACCGTTCTCACCCTCCCTCCCTTCAGGTTGCCGAAATAAAAAAGTGAAAAATATTATTTAAAACACTACTAAGGTAATGAGATCGAAAGTTCTGTTAACGTGAATGTCACTTCTTATGTTTACAAAAAAAATCATAGAAAAATAATTAGTTTCACATAACGGGAAAACACTTCACATCCATGAAATGAAAAATCTAACATACTTCTGGCAATACTAAAAATTAAAGCTATAAAATAATTAGTTTATCAGTGGTAAGAATTGACCCTTTGTTTGTTATTATTTTATAGTACGTGTGGTTAGCGTAAATTTTCACCAAAACTTTGCACTCTTTGATACAGCTTAGCCACTTGGTATGTGTATAGAATATACCTGTAGAAGTATTTTTGTCCGAAGATCCAACCTCGAATTCGTGTAGAACACCCCCATATCAGACATTAAAGATATGGCCGCCATTACATTCATAAATTGTTCTATAACTTCGGTAATAGTATTCCGATCTCAATAAACCTTTTTTTGTTTGAAAGATAATCTCAAAATAAAACGTTTTTGTATATAAATGTTTTTTTCTAAAGTTCATAGTTTTCATTGCATATTTGAAAAACGAAACTTTCCATTTAATTCCGTGAGAAAGTCTAATTCCTCAATAAAATGCGTTTTGGGGGGCTTAACAAGGCTATAGCTAAATGTAGAATATTCTCTAGGTTATACGCACAGAACTTATACGCACTTATAATTATACGCAGTTATACGCACTGTGCGCAGAACTTATACGCACAGAAATTTTATTCCAATTGGTCAACTATTATCAGAATAATGGCCTCAAAAAGATATACGCATGGGCCATTTTCCGAGTTAGCCCAGTTTTTTGGTATTTTATGGAGTAAAAAAACAATTATTGGGGTGAAACCTGATTAAAAACGAAGAAAAATAACAAAACAACCGAAAGAATTCCATCATAATAGTATAATTCTATGTTTTATGGTATACTATTAAGGTAAACATTAAGGTATGCTGGTTAATGCTATAGGCGGTTAAATCGAATTGAGCGTAATAAGGAGAAACAAAGCAATTTATCTCTGTCCTATTGCTCGCGGTTTTAGATGATTGTTGTATCGGCCCACTATCAGGTGGTAACCCGGTCCGCTGTGAAAAGTAAGCATATAACTGTAAATAAAAACAAATGCATAAGCTGTTTAGCTCTTTTCTGCGTATCAGTGCCCTTAAGAAAAACTAATATTTGTCCTGGGATATACTCCCACGACCTCATTTAAGTACAGGGTTGATGGGTGTCAGACTTACGATTTCATCAAAGGTTACATGGGCTTTATGTATATAAAGACATAGATAATATGGTAATACTTAATGTGACTAAGAATGAAACTATAAGGATAATAATTGATTAACTTTGACTTTATGCGTATAGTGGCTAAACTGGGTGTTATTTGTACATTTGAGATATTTTTTTGTCCTTCCTTCATACATCCCGGACGCTAGACCCAGCCCGGAACCGTTTTACACATTACTTCTGGCTAGGCCTTGTGGGTCACGGGCCACGCCAACAGAGCATTGTTTTATAACTAATGTAATCGGTCGTAAATTTAACAAACAGATTGTTCCAGAAGTTAAAAACAATTCATTACCAAGAAATTGGCCTTAACTTGGTAATTACTTCAATGTCACATCTTTTTAAGCATTGGCTAACCTTCAAAATTTGCGTTTTTGTTTGTGATATTAATGTTTTTGAAGTAATCACATCGAAATAAACATATTACCTACTTTAAGGTAATTTAGGTTTAAACGTTTATTTATTTTCCTTATTTATATCGATGTTGGAATTATCTGTGATGTTATAACGGTATGCCTACCTGTCTTGTTCAATTGTCTCGGATAAAGTTAAAAACTATCGAACCGACTGGGCTGAAATTAGGTTTGCATAAAGGTAGATCATGTGCTTATCTTTTCAATTAAGGATGCCATATTGACCTCGGATTTGCATTATTGAACTTCTCTTGACAACCCCTTTGAGGAATTACTCAATTGGGGTTTAGATTTGGTGACTGTAACCCATTTAAAAAGGAAGATGGGGTATCCATATTTAAACTAGTTTCCCATCCCAAATGTATGGCTGCCTGTCCGCTCGTAAGTCTAATGTTAATTTTAGAGTTGGGCTACGGACGGCCAGGACCAGGTAATTTGACTCGGCCTATATCAGCCGTGCGCGGCAAAGAGATCGCTATCAAGATTTGTTTATGGTGAGTTGACAGGTACTGTTGTAGTCTACGTTCAGGGCAACCCGCGTTACTGTTCTCACACAAACAATTTCTGTCTCTTATTTAATAATTAAAAGCTTTTAAGTGTGTTGTTAACACATACCAAGATTTCATGAATCCACAAATAATTGAGAATGTATTTAAACTTCAAATCTTTCTCAAAATCTTCATTAACTTAAACTTTCCGCTTTTCAATTGAGTTTTCTAAGTTATCTATTACTGTTAAGGTTGTAAACAAACCTTTAACTGACAATGGCTGAATAAATTTTGTCTCCTAAGTTTATTTTACTTTTCCGTTTCGGTTTTATCTGAAATATACCCTCAGTAATAGTATATTTCGCAACAGGGGTCGAGGATGAAGTTTTGCAGGCTCGAGATTGGTTTCAAATTCGAGATAAAGTCGAGAGCTGCAAAACTCTATCGGCCGAGGTAGGAATGCTATTTTTCACCACAATACACAATGAAATACACCCTATATATAATATTAAAAATCTGATTATATATTTGACACCCTTGAAAACAAAACTTTGAGGTTATTAGAGACGGTACAACTTCTTTGTCGTGGTTTGAACAAACTCCGCTCTGAAAATCATATGATTGCGACTATCCTGTCTTTAGAACTAGTCGACGTTTTTTTTTCAAGCAAACAAACTGACTTTCGGCCCTCTGGCGGAAAAGAACTGGTTTCGGCCACCAAATGACGATTGTAAAACAGGTGAATACGTCGTTGAGTAGTGAAAATAATATAAACAATAGGCTCTTTTTACCGAGTTTCTTTAACAAATGCAGCTATATTACCTTATGTCTAAAACTATTTATTGGTTGGAAATGCATCTATTGACTAAAATTAATAATGTTTTCAAATAATGAAATAAAAAAGTTTCCAAGCCACGAAATTTGCTTTGATCATAGCCACCAAATGAACGATTATCGATTTGTTGTTTCTGATTCCCTGAAGCTTCTAGTAAATAAAACACAGTGGAATAATATATTTCGCAACTAGGCCCGAAAATTATGTTTTGCGGGCTCGAGATCGTGTTCAAATTCGAGACGAGGTCGAGCATTTGAAACGATCAAGAGCTATATCAACGCATATCGAACAACTCGTTTTGAAGCGCATCAAGATAATTTAAATTGAACTCAAATGTCAAATTCCGTTTTGAAAAAATTATTTTAATTCCTTACTCCATTAAATATTTGATGTAATTGTTTAGCTAAAATTCGTGGAAGGCGATTTTCTGGGGATTTTAGGATTGCTAATATGTATTTAATATGCAAAGCCAAAGTATAAAAATAAATTCTGTCAAAACCAGTCTCTAAATACAGTACATAATTTGGCGTATTTTGAGGCAAACAAAAAAGCTTTTTATGAAGAAATTTTGAGAATTTTCAATCACACTATTGTTAAAAAAAACCCAAACTTGCCCCATAACACAATATAGATCTAACAATAATGTTGTGGCAAATTAATTTTTAACTAAGAGGAATATCTTTATGTTGGAACACACTTTTCCAAGCAGAATTTATTTCCAAATTTGGATGAACTACTTTTACCCATATCATGTAAATTCCATGAAAAAGTTGAAGTGAATTCTATTCCTAAATACTTATAATTGTTTACTACCTCTATCTGTTCCCCTTTGTACCACCACTTATTATTTTATTTCAATTTTCCCTCTTCCTAAATACCACAATTTCTAATTTTTGTAAATTCAAGTGTAAATTCCACATTTCACAGTAACTTTCTAATCTGTTAAATATATGCTGATCGTATACAGATTATTATTAACTATCAAAAGAATTTCCAGGATTTTGTCCAGAGCATATCGACCTGTAGGAGTGTACTTTTCTACACATTGTTGGTATCAAATTAAAGCTATTACAGCTATAAACCTGTGAACGGTTTTCCTCTTGATATTTCTTTTAACAAACGTATACATTATAACAAAGTAGATGATCAATATTTGAATTAGTTATTTAGTTGTGCCACCGAATGAAAGACTAACAAAAGTCAGTTAATATTCAACCACAATATGACTTTGATCTCTTAAAATATAGACATTTTTACAAGGAAACAGAAAAAAATATATTCTCACCATAAGGATGAGTATCTACCCTACTGAAACCATGATTAACAGTCTGTAATCATCTTGACTTCCTGTATTTTTTTCAAGACAACTTAAAAAGTAACACTTGTAACTCAAGAGGTCGATAGCGGTGGACTTTTTCTGTGTATTTAAAGATTGAGAGTTTTAAAAATCAATAATATTATAAATTAAAATATGTTTGAAAAAATCATGGTTTAAACTCATTTTTTATTTAAAACCTGATTTTTGCTAATTTTGCTAATTTTTGATAATTTTTAATATCAAGAAGCAGCAATCTGTACGACCATACTTTTCTCGACTAGAAATTTTAACTTTATTGATTTATATGTTTTCGAAACTATTTCTTATTTTAGAAAAATTAACATTTCAACGAGAAATCCAAACTCTCACAGTTATAGCACTAGGAATAACAGGTACGTTCAACAACACAAATTAAAAAAATGTTTCTAAGAAAACTAGTTACGTTGGGACTAATTTTTATTTAACCCGCCGGATAATATTTTAAACGAGCAAAATTTTAAAGTTTCAAGTTACATAAGAAATACCTTTTAACCTTGAGCCTGCATTCTTTTGACGAGTTTCTGAGTTAAAACAATTTTAATAAAAGATTATTCTACTGTGGTTCATTGTACATTTTTAGTCATTGTTACAGCAAGAACTGTTTTTAAATCATTTTTGTACCTAAATTTTGTACAATTAATCTCTATGTAGCGGTGGTTTTAATCAGACCGTATTATTTTATTATACTGTAAAATTACGGGAACTCTTTTAATTTCAACCGAATGAATTTGATTTGTTGTTTCAGCCAAATATTGTATTGTATTGTTGTAGGCAATAAAATTATATTTTTATTTTATATTCTGTTACTTATGCATTACTTTTGTTTCGCATAGATTCCCATAAGCTTGATAATGGTAACCTTCTATATAATTTTTGTATGATTATTGTAATTTGGCGCTATTCTTGAATCGTTGTACGAATTTAAATTAATTAACTTTGAATTTGAGAGTTGAATTAACTTGGAGCTGTAGAAACGGTTAAATCTAAACACGTCCAAAATGTCAGATTGAGATACTGTAATATTTTAATACTAAATAGTTGTAGTGTTCTGTTGAGTGGACCGAAAATGACGACGCCCATCTGTGCATCTGCGCGTGGTTAGAAAAACGCTTATCACTTGAGTTGTTTGTTTGCTTGACAGTTTTATTGATGTAGGGTCCTGCTACACTCGGTTTCGTAACAAACAATTTTCAAAGTAGGCTACCGCTAAAAACGGGGTTTACATCGTAAATTAAAACACCTGATATCCTACCACAATACTCAGTCATCTGGAAAAAGTTTACCTACTTTAACACAGGATTTTTTTTTTTTTTATTTCACTGACAAAATTCTAGAAACAATGGAATGAGGAGAAACATCTTCATCACAGATGGTTCACACCGAAAATTGGCGGGCTTTATTATCTGAAGGTCGTTGTAAATAACGAAGCACGCAGGACACAAAGATAAACATGGGGCTTTATTTAGGGGCCTAATCTATTTTACATGATCACGTTCAGTTGCGCAGCTAATTTATGATATTATGATAGCCTCTTATCCACAAATGAATTTTAGGATGATGTCAAAGAAACCTTTTCTAGGATATTCATTTTGATAATAATTGGTTGATAGGTAAAAAATAACGTAAATAGACGGATTTTACTTAAAAAAACATTCTCAGGGGAAACTACGACAAATCACAGAAACTTAGGTAAATATTACTTCGAATTTGGTTCAAATTTCGGCCTTTTTCTATTCAAGCAACTTCAGTAAAATTAAAATTTATTAATTTTGTAGTTCTAATATGCTAGTTATAATATAATTTATATTAGTTATAACATACATTGCCGACTGGTACTGTATGGAATTTGGACGCATCTTGTTCCGTTTCTCAAAATGATTCCAAAAGATTTGAAGAAATATCAATGACCACCATTTAGGTGGTTCAATGAGTAATAACTTCTTAAACTTTGAATTGGTCAATTATCAGTGGCATAACCCTATAAAATTTTATACATATTTAATCGTGTAAATTCGAATTTTCATCTTATTATCAGCATCATTCTAGAGGGTTTCATGATATGAGTGAAGGATGAGTGTGGAATGGATAAGATGTAAGTCTTGTCACATTGCAAAAAACATTTGCTCAGTAAAAATTATTAAAACAAAGAGGTCTATCAGAAAAATAAAAGGTGTTTAGCCTTTTCGGTGTTCAAAGTCCTAGAACCTTCTAGGCCTAACCCTTTTTGGTAATTTGATATGAACACCAAATATCAAAACACCCCCCCCCCCCATTTTTGTTGGTTGTTTTTTTATTCTTGGAACTTAACGGTTACAGACACGCTAATATTCATTTAGTTACTTATAAAGCAAATCTCAAATTTATCTTATTTATTATTTTTTCAGAATTTCAGTGCAAAAAAACTATTTTGGAAAGGAATATTTTGTAAAAATACTGCATATATAGACTACTAAATTGGATAGCTACGATAAACGTTAAATGCTAATGAATTAGTGATCGGCTGACTAGGACTATTTCAATTTATTTGTTGCCAGCACTGGGAGCATCTAATGGGCTGTGGGTTAAAATATATCATCGGCCACTCAAACTTCCAGCGCTCATTAGGTGCTCGCGGCCGCGAGCACTTATCGTGCTGTGGGAGACAGCTATATATCAGGAGCACTGTATGGGTTCCCCGTGTATAGATATATATATATATATATATATAGCTAGTAAAACGTATATATCCACCAACAACTCTGATTCGAAAATTTTGACTAAAACAATACTTTCTCCATACTATGTATGTGGGGGGAGAAAGTAAAAATCATATTTCAATAATTATGTCCTTGGTACTAGAATATGGAAACGGGTTCCTGGTAAAATCACCCAAGCCATATTGTCAAATTTTTCAGGAGAGCAAAAACAAACTTTACAACTGCGCTGAAAATTCACCAATTATGTTTATAAAATAAATATAAATAATATCTTGTAGTACAACTAAAACTCTCTTAAGTAATATATTTTTCAATAATACTATCTTTAATTTATCTTATTTTATATAATCAGGAAAAATAATTTACGTGACTTGGGTTCTTTGACCTCTAAGAAAATGTGTTTTTTAGGTGTAAGTAGACAATGAAAAATATGACACAATTATTGAGTAACCAAAAACTTACTTAGTGAAATCACCCAAGTTACCTTGGGTGATTTCACTTCTACTGTATATAAGTAAAAACAATTTGGGTAAAAACAATTTTGGTCCTCATATCTTTTCTGGTGTAAATAATGATTTGGGTGGTATCACCTCTTGTAGAACTCAGATTTGGCAGTCTAAAGGTAACATAACCTCAATTTCAGAAAAAATGGACTTGGGTGGTTTTACCAGGAACCCCTTATACACCATCGTGTTACTACTGATAAGTAGTTTAACACATACAATGTTTAACACTTATGACCACACCCGCTATATACTCACTACTAAATATATTCCTTTCCTTATTTAATCTTTGGGTTTTCATAGATAGCGCAGCATTTTATTTATAATGGATCATTATTTTATCACTACGCCACTATCATTTCATTATTTATGGAAAAATAAACCTGTTTATTTTGTTGTTTGATTAAATTATGTTATAACATCCCAAACTTTTCGATAATGATTCGCTTATCCAATTCCGATATTTTCTTCAATAGCATAGTTAAATATCTTTACAGCCTTCTTTTTCTGTCATCGGATATAAACAAAATCGGAGCAAACAATAAGTTGCAAATATTTTTGCATGTGATAGTTAAACTAAAACTTAACTTCATATTTGTTGTTTTTGGCCTCCATGCACTATTTGAATTAATTCTCGAGGTTAAAATACCTGATTCCGTCAGTGATCGACTGTCAACCGAAGAGCCGGCGACCGATTTCGACCCTACAATGGGGTCATCCTCAGGGCGTTTAAAGACATAAAATCACTCGGAAGAGGTCGTCAGGTGTCTTAAAAACTGAATCGAAACATCGAAGACATTCACATTTTAAAACATTATTTTACACAACACGTGTGGCCACAAACGAAAAACAAAAACAGTTCACGGCGCGGCGGGTATGCATATACGTTGTGTCACAATTCAAGACTGAGAGGTTGAATAAGGTATTTTAACCTCTAGAATTAAAACTCAACGTTTTACAACAAATTCAATTAAAGTTATTTGACACATATTGATTGGCTTTATACTGATGTTACAATTGCAATACCGACTAAGACACCCGTATGTAAGAAAACCGCTAATCGGGCTGTCAATTTAAACATCGAACCTCGCAAACGCGCATCATATTCTGATTTTTTATTCACTTAGTTACCATCACTTAGAGCGGTTCAAATTCAATTTTGCCGCCCTGAGGCCCTGTGCAACTCCCGTAGTACTAAAAAACTACCAAATTCAGTCATTTTTTTCCATTAATCCTTAAGGAAGAAATTTTACCTAACCTAACTATCCATGGAGTTAAAGTAGACAAAAGTTGCAACAATTTATTTGACACCAATTTGAGATCTCTATAAGTTTAGTGATTGGGGAGATACATTGTACCGCCTGTTTACCAGTTGTACAAGCTCAGGGCCGGGGAGGGCGGGATAGTACTAGCTGCTCTCCCCGGCCCTGGTACAAGCTGACTTGAGCGAAGAGTGACACAAGCTTCGTTTCACGTTTCTGTTGTACCTTCAACTGCTTGTTGGCCAGTTGTAAAAGCCGGCTTGGACGAAGTAAGTGATATTAGCTCCGACCCACGGTTCTGTTGTACAATGTGCCGTCTGTTGACTGTTGTAAAAGCGACTTAAGTAATATAATGTTAGCAGTATTCAAAAATTTCTACTCTAACCTTTTCATATATAGTTTTTTTTACGGAATAATAATTTTTTCGGTTTAGTATATGCTAAATAATTATCAACCTTTTCGCTCATACTCATTCGCACTTATACCTTATTAATGCTATTGTTTAGAGTAATATTATTCGAGTAATATAATAAGTGTGAAAAATATTATTTTGGTAAATGTTTTGACAAGTTTGGATTAAATCGATTTAAAAATAAGGTTACTATTAATACGCCAAAATTATTATGTTAGCAGAGTTAGGATTAGTTATAATTTGGCCATGGCTATCAGGCTTGAATTGGGTCTCAGGCAAGATTATGCAGTGGTTATAAAAATGTTGTGGAAACATATCAACTTAACCTATTTTACAAATTTACCTAAGCCACGTGTAAAAATATATGTATGAATACATAAACATATTATATCATTATTAGTATTATTAAATTTAAAAGATATTTAGATTATTTTACTGAAATAAATTGGGGTGAATTAAAGCTACGTTTAGCTGAATTAAGCTGGACGTTTTTAATGAGCTAATATATGGAAACTATTAAAATAAACTGCAATATTAAAATTAAAAAAAAATATCCGGAGAAAATCAAATTCAATTCCTCGTGAATAAGAATTGCTCTTTATAAAGGTATAAACGTTAAGGGCGTGTAATAGTAAATAAAAAAATAAAACATTTTAGAGTCAATCGAACCAATTTTTTTATGCAGGGTGTTTTTGTTAAAACGCAACCCATTTTTAAGATCGAATAATGCACATATAAAAAAAATGAGTATTGTTTTGTTAATCTAAACATTTTATACAACCTATTATTTAAGTTCGATCGCATTTAGCATACATTATTTGTTCAAACAATCCGTCATGGAAATTCATACAAAGTTTTGCTCTCTCCATCAAATTCCTGAACACGTTTTGCAAAATTCATCTTTGAATTTCTTGTATTAAATTTGTTATGTTTGTTTTGAGGTGACGAATATCTGTGAATTGTTTTTGTAGGCCTTATTTTGTATATATCCCCAAAGAAAATAATGCAGTGGGGTTAAATCCGGGGATCTGGGGGGGGGGATAATAGTTCTCTGATAAAATAAAGTTTTGGGTTGCGTTAAAAAAAAACACCCTGTATTAAAAATAGGCGCATGATTTAAAAAAAAAAACATTCTGAGGCTAAGGCTAGTCAATGTAAGTTTTCCATGCTTTCATTTGACTTTTCTCTACTCATTCGATTGCTGAAAAGTATTTAAGCGCACATTCCGAATCTTTGTTATTACAACTGATATTTACAAAGCCTAAAATACAGTAAAACTTTACAAACAAATTATGTTAATAGCATTTCATCAGTTCCCACATATCACATAGAATTAAAAATACTATAGAAATCAAACAAATATGTTTATTACTTGCGGTCAGTGACCATATATGGTAATGACAAGTACATGACCAACTGGTATTATCGAAAAACAATCCAATACATAGTAAATATCTACAACTAATTATATACACAACTAATCATAGTCATTATTAAATTTTCTTTACTTACAATTAAATTTGAAGCAAATTATCACTGTATGTTTTTACGAGTAATATTCTTAATATAGTTTAACGTCTTCATAAAATTGTTTAATATTTTATTTTAATTAAATTTAATTTGTTTTGATATTTTAATTTAAGGTAGACACATAAGCCTACCTTAATATTCTGTAATATTATATCATTAATATTCTTAAGCGACATAAAATTTTGCGGCTGAAACTGTGACATATTTTCAATAATAATTTATATTTTCCGTTCACTTCACTCAAAAATCTTGCATAATGATCCTTCTATCGTTCATATAATACTGAACAAATACTAATAACGATAATGGATATTACATAATTGCAAGATATCAATTACTAATATAATATACTGTAATGGAAGCACTTAATTTTTACGAAGCGGCTATTGAATAAAACTTTCCTATAGGGAACACTATAATATAAATGCAGAAATACTTCTTTTTATGTTTTATAAAATACTGGTCAACTGTTTCATTATATTAAAAACCATAATCAATATAAATGTATCGTTCTGTCTAAATTTGAGTCCACTAAAAACCGAGTTGTTTATAATAAATATTTATCTCGTCAAAAAATATACGTATGTAGTTTAATAGCATATTAACCGAGTCCTTTATTAATTTACCTTCTGATGTAAAATTGATGTATGAAATCAAATTTACAGCCTAATAAACCGACAACATTTTTAATTTGGACCTACTACACAATTTTAAAACTGTAATCGAATACTGGCGTGTAAGCCACGGACAAGATACACAAAATATGTGTTTATAGAGTTAATGTAAAATTGCATTTTTTCTAAGGTACAGAGTATATTGTTTTAAGGCAGTCTTGAAATGTTTGTTTAAGGAATAGATGTGAGCAGTATGGGAATATTTTTTTAGTTTCCTATTTTGCTAAGTATAACGAAGGGGAAGGAGAAGAGTTACCTGAGAGTCTGTCCTTGACGAGGCTGGAGGCGAAGGAGGCGGCGGCGGCGGCGGCGGTGCGGTGGACCAGCGCGGGGTCCAGGGCCAGCCAGGGGAAGGGCGCCCCGAGCGGCGGCCCCTGCAGCCCCGGGGGCGCGGGCCGGTGGGCGGGCACGCGGATCACCCCGGCGCCGGGGTACACGAGCGCCGCGGGGTGCGTGTACAGCGAGCCGACGGTCTCCTGGGCCGTGCTGCGGGCCGGCGTCTCGCCCAGCAGCCGCGAGATGCTGAAGGGCAGCGCCGCCGAGGGACTGCACTCGCCCGCGCTGTCGCCCCCGCAGCTGCCACTGTCCTCGTCCGCCTCGTCGCCGTCCTCGTGGCCCGAGTCCACGTTGATCTCCTGGTCCTCCTCCGAGTCCGTCATCGCGCCCGACAGCGACGACGTCATCACCGGCGCACTCAGTCCTTCCGGTGTTAAGTCCTGGACCTCGGCACTGACCTGGGCTGCATGGTAAATCATTCAACACGGGCGAACGGCAAGTATAAATGAAACTTTAACGGCTATAGAGTTCGAGTTTGTTATCATTGGTATCGTTATCGGTGTTAAAGTACCAATTCAATGTACACTGAGGGCGACAATAATATGTGAGGAAATGCGAATCGACAAGATTAGAAAACACAAAACTCTATTAAAGATCGAATTATTATATAACACAACCACACTGTGTACACTGGGAGAGCTCTGACGAAGCCTTGTGACGAGCCGGCAGATCGTTCAACACTGAAGTCCCCCCCAACAATCGGTCGGCCGCGTAACAATGTGAGGGGCGGCGCCGACGCGAGCCAATCACAGCCCCGGACGGCTCCTCGCGCACCGCCTCGCGCCGCCATTGGTCCTCCTCTCATCCTTGTGCACAATCACCAAATTGAAACCCACTTAACTTGAGGCTGCTTCAACATGGAGTATTAATTATATGTTTAACACTATGTTTAAGCTTCCAGCTTGGCCTAACCGCCTTTTATGATAATGTAATCTTTTTATCTTAGATTGGATTTCCTCAGGGAAACTGTTGTAATGGGTCTCCTTCCCACAAAAAAGGAACAATACTCCTTTACTTCATATGCGGCGGTGATTACTTTAATAACACGAATTACTCGGACGGTCGGATGGCGATTTTAATCTGAAATTCCAAATTATCAACTTCTTTATGTTCTTAATGTAGGACTGTGAGACTGAGTGACATTTCTCTTTTATTAAAACCGACCCCTCATTTCATTCTTTCTTTTATATGGTGGTGTAACTGAAAACTCGAAATGTGTCATGGAAAACTCTGGAATGGAAGTTCTGCTATTAAAACAAAGGCAATAATGAGAATGTGTTGGAATAAAATCTATCAACGTTTTAGTTGAAGGAATGAAAATATTCATGTAGGGTTTATATATTTCTTAACTTCCTGCTGCCAGGCTGACCGTCATGAAGCTGATAATATGCCGGGATGTATCTGTGCTACAAGGGAGTATTGACAGTCCATTACTTTTCATCACATATGTTAATGATTGAGTGCAACATATATCTGTGTCTACAACAACAACAAATAACTCTCAATGCCTAATGTAAGATTTTATTGTTCAAAGGTCCAAGCTATATTTAGAGCAAAAGCAAAGGGTTTCACGTTTGATTGACTTTAGGATTGAATTTCGCAGAAATCTATTTTTTTTTAGAAAAATGTTAGCTTGCAATTTATCAGACTTTCGGAATATTGAATAAAAGAATCACCGCTTAGAGGGTCGTCTTGTTAACTGATGTGCACATGGGTTGTGAAACTTGCTGGTTATGGTTGGAATATTTTCTCTAAATAAGAATTCCGAAAGCCATAACAAGTTTGAGAATTTTCCATTTTCACCAATTAGCCTTAAAAAGGAGCCTTTAAAACCCCTTTTAACAGGTTAAAAAGAATATATCTCACACATTCCAATTTACTGTGAAGCAGATATTGATTTTCAATTGATTTTAAGAAATGCATCCATGCGGCATTTAATTAATGTTACATATTTTAATAATTAGACTATTGTCAACATTGAAGACTTATCATCATTTAAATACTTTTTTAACGTTGCACTTTTCCATATTCAAAAACAATGTGCATTACTGGCATCCATGGCCTCTTAAAATAATGGACAGTTCCATTTCTTATAGTTAACCTTTTTTCATTAGAAAGACGGATCGCTCGAGAAAGATTCATCCTATATAGTCAAGCAATGGTGGAAATATTAGTTGATAAGGTTACACAAGGCACGGTTCTCACAATGGTGCGCATCCAAAGTCAATTCCTGTTTCCTTTTAAAAACCAAAAGTTCCTTAATATTTAGTATTGTTCATATAATTTAAAAAAACACAAATAATTTTTTTCAAGATGTGGAGATTTTTTGGTCATCTATCATTGTTGTGTTATTCTGAGAACACCTTTAGATTTATAATAGTCAGTCATCTGTATTATTTTACTTGCAACACATTTAAGTTTCTGTTTTATATCAGTTCACTCTCTTTGTCAATTCACTTTCTACTCTTTGTCAACCCCTCGCCATTTTAGCGAATTTCCCCCATAGGGAAGAAGCTCTTACCCTAGTACTCATGGTAAGACCCAAGCCCGAGAAAAATGGGTTTTTTGAATTTTTACATAGAAAAATAAAAATAACCCAATTTTTATTAGCACCATTGAATTCAGCTAAAAAAAACAATTTAGTATTTGGAATCACTGCTCTATGTCCATTGGTTACCGAGATATTGAAAATGGTAAACACAGTACGTTGTCCCAATGTTAACCTTATGGGGAATAAGTAAAATTCTATATCTCGCTTATTTCTCAGCGTATCTTAATAAAACTTGGTTAATGGCTTCTTCTAATTCAGATCTACTAAATATTGAATTAAAACCACCCAGTTTTAATATACCCGTAGCAGCAAACCTGCATACTCATTCCCCATGTTATTCTTATGGAGCTTTCAAAAACATGTAAAATATCGCTATGTTGGATTGAAAAATGTTGTTTTGCATTTGAAATTCGCTGAGTATGCAGGTTTGCTGCAACGGAGGGTATTTACAGCTTCTATTCCAGTTGACCCATAAAACCCAAAAAGAAAACCTAAATCAAAGACCTTAGTTACTTGACAAATCTTCTTGACAGGTGAGCTTTTAACCTTGAAATTTTTATAGGCTCCCGAGACTCCAGAAAAGTAAAAACAATTTAATAAAAGCAAGATAAACAAATTTGGTCAACTTATAGGCTAATATTCGTGTTATTTGCTTTGTTTTGATTTGTTTAGTTTGATTTGTTCTGTTACTTTCGTTTTTTTTACTGAGGCAAAGTCCATCACAGTTTAAAAGTAGTCCTCGCCATACTGCGAAAATTTCAGTTAAGTCAGTTTTCATTCATGTGACGTGGGATGAAAGATGAAAGAACCTCTTTCCAACCATTTACCTATACAGGGGGCGAAAGACATCGTTTCATTCCTGAAGACATTGCACATAATTAGTCGACAGAACAATTATATTTTTCATAAGTAAAAAAAAAACAATCACATGCATCGAAAGTAGTATTGATTTTTGATTTATTTTGCATTTTTATGTCATTAATTAACAGTTTATAATGTCCAATCAATGCATCGTTAACTTAACCTGACTCAACGTTATACGCAGATGTAACAGCTATTTGCTTCATATAAATCGGATAAGATTAGTCATCTGCTTTAAAATTAAAATTGTTTAAATAATTAACTAAGCAATAACCAATGTTTTTGTGAATTAGTTAGCTTAACATATTGAGCGGTTTAATGAAAATTATAGTTCAACACTCGAGCCTTAGGGTTGCTCTTCATCATTCGATCATTTTTTTAGTTTATGAAAAAATCTTAACCCGCGAAAGTTGTACTTTTGTCCCTGGCGATGAAATATAGTATTTTCTATAACACACGCGACGTGATGTCACAATGGATATACCAAGGAACGCGTAAATTAACTCACATAAATCTCGAGACACAAACGTAAACTTTCAACCACAGTGCACTGATAGTCATTGCAATGGGGAAAGTTTGCGTGGAATTCGGTGCTGGTGCCGCGCAATGGTAGACAATTGCAGTTGCCCAGCTTATTAATATCAACTTTTTATAATGGTTTCAGTTAACCCGGGTTTCGGTTTAACGGGGTGCGGTTAATCGTGGTTTCACTGAATGCGTATAAATAATTAAGAATTAAGTTAGCAATAGAATGGTTCCGTAGTCTAGGTTTTAGTCATAAATGCTGAAGGATATGGTTAAAATCCTTGCTCAGATGATTTTTTTCTTTCACGATATTATATTTTATCTTCCATAGAAGTAGTTTTTGTTAACATAGTGTACATGAGAAGATTTGTATATACTTTTTTAGTAATTAGTTTCAATCAAATTGGTAAAAATCTATTAGTGCAAGAAAATAATATTGGATTCTATAATTTTCATTTAACAGGCTGAAAATTAGTGGAGTGGTCGTACATACAGGTGGGATCATCGTACTAACATTTCCAAAAAAAAAACACTTGAGCAGCATACCGCCATCTTGAAAAATCCATTTCCAATCCGTGTTTCCTAAACATTTTTTTTATCGCCACAAAAACCATAAGATATCCGAAAAAAGTGTAAATGGCGTTTTTTTGTAGAAAATAAAATTTCAAATAAAATGAATATAAAATATGTACATGCAAGAAACATTGATAATGACTGTTGGTATTATTAATTTACTAAAATGTTGTAATTCTAATACCTCTGCCATAGGGAATACACAATTTGATGTAAACTATATTCCCTAGGGGGCGAATCCCTTAGACTTCAATGAGTAATAAGTGATCCCTTTCATAATCCTGATGAAAATTCCAGTTATTGGTCATCTCAATCATCAACATTGGCTCACAAAAAGCGTGGCCAATTTAAAAAAAAGATTGCTTATTGTATTATTTGTTTGTAAAATTTCCTCAAGGTATATCTTTTTGAGAGCTTACCCACCTTTATAGTGAGCTAATTTTGATAACTGAGTTGATAATATAACTGAAATCTTTATCAAGATTCTATGGGTGTATAATTTATCAAAGGGAGCATGAAGGTCAAAGGGCCTCGCCCCCTAGGGAATGTATTTTACATCAAATTCAACAGATATTTCTTATGGTAGGGTTGTCAAGATTTACAATATTTTAGTAAATTAATAATATAAACAGTTATTATCAATATTTCTTGTACATATTCGCGCTCATTTTACTATAAATTTTATTCTCTACAAAAAACGCCATTTGCACTTTTTTTGTATCTCTTATGATGTTCGTGGTGGTTAAAAAAATGTTTAGAGAAACACGGACCAAAAATGGTTTTATAAAGATGGCGGCATGTTGCCCAAATGGGTTTTTTTTGAGAATTTTAGTACGATGAACCCAGCTTTATGTACGACCTCTCCACCAATTTTCAGCCTGTTTCATGAAAATTCCACCATTACGCTATTTTTTCATTATTTTTCTGCACTATTAACGATCGAATAGGGAACCTCATAATAATAAAAAATATTTATGGTAACATATTAATCAAATAATTAGAAACAATTAAATTAAAATAAATGAAGGGGTCCCACGTAAAACGTACTAAGCGACAAAATTTCAAAATCGGAGATATTCAGTGAACAAGGTTCCATAGGACACGAGCTACACCGTGGTATATATTGTTTTGAAAATATTTAAGTTGGCAGCCCTGATTTTGCCTGTTAAAGTTGACGCAGTTCGCGGGGATCCACGGACTTTGTCGGGAATAACGTTCTATTCGCCGAAAGATGGGCTCCCCGCCGGTCATATAACGTTGTCGCCCAGCGGAAAAAATCGCATACCATAAATAAAATAAAATACAAAAAGTAAATATTTGAAAGTGGAAGGACAAGACCAGGAAGGAATATAGAAAAGCGGGATCACCCTATATTTCAAAAACTTAGAATCCAAGGCCGGGAAAATTGTCCCCAAAAGTGGTGAGTTGAATGATGTTTTAAGCGCCACCTTTGGATAACTTTTAGCAAAATGACGTAGTTTTTATGTAACAACGTTACTTTTTTGTACTTTTATATCAGTAAAATTGTTTTAAATTCGGTTTTGTATTAGTTTATGATATGGCATTTCTACATTCCCTGATGTTTTCTTCCAAAGCAGAAGAGCAATCCGTCGGAGAACATTTCAAACGCCAGTCGTTTAGAACGTTATAATCCCAAAATACCACGTAAAACGTTTTAAAATGCTTAATGTTAAGTAAAAATTTAATATAAGGCTACATTATGATGGTCTAAATGGGTATAAAAAATTGTACATAAGTTGTAACCTTGAAAAAAAACTAAATTTTAGATTTCAGTTTTCAACGATTGATTACTCGGAACAAGGGTTTTGTCGCTTAGATCATTTTACGGGGGACCCAATCAAAGAAGAAAGCCTAATTGCAGAATCGACCGAAATATTCCTTTAGGTTAGGTAAACTTATTATTTTTTGATTAATTGATAGTTTCGTCTAGGGAAAAAGCAACGTTGTATATTGTGATTAAAAGGTAGTTTTCAAGTAAAATCGTTATGTGAGCGAAAGAGAAAATATGGGAGAAAGAGAGTGCAGGTTCATCTCACTGGATTAAAAGGAACACAACCGACGAATCAAACCACACACAACATTAAAGAAAAGTATTTCCAGAGTAAAGCTGGGTACATCAGCAAGCAACATTAAATGCACATTTATTCACATATATATATTAATATTTATATATATAAATATATATATATTATATACATACGTTTGCTACAAATTTAAAGTTAATATATATAGTTATAAGGTTTAATGGAACGATATATATTATGTTATTTTGTTGCAACTTCAGTTAAATGGCTACATTCTCTGAAAATTAATTAAAAATATTAAAAAACTACAACCATTTGCTAAAGTAATGGACATGTATTCCCAGGTGAAATAAAATGCCCTAAAACTTTTCTAACGGTCAACACACAGTAATGGACTGTGGACGTTGTCTTTACAAACGATAGCATGTTTAGAATGAGCTGGTGTGTAAGTATATTATAACAAAAAAAATTCTAAAAACTAATATTTAGATTATAACAAAAAGCAGCAAATTTCAAGTTTTAACCAAACTTGCATTGTTGAACTCTCAGGGGTTTTTAAACGATAAATACCGAAGGAATTGCATCAGTTTTTAACTCAAGTCCAAAGCTGTTGCTTGGCAGGTATATATCAGTGTTTGGTTTATTTATTTATTTATTTATTTCACAAACAATACATCATGTTTTGGCCTCGATAAGCAATGCTTAACATCGAGGGCCAATTTACATCTGAGAAATTAATTCATATAATACTATATATATATATATATATATATATATATATATATATAATTACCTTATGCTATGCAAAATAAAAACTATTACAATTTACTAGTGTGGCATGAGGCGGGCTATTAATGTAATAACTATACAAAGTAGAAACTCACAAAACAAACATCTAACATGCAAGTTGAAATATACGTTTATATATATAACACTTTTTTTTATCCCTTGGTATGGCAACCCTGCGCTACCATTCTCAATGCGAATGCTGCTGCAATGAAAAAGACATAAAGACATGCTAAGTGATTATTCGTGTTTGTGTTTGTTAGTTCATGAAAAGCTATGATTACTGATGCAAAGGAGCAATTAATGCAATGGTTAAAATGTTAATACTATTTAAAGTTTCCAGCAATCGAAAACTTCCGAAGTGTGTTTGCTTGTTGTCAAGGAGGGACCTGCTATGTGATGTAGGATGCATTGCTAAGTTTTGTCGTAATCTCTTGTATTATACAGAGTGTGGAGTGCGATCCCTGATAGACTCATTATCAGACATCCAGCGAAATGCCAATATCACTTACAGATCGACGTGGACCCATGCAGCGCACTTCCAAGAATTGAATATCTTTGTTGTGTGTAGAAGTGTTTTTCAAATTATTAGAAACTTGTTACAATATAACTTTTTTCAGAAAATATTCAAACCTTAAAGCTGATATTCAGTGAGAAATAACATTTAAAGCATATTTTTCAATAAGTTAAGCATATTTTGCATAATAAGCATAATTATTTGTATATATATTTTGCTACATTGAATGGCAACTGTTGATTAAAGTACGCCAGTCAAATAATACATGAAATTTACAAAAATTGCAAACTAAAGACTAGTTCTGTTCTGTGATTTTTGATACGTTGTTAGGATATTTGAGAGCTGTGTACCACAAATTTTCCAACTTCGAAATACATCTGCTAACCGGGTGGTGTTCGAAAAATCACCAGGTTTGGGGTATTTTTCAAATTTATCCACCACAAATTTAAACCATACATTCCACAGAAAACTATCAAATTATAAATTCCATGTGATCAAGAGTTCTTGCACTCCATAGCTCTATGCCGGAGAGATTGGTCTTCCAAAGAATGAACACATGATCTATGACACCAACGCATTTCTACAGTTATTTATGTATTAAGAGTGCAAAGTATGTCATTGCCGCTCGAGAATTGTAGATGACCGCATGAAGAGAAAATTAGCCGGTTGGTTAACTGAGTACGGCCAGACATTTCGAGAGCGGCAATGACTATTTAATTTGTGCTCGTAATACACACAATATTTTTCCTACCACTATTATTTAAACAGTTTAACTTATTAACTAACCTGTACACAAAAGTTCATTGAAGTTACTATATGTTTGCTTATTCTATTGGAACGAACCGGAAGTTGAGATAGAAGCGGTGACAATGAAATCAGCTGATTTAGAACAAGGCAACTACAGTTTAGAATACGGTATCATGGGATTTCTGACCGGAAGAAACTGGTCTGTGGTGTTTGACGTCATAGTTATCTCTCTTGTGCGCCACCTTAACCTATTCTACATTTCAAGTAACCCTGATTTAGCGAGCGGTAATGTACATTACCGTCACTTTTGCAAGCGGGAATGAAACTGTTTACAGGTGTGGCAATGTGATTATTTCCATGCAGCGGAAGGAAAAATACATTTCAGGACACATTTTCTGTGTTGACACATAATGTAACAAACCGGGAACCAAAAGCAAAATAGACTCAATCTTTGACTCTTTTTTATCTCACCTCTGGCGTTTATTTTTGACCTGGTTTATATTCTGGACTAGTAATAGGATTTTATTATGATTCCGTGTTTAATTTTTAAAGACTGAACCGATTATTGCTTTAGGGAAAAGTAAAAATTCAGCCATACTTATTACCACAGATATCTCCCTCCCTCCATTCATTCCTTTCCTCACCCTCTATATACTTCCCTTCCTTCCTACCTTCTTCACTCTTCCTTTTTTTCTCCTTCATTCTCTTCTTACCATCTCTCCTCCCTCATTTCCTACCCTTCTGACTTTTCCCTCCTTTCCTCTCTTCCTATCACCATCACTAAAAATTTGATATTTTACCCATTCTCCACCAATAAAAAAGACAATTTGAAAGTAAAGTACTCCAGATAGCTGCACGTCAGTTACTGTAGTAGAGACTCAACTTACTGTACTTTTTTCTTCCTTTTTTATCAGCAAACCTTTATCTCTTCATCTTATTCAAGCATCAGGCAACTTTATTTTCTCCCTATACTGTATATGTTAAATGGATTACATTTGAAAATGACATCTTCAGTTTTCTCCAAATTGACCATATTATAATACCTAGAGATTATCAAATCCATAGTATGTTATCAGATACTATATTTTTGCTCTATGTCCCAATAAAACATGTGGCTTGAAATTGTTTGATAATTATAATTAGATTTTAACTCTGTTAGATTTGTCACTGGGAAAGATACTAACTCGTGTCATAAATGAATTCCTTACATTCGCTTATTGCTTGATAAAATGTTGTTATTGTTTTGGTTTTATATCTCATCAAACAGCGTACCCTACTTTTTGCTCCCACATAATATGTTTTTATATTTAATCTTTATTCTACGAAAAGTAGCATGTGATAACAGCTACATATGGTGGCATTTGTTTACGTTTTGTTTTTATTCAATCACCAACATGGTAGCTCAAAAGCCAATGTTTATTCGTTTAGAATGTTAAATTGAATTTTATATGAGGATAAAAGACTTAATATTAGTTTCAATGGGATTGTGCACATCTTCAGTAAAATACAGTTCTATCGGTGTGCCTATATCGCTATGTTGCGCAGAGGCTGAGAAAAAGGGATTACATTAATCAAATCACATCAAAAATGGTTGTCTGTTGATATATAGAGTCTGAAAATAAATGTTAGAAAGAGTTTAGTTTAGAGTGGAAGCCCAAAAAGAAGAAATAAATTTTGTTGATCTAAGAATCAGCAAAAGAAATAACAAAAATACATTTCAAATGTACAAAAAAAAAAACACACTGCCCTCATTGTCATAAAAAACCCATGGTATCATGAAATGGCTACTTTCCTCTCGGTGATAAATTAATTAATCTATGTACTGATGACTAAATAAGATTTCTAAAATGAAGGAAATCTAAAAACTATTTAGCATTAACAAACTGGTATAGACGTACCTTGGTAGGCAAAGAAATAAATGAAATGTAAAATAATAAAAAGAAACAATATGACTGACGGAATAACAAGGAAACCCAAAAGCATCTTAGCGTTCCATACATCCTACTAGTTAAAAAACAATAAAAACCCTTTAAAATATCAATTCATAAAATGGGATTTAAAATTAGTAATAATTCATTCAAATTTTCTAAAAAATGTTAAACTCCAGGGAGACCAATAAGAAAATTATTTTTAAAAACTAGATTTTACATCATAAAATGTAAGGAATGTCCCAGCTATTATGTATGAAAAATTAGCAGAAGGTTTTAATGTTGATGTAAAGAACATGTTTAAGCAATTAAATCTAACAAAACATTATAAAGATCGTTGTTGGCTGAATATGTCATCCAAACAAACTATCATTTTGGCACACAAGAAGAAAGCCTATAAATACTTGATTTCGCCTATAAAAGGATATAATATGCCAAAGAGAAAAGGAAGAAAAAAGGAAAAGTAAAAGTATCAAATAAGAGCTTGGAGTGATAAATTTAACTTAAAAAAATACATCTTAACCTTCTTTTTCCTTTATGTCCTAATTAATGCAAAGAGGATGAAAAGAAGAAAAAGAGACCATCAACCAAGGACTCAAAACAATTTAATTGTTCATTCATATATATCATTGACTCATATCCACAAAAATACTTTTATTTAGATTGTAAGACTAGGTTATTACCAAAAACCACTATGATCATGGCCTTAGGCTGAAAAACGTGGCAGCGGTGAAAAAATGGTTTAAAATATAGTGCTCTTCGATTTATATTTTAATATTGATGAAAATAGTCCGACTATAGATGGAACAATTTCAAATTGATTAAGTTATGCATAAGAATTTAGTTTGTTTGATGTTTATTTGCTTGAAATATAATTTACAGCTTCAAAGAAATCTAGGGTAGCACAGTATTCAGCATTTGCCTTCAAGCATAAACCAGCAAAGTTTTAATTTCAAAGACAATCCACTTGAACATTATTTATTTATTGAGCGATTCAATGTTTTTTAGCTTTTGATTCTAATTTTAAATAATTCCTGTTCTATTAAATGGTAAGGAGTATTTTTTACTTTCTTTCGAGTATTTAGCCCTTAGTATGGGAGTACCCGTGGAGATTTTTGACGTTGAATCGAAAAATAACTCTTTCAAACTTTTTGAGTTGAGTTTTATCTAAAAAGAGTAGATGAAGCTTTCGTCATAATCTTCATGAAAATGTAATGGAATAGTAACATGAAATGAGGTATTTTCATGTTGCTAAATTTATAAATTTTCCTGAGGAGCAAACATGCCAGGTAAATGAAAAACTTCTAACTTGAACTCACCCTTTTCATCCCTTAGCGTTTCATTCAATGATTTAAACTTAACTCACAAGGCTCATCTGCGTTTTTAAATGACTTAGGTGACTCAAATGAAATCAGGCCATGTAGTCCAGTAGTTTTAGGAAAATCGACCGAACGAATTCTGACCAGCTTGGCACATCGCACAGATGTAATTCTTCCTGATTATAAAATGTCAAAATTCCCGGAAATCCCTGCTATGCTCCAGCCACCAAAGTGAAAACCCAATTTCCCTTCTCTTTCAGAGATACGTAAAAAGTGTAAGTTAAGTTTTTGTAGAAGGTAAAATTTCCAATAAAATGAGTACAAAAATGTGTAAGAGCAGATTTTTAAAAGTTGATATTATTAATTTTCTAAAATGCTGTAAGGACCCCTGCCATAAACATATTATTATGTTAAATTCGATGCAAAATGCATTACCAAAGGGGGAGGGGGTGAAGCTCTTTGATCTTAAAGAATAATAAATTATTGTAATACAAATCCTGATCATAATTCCAGTTTATTTGACACCTCAAATATTACTTCACAATAATAGAGTGGACGAACTCACATGCAAAAAGTTATACTTGAAGGAGTTGGTAGATATATTACTAAAAAGGAGTTTATTTGTCTTTTTTTAGTCTACCCACACCTTAATTTGAACCAGTTTTGATGATTGAGGTTCCCGGTATAAAAAGAGCAAGTTTTTTACACAAAACAGTTGTTTTGGGAGAACAAAACTTCTTCATTTTAAAAATTTGGAGTGCTGTAACTCAAATGACTCTTAATATGAATATATTGACATTGATGCGAACAAATCTTTACTTATCTTAACTAACAAATTGAATACCTCAGTGGAATTATCGACAGTTTTATTTATCACTAACAGAATTTGAATGACCATTTTTATCTTCTTTTTTTATACCAAGAGGAAGGTCCCCGGCTTCAACTCTTCCAAGTTAAGTTTACAGTGATATTAAAAAATATGACATGTTTTTGTAATCTCCACAATAAAAGAAGAAGGCGACAAGTGGGCCTATGTAGGGACGACATACTTTTCCTAATTTACAGCTGAGAAAGACAGCTGCAGCAGTTGTATGTGGGCTTTGACAAAATTCGCCTCTCAATTAATTGCAGTCAAGGCGAACTATCTAAGCTGGACTGTGATTCACAGCTTAAACACTTGAAGATGGGTTTGGAAAGACGAGAAGCTTATTAGTTCCACACACAACAAGGTAAAACTGTCTTTTCTCATACCTCTTGTTTTGCTGGACTCAAAAGATATCTCTAAATCTTTCTCCCCAAATATATTTTAACTACTACACAGCTTTAGAAATCACACTAGGATATATTGCTTTAAGGTACTCAATAATTTGGGTAGAATTCGGTTTTTTTTGTCTTTGAAACAACTCCGAAACCTCTCTCGATATTTCGGATTAGTTTGAAGACTCGCATATCTATTCCTCTCTTACCATTTTGAATGTGGGCAGCGAAAGTCTATGTTCAGCTTTACGATTGTCATTCCACATTTTTTAGGTTTGCGCTTTGCACTCGATTGATCCAGAAAGCTTTATCAATATTATCAAGGAGGTAATTCTGACCCGGTATGATTTTATTGCTAAACTACAGAGACCTTTGAACACATCGGCAGATAGTTTGACAAGATTACTGTCGTCCATCGAGCCGTTCCCATTCATTTTTTCAGTATTATCAAATAAGACCTACTCCCAGCAGTTATTTTCAGAGCAGCAGAGAGGCAAGACTTGAGATTGTGAATGCTTGTGCACCAGAAGGGGACGTAGCGATACCCCCACATCCCGGCTCCAAATTTCAAATTACCCATGGTGGCGCCTCGGTAGTCTAATGCCTCTCGTGAGTTTACCCACATTTGCCCTCTCATTCTGCCGGGCGCATTCAATATGATGCTCAATCCTGTAATATTGTTTTTAACCGCAGCTATTTATAAGCTTAATATATTTAAGTTGAAGTTAGATTATTACTCTTTTTACTATTAACCTTTTTTAATATTAATATTTTTCAATGATATTAATAATTTAATAATTTTAATCTTTTTAATATTAATATTTTTTAATAAACCCATATATGGTTCTATATCCGGCTCCATGTATGGCCATATTATGCTATATATGGGTCCACGTCTGGCTCCATATGGGACCATATAACGCCATATATGATTATATATCTGGTCTCATAAATGACTAAATAAAGCCATATATGATTCCATATATGGCTACGTATGGGACCATGTTTGGCCCCATATATATTCATATACAGCCACATATGGCCATAGGGTATCATATATGGCCATATAAAGCCATATTTGGTCAAAAATTTAAACCTCATATATAGTTATATTAGGTTCAAAACCAAAACAAACCATATATGGCCATATACAAATTTTTATTTGACCATATATAAACGTTTTCATAAGGGATGTCAGTTTTAGAAAAGCGTACCTTTCATGAAAGACATAGGGGCATGGCTTAGTAACAAAATGATCGGCATAAAATGTGTGGTTTAAAAAATGCAATCTATTAAGTTCTTTTCTTTCACTTTGCAGTTTTGAAATGTAATATTTAAAATTTTATTTATGCTGGCCAAATTACCGATTAAAAAGTATGCATCCTGGAGATTTAGATACAACGTAGAGATTTATGGATTTAGCTGTTTAGATATCTCTACGTTCATAATATAAACCCAGTATACACTAAACATAATCAACCAACCCACAATAATATATTTGATGTACATGTTCCACTAACTAGAAAAAAAGTAACCAAAAAGAAAGCACCGTGGAGAAGTGAGAGAATCAAATGCCTAACTAAAGAAAAGAACTTTTGGAAAAGTAAGATGCTTGCTTCTAGAAACGAACAGCTTAAAATATCATATTGTAAAGCAAGAAATGCTTTAAACGATGAAATAAGGCGAGCTAAAAGAAACTATTTCCAAAAGGAAATGGCGAATTGCAATAGTTCCAAAGACTTTTGGAATAAAATTAAGACAAGTGGGGTGAATGATAGAAACATAAAAGATATCCCTCCATTTTTGCAATCACCAGATTTGGTTAATGGCTATTTTGCTAATATGGGCTCAGGAAAAGCTATAAATTCCGAATGTCTTGATTTTTATTTGAGCAATTACTCGGAAAAAGTGAAATGTGACTTTAACTTTAAGACTGTATCCGTAAAACAAGTTATAGATGTCATTAATGCTATCTCCACGGAAGCTGTTGGTATGGATGTAATCTCAATCAAAATGATAAAGATGATTGGTCCTTTCTGCGTAGATGCCATTACTCACCTGTTGAATGTGTCTCTTGCCACTGGAGTTTTTCCCTCGGGTTGGAGGGAAGCTATTGTGATTCCCATTCCCAAGGTCAAGGCTCCCTCTCGTGTGGCTGATCTGCGCCCAATCTCCGTACTGCTAGCGATGTCCAAGATCTTGGAGAAGCTAGTGGTCTCTCAGCTGGTTGAATTTTTGGAGTCGAGCGCTATATTTCCAGAGTGTCAGTCTGGCTTCCGCAGCGGCTATAGTACTACTACTGCCCTGTTGCAAGTGTGTGACGATCTTTTTTGCGCTAAGGCTGAAAGAAAAACATCTACTTTGGCTATGTTAGACTTCTCGCAAGCCTTTGACTCTATAAATCATTAGACTTCTCGCAAGCCTTTGACTCTATAAATCATTCTTTGCTGTTGGCTGTTATGAAGTTTTACAAGTTTGGCCCAAATTTTGTCTCTTGGTTTGGCTCCTACCTTGAGAACAGGACGCAAAGAACGAAGTTAGGGTCTGTGACATCATCTCTCCTGACAAAACATAACGGCGTGCCTCAGGGAAGTTGTCTGAGGCCTGTGCTGTTTATATTGTTCACTGCCACTATGGGGGAAACTCTGAAACATTGCCAGCTGTATGCATATGTTGACGATGCTCAACTGAGGTTGACTTATGATGCGACCACGCCACTGGATACTGTCACCCACCTCCTCAGTTCAGATTTGGACTCCATTAATGAGTGGTCTAAGAACCATGGCATCTGTCTGAACAGTGAGAAATGTTCGGTGATGACTTTTCATCCAAATAGATTCTTGCCAACCACTCCTATTGATGGCGTATCCCTTGATGGGAAACAGCTAGAAGATGTTTATGTGTCCAAACTACTTGGGGTTATGCTTGACTCTGAGCTAACATTCTCAGATCATGTGAGCGCAGTGTGTCAACGTGCTATGGTCCGGCTGAGAATGTTATTTAGGCACAGACATTTGTTTCCTCCTGAAACTAAACTACGTCTTGTTCAGGCCCTTGTACTCTCACTGATAGACTACTGCTTACCTGTTTATGGTAACGCAGTATCCATGGGGGACATGGAGAAGTTGCAGAGGGTACAGATGTGCGTTAGGTATGTCTCTGGTTTGAGAAAGTTTGACCACATTTCTGAGACGAGGAAGTCATTAGGTTTATTGCCTATAAAACATGTTTGTACTCTTCGAACTTCCTGCCTCGTCCACAAAATCATTTTGCGTGGTCGTCCTGCTTACCTAAAAGCTAAGCTTAAAACCAGAGCTGAGGTGCGATCCCGTTGCACTCGTCAGGACGCCGTGTTGGAAGTGCCTCGCGTGCGCCTTGAAGTTGACCGTAAGAGGTTTGCATACTTCGCCCCCAAGGTCTACAATGATCTGAAATCCGTGATGGGACATGGTCTGGCCGGTGTATATTCGTTCAAAAAACAAGCTGTTAATGTTTTATCCATGTAAAAAAGAGCATAGTTTTAATTATTTTTTACCTTATGTTTTTTTGGAAAGACTTGTATATACATGTATATTTTATCTGTAGAATTTTGTATCGACCTGAGTTATTGTGAAAAACAGCATGCTGCTGACAAGCGCTTCAAATAAAGACGTTATTTATTTATATAAACTTGCTTCTTTCATTTGTTACCGACTTACCGACTTCTCGTGTTAAAAAGTAAATCACCATTCACTTTTTAATGATTTAACCAAAGTGAACTGATGACACAATGCGGTCTCAGCCATTGAACCTTGTTTAATTCTGAACAGATCAGTCCTTTAACATGGTAGACATAATTCCCTACCGAGTATTGCATATACTATAGTTTTATATTTTAATATACTAACATCTGCGGGCCAGTAGGTTGGTCCTTCTTGAGTGAGGTCAGCAAGGCTGTTAAGAGCAGTTTTGTGCATTTAAGTTTATGCATATGATTTTTATCAAAACAATATATGAACAATAATTACATTTATTTCTTTTCTTATATTACAGCCCTGTATAATGGAGTTTCGCATTCACTCGCATTTTATGGAACAATGTTCTTTTGAGTAGCAACGAAGAATTAACTGAAAAATTCTTATTTTAAATTACCTTGTTAAATTTGTATTACACGTTTTGAAACGACCAAAGTCCCATCTAATAATAACTTCGAGAGAAATCTTATAGTCCAGTAAAAACAGGGTTCGACCTGGAAAAAATTCCGTTAATTTTGGAACTTTGCACACTTATTTAGAAGTACCTAAGGATGAAAATACCAAAAGTCCTGGAAAGTATTTGGCGAGCTCTAGTGGCAATTGATGGAAACAGGGCACTATTTTTGGTTTTTCGTAAAAATCTTGAGAACCGTTGGTCGGAGGTGAAAACTTTAAATATACAAAATAAAGCTTATTAGATTTTATACAAAATGATGTGGTACATTTTCTTTGTACTCCTAACGGTTACCGAGTTATAGGGCGCCAAACATAAGGATCTTTTCACGATTTTCCCCTAAAAATGAGCAAAATTTTATTTTTTATTTTTTAACGTATGAAAATAAAAATTATCTAATTTTGGTGAGCACCATTTTCAGCTTTAAAAACCAAACAATTTAGTATCCTGAATCATTGCTTTATGTACGTTGGTCACCAAGATAATGGAAGCGGTAAACGCCCCTTACATTGTACCTATGTAATCCTTATGGGAAATAAAAAAAGTTCTATATCTCGCTTATTTCGCAGCATGTCATAGTAAAACTTGATTCGTGGCTTGATATAGTTGAGATATATCGTACTAGGGCCTATAACCCCCAGTTTTCACATTTACGTGTCAGCAAACCTGCATTGTTCCATTGTTCGTATTATTCTTATGAAGGTGAGTATGCAGGTTTGCTGACACGTAAATGTGAAAATTGGGGATTATAGGCCCTAGTACGATATATCTCAACATTATTAAGCCATGAATCAAGTTTTCCTATGATATGTTGCGAAATCAGCGAGATATAGAACTTTTTTTATTTCCCATAAGGATTACATAGGTACAATGTAAGGGGCGTTTACCGCCTCCATTATCTCGGTGACCAACGTACATAAAGCAATGATTCAGGATACAAAATTGTTTGGGTTTTTAAGCTGAATTTAATGGTGCCCACCAAAATTAGATAATTTTTATTTTCATACGTTAAAAACTAAAAAACAAAATTTTGCTCATTTTTAGGGGAAAATCGTGAAAAGATCCTTATGTTTGGCGCCCTATAACTCGGTAACCGTTAGGAGTACAAAGAAAATGTACCACATCATTTTGTAGCAAATTTAATAAGCTTTATTTTGTACATTTAAAGTTTTCACCTCCGACCAACGGTTCTCAAGATCTTTACGAAAAACCAAAAATAGTGCCCTGTTTCCATCAATTGCCACTAGAGCTCGCCACATATTTTCCAGGACTTTTGGTACACCCATCCATAGGTACTTCTAAATAAGTGTGCAAAGTTTCAAAATTAACGGAATTTTTTCCAGGTTGGGCCATTTTTTTAAGTTTTTTTACTGGACTATTAGGACATGGGTTCGGTTGTTCGTATAATTTACTGAATGCTCCTTTTTAACTTCAAATTCCAAAATACGTTAAAAATTTTAGTAACTAATTATGCGTTACTAGATTAACTCTGATTTACGTGGTTAGATACATAAAAAAGATAAATAGATACACTTTTTACTAAAAAATAATCGATTAATATATTTCAAAGAGTATTAGAGATCTGAATACAGCAAATCATATAAATCTTAGGCCTACTTACTCGGTATTTTAATGCTGATATGACCTGTATTAGTTAAACCTAGCCTTTACGTAAACATACTTTTACACATGTATGTTTAGGGAAGAGGATGAGCCAGATAACCGAAAGCTGAAGGTGAGAGGGTGGAGAGAGAGCTGTTTCACAGAAGAGAACAATGTACTCTCATAAAGCTCCCCAATAAAAGTTGCATATCCTCCATCTATATTACACGGCCGACGCTATTAAAACGCACTGAAATCGTAGCGTTATTCTGATTGGTTTGGGATTATCTGAACAATCGCTCTCGGCCAATAGACTGCTGAATTGTTTATAAGTGGCTCTCTTTTTAAATTAAGATTCCCCTTCTCTCCTCTGCTCGCACAGCGCTCTGCTATTCATTGTAGTATTTTCCCACATGTTCTGTTTTGTCGGCCATAAATCTCTTCCAAAAACTCCTTGTGTGCTCAGTTACAGTAGAGTGTTTTCGTTTTCTTTGTCTTTAACGATGTTCGATTATGGCCCTGGGAAATAAAGCTGCAATTAATTGCTATAGTATGGAATGGATTTAAGAAAAATTAAATAAATGGTTTAGTTACCATTCATCGCCGAAAACCCGGTGGGCCTAGTATGATTGATAATATAAGGCATCAATTAAGATAATTCTTCAAAACCAAAGTCTAAATGGGTTATTATGGTTCAGAGTGCCTATAAATGCCTTTAAGACTGAGACGTTATACCTCGGGGATGCGTACTATTTAAACAGAACTACTACAGCAAGGTACAAAATACCAGAATTATAAGTTTATAGATACGTCAACTATTTCAATAATTAGTTATCTTTTCTAATGATTCTCCAAAATTTAACACGTTCTTTGGATTTATATAAGCCGAATCGAATGTTTCCATCGTGTCAATTCTATTCTTTGGCAACAGCAACGTCGAGAGTGAGTTCTTTATCGTCTGGATGGTGATGAATGAATTAATGAAACAACGAAACAACCAATGGCGTTCGACGTTCGACGATGTTGGTCAAACGCCCTGTACTAGCGTCTAAGGGTGAGAGATCACTCCGTGATGGGGAACCCTCGTCGGCCCAGTCGGTTAAACGCCGAATCGGTCTAATGAATGGATTCCACATATTGTTTTCTCAGATTGTTCATTGATCAATTAGTTTTGTCATTGACGCCCAGCTCCTACAATTTTTATCGTTTCGCTTAAAGAATCCCTTTTTCTCATAATTTAATTTGTAATTCAATAGATATATGGCAAATTTCGGCAACACGAAAGAAACGCATGATGGTTGTAACAATCCACATGAACAGCTTAAAGATTTTAAAGCCTTATTGTACATGAAAAGTTTTTTTTGTACAAATTCCATGTACTCAAAACATAATTTAAATAACAAAACTGACAGCTATCAGAAATTAAATGCGGACCTCGTCCGAATAGTATTTTAATCTCTTGGCTACACATGGACTTTTCAATCAGAAAAGGGAACGGTCATAGTTCAAATCGTGGTATCATCACTCAGTTTATTCCAATGATTTATTTGGACCCCTCACTGTCATTATCCACGTTACCCTCACGTCCACGGCAGATGGTTAACCATCGGTCGCCGAGACAAAGGGTTCGGATCGATCGGAACAGTTTTAATCCTGTGATCGTCGCGGACCGTGTCATTACAGACGTGACCCACGCTTACGGATGTCAAATCATGCGCCTCTTTTTGTGGGGGAGGAAAACGCTTAAGAGACGGGTCGTTGTGATAAAAACAAAATGCGCAATTATAAATATCCGTGGTGCGCCTAAACGCGCCATTAGACGTTATTGTAGCTTTGTTCGGAACAATGAGCCTCCCAATTTGTCGCTGACCCTGCAATCACCGCCCAATCACGAGGATTGTCGCCCGCCCGCCGCCCGTCGCTCTCGCTCGTTTCCGAGTAAGATCCTCCTCTTCTGTGAACGCCGCCCAATATTCGTGACAATGTTGAAAACTCACCATTAGGCCCACTTTACATACTTCTCGGATTGGTTCCTTAAATGGTTCGGAGGATAATCTTCCGAGCGACTTCTCGTTTGGATTGTTAGCCTCTTACCGTAGCGTTTGTCTCCGGGACAATGGGCCTACTACGCTTTACTTGAAGCTTTAGCCTCTTTTACTCTGCAATGACCTATTGTGTAGGCTTACATCATAACTAAATCATAAAAAAAATTAAATAGAAACTTATGTCATATAGATTTGAATCATTTTTTTAAATGAAAACCCTAAAATTAAAAGTCTTTATGACTCTGGACGAAGATCCGTCATGCGGGTCACGCAAATAAAGCTTTACATCAAAGTATAACGAAGTTAACATTTTATAATAGTATGTAGTTCGGTAACACTTAAATAAAGAAAGGAGAACCATAATATCAAGTATGGAAGAAAGTATGGAGACTAATCAGCCATTAGATAAGTTCTAGTGGATTCTTCCAGCAGTTACAATAACTTCTTTACAATCAAACGGAAAGGGTGATAAAAGTAAACTGCACCAATAAACGTGCCAACAAAGAATACAAGGGCACAAATCGAGCGAGTATAGAGGTAACGCGATTACAGCAGAGCTACACATACAGCGGTAAAGTAAATCCGGACGGTGAATAACACATGACCGGGCGCATCGACATTGCTAATCCACTAACAACATATTGATTTAGTGGCCCCTTGGAAACACAATTAAATATCCATCGCATCCGCCGGCGTACGTGAACCGCCTCCATAGCGGGACAATGGGATTAGACGCTCAATCCCAACACATTTCTCTAGGTTAGCGACAATTTTTTATGGGTTTACGTGCCTGAGGTGCCGATACGTCCCGCGGTTTTACGACGGTCCACGACTATAAAGGAAACCGTCATTTTGGCTGATGGCATTGAATTATTTATTGTAAGAAAGTATATCATTGTAACCGAGTGGATTAAATATTGATTTATTCAGGTCGAAAATATTTTCTTTTGAATTAGCTTTTGGAATGACCATGTTCACCTTAAGGGGCCTAAGCCTCTCTTTTGAACAAGCTCTTATTAAAATTTGTCAGTGAATTTTTTACATTTTTTTCATTAACTGCCTTCTTGAATACTTTTGAAAATATTGTAAATAATAACACTTAATCGTAAAAATAAAGCCATACACTATGATTTGTTTCCATACTAAATTAATTTTAGCTTTATCCTGCTAAATCTTTAAGAATGTAACACACGACTCTGTATAATCATTAATAAAAATTTGAGTTATGCTTGTTACGTTTTTGGGATTGGATAATAGTGTATACAGTGGCTTGGAGTGTTCCACATATTGTGTACTTCATGGATTGTTACATTTTTGTTACATTATTGTTACATCTTTGGGATTGGATAGTAGTGTATAGCTTGAAGTGTTCCACACATTGTGTATTTCATCAATATCACACACTTTTACAGTAACAGAACTCGAATGTGGATGTGGTCGGTTATCCTCGAACGTGCCGGAAATCACTCAATATTTTTGATTTCTCCAGATTATTGTCATCGCGATAATGCGAACCAAGATCGATGGGAGGTACGTGAAGGGATGTAATGACGGTGCGATTGCGATCCGAGTGCCATAAAACAAAACGAGCCTTGTCGGACATGTCGGATTCCATTGTTCGCCGGCCATGACGTCAGACGTAATGAGGCCCCGGTGCTCTAGGCGCGTTGTTGCAGCCTGTCGTGTTTAACCGTCGTGACCGAGCTGATGCAAAGCGGCGATAACTGAAACAAGAAGACGACATAAGAATCAGAAATGAAACGATGGCTAGAGTCACGAGTGGGGGAGGGGCAGGTGCGCGCGCAGCCTCCAGCACTGTACATGGACTGCAGTATATACTATATACACTATCACGAGTAGTGTTGTCCAGAGCAGCAGCACTGCCGCTGATGACGACCGCTATTACATTTTCTACCGGACATCCCCTTGTCTTATAAGCAAACAAAGGACTAGGCTGATGTATACTCTTTGACTACCATCAGGCGTATACTACCGTAAAAATGCTTTTCACCTTCCCCTAGAAGGAGAAAAGCACCTGATGTTGATGGATCAAAGATACAATGGCTTCTCACCTTCATAATAGTATATATCTTGGAGTATTCCAAACATTGTGTTTTTCATCAGTATCACACACTTTTTACAGTAACACATTCCGGACGGTGGGATGAGTACGATTTGAGATTCGCGGACGCTGTTGATTCAACCAGGGGTGCCTACAGGGGGGACAATGACGCCTAATGCGTCATGAGTTTTTTTTGGGGGGGGGAGATTTTTTTAAACATTAGTTTTGTTAGCTGTATAGTACAGCTAAAACATACTAAGTTTACTATCAATAAATCATCTTAAATAAATTAATTACTATACTATTTAAATTACAGTAGTAAAAAAATTAAAATTATTCTTTTAAATGTACGAAATAGGGATTAAAACAACATACAACAACATCAAAACTAGTTACTCCCACCCCAATACAGTTTTGACTTTTTAAATTCTTTTAGGAGGAAGGGTGCATTGAAATGTACAGGGTTATTACAAATGATGTTCCTGATTTTGATCATAAATATTACTGGGCAAATTTGTTTTAAGACTATTTCAGTTAATACCATTAGAAATAAAAACTCAAAAATATTTATTTACATTGGTTTGGGAGCGTATCTGGTGTTTGTTAAGTCAATTTGTGTAAGTGTTGTGTAATGGCTGAATTTGAAGACAGGAAAGCTTTTTGTGTGTTGGATTATCACATTAACCAATCAGTTATTAGCGTGCAACGACACTTTAGGACTAGGTTTAATGAAGATCCTCCTAATAACCATTTTTATTTTAATCTGCAATTGGTTGGTGCACCTCCACATTACCACTTGGATTTTAGGGCTGAACTGAACAATTTGCTGCCTGAGAGGTGGATCGGGCGCGCTGGCCCAAATGATGACGCTCTCCTGAACTGGCCTCCAAGACCTCCGGACATCACTCCCTGTGATTTTTCCTTGTGGGGATACATCAAATATAAGGTGTACAAATCACCACTACCAGAAAGCATACCTGAGATCCAGCAACGGACTATTAATGCCATTGAAACAATCGATCAAGACCCTTTGATCAAAGTATGGCAAGAGCTTGAGTACGTGATTGACATCTGTCGTGTCATAAGAGGTTCGCATATCGAACATCTATAGTTCTGAGCACCTGTGACAAAAACTTTTGAGTTTTTCTTAAATTGTATCCATTTGATTTCTGTGTATGACTACTAAAACTATATTTTATGTATGCTTTAAATCATGAACATCATTTGGAATAACCCGTACATTTACTTTTTACGGAGGAAGTGTAAAACTGGTAACAGCAAAAATTTAATAGATCATCTAATAGAAAATTTTATTATTCCCCCTAAAATGGCCTTGATGTTTCTAAAGTTAGAGGGAAGTATGGGAACACGGCAAAAACTTCAATCGGTCGTAAAAAATAATAGACCAATCAAAATTAATTAATTATTCTCCCCCCCCCCCAACATCGCATTGAGGTTTTAAAGATTATTTCTAGGGGTGCAGTGGGCTTTGAAAAGTGGTATTACATATTCAGGAGGGGGATGTAAAATTGTAACACTTCAAAAACTTCAACTAAAAATGCACTACTTTCAGCTTTATAATTCTATATTTTTCATAATAAAATTACGTAATTACGCCTGGAGAAAGAGTAAAATAATCCCTAGTTCAATGTTCCACTCAATTTCCAAACATTACGATATTAAAAACTAACCCACGAAAACGGAAAATTTTAATTAGCGTTTTCATAATTGGGCAAAGTACAGAATTTTAAGCTCATTTTAAAGGCATTTATTAGTGTGAACAAAAACACATTTTTAAAAGGAACGTTACTCGAGAAGTGCAAGTGAAATAAAGAATACTTATACGGTTATAATCTAATTCTTTAACAAATTCAGTTGATTTTTTGTCGAAAATATGTCTATAATTTGCAGGTGATGCAACTTTAATAAATACATGTTTTTTTAAATGTTGTTTACTAAAATAGGATATCGTAGATGTATGTCGTGCGAGGGGGATATTTATGGTAACTTGTGGGAATTTTTTTGGGGGGGGGATTGGCGTCATACTTGGGGGGCATCAGCACCCATGGATTCGACTACACTAGTAGCTACAGGAGCAGTAGGCAGCAGTAATTATGCGTTGGAAACAAAAGATGGTGTGCAGGATTACACCCGTCTTTTCCATCAGTACATGAGTACCATCCCATTCAGGACAGTATTACCAGCGACCAAAGACACAATATTACCGTAGCACTTCCGTCGTTGTAGACGGCTGGGATTTTCTGAAGATGTACATACAGCCATCTCAGATCTAAACACACCTTCAATCACCCCTACAAAGGCCGGATTTACATGCTTCTGTCTGCTGTAGCTGCTTCCGCTAATGAAAATCCATACAAACCCTGACGACTTTTCTACTGGAGAAGGCACTGTATTCACTGCAGGAATACCTAAAAACTGTAGAACTGCTTAGAAGATATTTAAATTCAAATTGTCAATAGTGGTTTTCTCATATATTATGTGTATGTATTATTATATATTAAGTAGTCTACTATGTATTTTATGGAAAAGTCACCTGTCATTAAAATTGATGTTATGTGAAGTGGTTTTCTCATATATTATGTGTATACATTAACTGTTGTTATAAGAGCGGCTAAGTCGTCCTTTTCTTGGCATAAAAGAAACCATGGGCATACATGTAAATCCTCAATACATTATTTCTACTAATCAGGCATTATGAAAAATAAAAACAATTATAAAGATTTTTCAATGTGTTGAAATTATATATTTTTTGCGAATTTCCACTAAAGGGAAGAAGCTATTACCGTAGGTCTCATGGTGAGACCTAAGCCCGAGACCATGATAACTTTTCGTTTTGGGGCCACCATAAGCAAACAACACCATTCGTTCGAATTTATATATATATATATACATATACATATATATATATATATATATATATATATATATATATATATATGTGTGTGTGTGTGTGTGTGTGTCTAGCACGATAGCGGCTGTAAAAATGGGCCGATCTTTTTGAAATTTGGTACAGACGTGTAAAGTGGTAATCACTCGGACGAGTTCGTGAACCAGCCCGATCGGACCACCAGAAGGGGGGATAAAGGGGAAAACACCCCCAAAATGGGTTTTTTGAATTTTTAAAAAAGAAAAATAAAATTTATCTTTGGCAACATTGAATTCAGCTAAAAAAAAACAAACAATTTAGTATTTTGAATCACTGTTCTATGTCCATTGGTTACCGAGATATTGAAAGTGGTAAACACAGTACGTTGTCCCAATGTTAACCTTATAGGAAATAAATAAAATTCTATATCTCGCTTATTACTCAACAAATCTTGATAAAACTTGGTAAATGGCTTCTTGTAGTTCAGATCTACTAAATATTGAATTAAAACTACCCAGTTTTGATATACCTGTAGCAGCAAACCTGCATACTCATTCCCCATGTTATTCTTATGGGGCTTACCAAAACATGTCAAATCTCGCTATGTTGGATTGAAATATGTTGTTTTACATTTGAAATTCGCTGAGTATGCAGGTCTGCTGCAACGGGGGTATTGTTAAAACATCAACACATTAAGGGGAGTGCCCCTGCAATTTCTTAACAAGTTATTATTATTCTATAACGGATCTTTAAGTTTGGTCTCTTCAGTGTTGCAAACTACCTGTGTTTAAGTATTATTTAGCGACAACGAAACAAAAACATCAGCTTTCAGTTGATCTCTTCAAACAATTAAGACGCTTTAAAAAGTAGAAGTGGCTGCAGGTAAGGCGGGATGGAGAAGGGGCAATAACTAATTAGCGCGGCGGGAGGAGGGGGCGATGAGCGAGCGAACTAATTGGCACATAATTAAAATAATCACAAAGCAAGCCCTGATTAACGATGGAGGCGGTCGGTTAAACTGATTAGCGCCGGTAGAAAGCCATAGCTCGCCGCTGCTGGTGAATCAGTGAATGTAACAGTATAGCTCTGTATAAGTGACGTGACAGAGGAGCAGCGATCAGCGTTATCGAGCTACCAGCCTGCGGTGCAAAGCCTGCAGTGTGTTTCGTGGTTTGTTGAGTTGTTAATTCGACTACACTTGTGGCTACAGGAGCAGTAATTATTATGCGTTAAGAGAGCAGTTTATGAATTTTACCCTACGAACTTTGACCCAATAGGTGTCCCTCATAAGCAAAAAAAAGATGGCTTGTACAAGAAAGGACAAACAAACTAGCAGCAGACCTCTTATGTCTGATATCGTGATTGTTTAATGTACTTTATATTACTAGATTACAGTTGCGGCTTCGCTTCCATTCAACAGCTGCTGACATAGACCAAGTATAATTTTTCCATAAGATTTGTATTGACTTACCACTTGAAGTAATGTAGAAGTAGCCCTTGGAAAAAATGTAAATTTTGAGGAAACTCGGCAATCTACGCATCATCCCTTTAAATCTTGACACATAAATCTTGAAGTTCGGTTCAGTAGTCACTAAGAATTTAGACTTTCAATTCATTAATTAATAAGAAATAAATAAATATAAATATAGGATTTAATTGTTCTACAGTATCATGCATCAAAACCTCATTACACAGGATTACACAAATTAGACATTTAATTTATTCTACAAAACAGGAATTAATATGAGGAATACCAGCATTTTTACATAATTTGCTCCATTTTTAACTGGATGTTCCTGAATTAATCTATTATAATCCAATTTATGTTATCCTGTATTGTATACTTAGACTACTATTACTTTTGTTGGCAAGGCTGCATATTTTAACCGGAGTGTCAATGAAGGACGAATAATGTAAACTTGATGATATAGCTTTTTTAATGGTAAAAACAAAGCACTATAACAACAAAATACCCCCGTCGCAGCAGACATGCGTACTCAGCGAATTTCCATTGGATTTATTTTGTATATGTGAGCATTAAACTTATTTGAAGGAAAGTATTGTTTAAATGCGTTAAGTAAATACCTAATATACAAAAAATGTATATATTTAACCATTCATGAGCTTTGAACACGAGGAAAATTAACAAGGAGTACACATTGGTTTTCATTAGTAATACACTTTTGTAATACTGTACACTTTCATACACTCTTGTACATAAAAGACACACTTTCATATACACTTTTTTATTTTATATAATTCAAAGTCTTTTATTTTTTAATAAAAATGTAATCTTGTTATAGTATATAAATGTCAACAGACGTATAATCAATGAATTCAAATACTCAATACAAACAAATAACTTAATCTCATTAAAAAATTAAATTCAATTATATGGTCAGTTTTATAAGTAAAACACCCCTGTTGCAGCAGACCTGCATCTCCAGCCAATTTCAACAAAACATTTTATCAATCCTCATCGTTGTAAACATGCCATATATTACGCTACATTTTCAGGCAGTATAGACTAAGACACCCCCCCCCCCCCAAATGCTCATACTTTCTTTATTAAATTTTAAAATAATTTGTATTTTTTTATATTGTGTATATATTTTCTCCAAAATTTTGATTAATGAACTCTATAACTATTCAAAATAAACAGAAATAAAATATTGATGACCTGAAAATTTAATCATATGTTCAGAATTGTATTTTTTAATCTCTTAAATCAGGGTAACTATACTTTTTGGAGGGTAAAATTAAAAAAAAATTGACAACGTACTGTGTTTAGAACATCCAATATCTAAGCAACAGATTGACGTAGAATAATAATTCAAAATGCTAAATTGTTAGTTTTTTTAAGCTGAATCCAATTTTGACACTTAAATTTACAAGAAATAATATAAATATATTATATCCTTAAAAAAAATTTATTTTGTCAAAAAACCCTCCTTCAAACAAACAAAAGAAAGCTGCGATAATTCTCACAGCTTTCTTTTGTTGTCTTAAGACCATTATGCAGTCATATGCATGGCCCCAGAGCTGAAGGCAATGGTGATATGGCTATATGGAATAAAGCGTAGTACACTACTAAAAGGTAGGATCTATCCACATGTTTGGTAAGCTTCCTTACCTTAACAAAAATATTACACGGGACGTTTTTTTGCAAATCGACTCTACGTGATCACCCCAGCTTAGCTTAGAATCTATTGTAAACCCAAGAAGGAGAACATTGGATATGGCTTGTTCAAATGAGGGCCTTAATGTACAAACAAGCTTCTGCTTCTGGTAATGAACTATCATGAAATTTAGGACGTAAATCTACGTAAAGAAATCCTGCATCCAATATGTCGGATCGAAGATGGCGGCTGAAAATTAATATCCGATCAAAATGAAGTATTAACCATCCAGCAACTATCAGTTTTCAAATCAATATCTTAGGGAATTTTCTTTTGGATGCCTTAAATACAATTTTTTCAAAATCCGTTTCTGTTTTTTGGTCCTGTGAACTTCGTTCTTCGATACTGAACGTTTCCTAAGAATGCCACTCCGCCATATTTTTGTCCAGATCAAAGTATATCAATCATAACATTTGTGTCGGACCCTACTTCAAGGTAGTCACATGGCTCAGCGGCCGGACTACTTATTTCCAAGTACAACATAATGAATCTTCAGAACTAGACATACGTTTTTAAAATAACTCCTTACTGTTTAGGAACTCCTTAACTTTTCTTGGAGTGTAAATTGAAAACAATTTTAATTGGAAAGATAAAATTGAAAAGCTAAGTTAAAGTTGAATTCTGTTTGTTTTGCCATTAATATTTTCGCATTACTCGATATAGTATGGCTGCATTAAAAATTGTTCCTAATGGAAATTCCCTTGCCTTAATCAAGTACTGTGTAATTTTTGGAGAAATTCTTCACAATCAGAATATACTTTCAAAAGAAAAAAAGGGTTTTTAAGTTTGATGATTTTTTAAAGTAAACATGCCTTATGTAGACAAACTTGTAAACAGTTAAACATGTTAACTTAACCCTGTTTATCTATTTTAGAGTTTAAACGTTTAAACGCGAATAACAATAAATTAGTTTATTCCGAAAATGCTTTGAAACATAAACGCAATACTCAGCACACAATTCAAATACCCAATCAAAGAATGACCCTTTTTTTAAATCCTCCTCATATAGTGCAAACAAATCCTTACTAAAATCTGTAAAAATATCTTGGAATTCTTTCCAAAATTATGAAATTAAAGTTAAAAACTGGCTTACTAGAAAAAACTTTAACACCATAGGAGATAGTATAGTGATGTGGTATTATAAATATTGTAATTTACCCTTAAGGATATGGCTAGATTTTATGTTCGGGAAAATATGATTTTATCTTTAAACTGCTTTATCACAAGTCATATGTTTGCTGCAGAAAACCTTTTGCCTTGAATGTAAATTTTTATGATAGTAAATAAGTATGAAGCATGAAGTTTAATTAGTAATCCATGCTGATTGGGTCCGTAAAATTAAACATTACAACGCTGCAGATTTCCCTCAAGATCGAAATATCGACATTCGAACTATTGCGAAGACTACTGATATTGCAAATACAAAAACACCCCCTTTGTAGCAGACGTGCATACTCAGCGAATTTCAAATGCAAACATGTTTCTGTAATCTCCATAAGAACAACATGGGGAATGAGAATGCAGGTTTGCTGCAGCAGGTATGTAAAAACTGGGCTGTTTTAATTCAATAGGCCTATTTAGTAGATCTTAACTAGAAGAAGCCATGTACTAAGTTTTACCAAGATATGTTAAGAAATTATGAAGATATAGCACTCTTTTTATTACCCATGAGGATAACATGGGGAATGAGTATGCAGATTTGCTGCCACAAAAAAGGAAATTCCGGGGATTTTAGACTAAAATACATTACATCTCATCTAGATGAAGTAACAAACCAAGTTTTATTAAGATATGTTGAGAAATAAGCGAGATTGAGAATTTTACATATTTCCCATAAGGTTAACAACATAGGGACAATGAACTGTGTTTACCACTTTCAATATTTCGGTAACCAATGGACATAAAGCAATGATTTAAAATACTAAATTGTTTTTTCAAGCTGAATTCAATGATGCAAACCAAAATTTGATTATTTTTATTTTTCTATGTTAAAAACCAGAAAACCCATTTTTGAGGGGGTTTATCCCCTTTACCCCCCCTTCCAGTGGTCCGATAGGGCTGGTTTAAGAACTCATCCGAATAATTACTACTTTACACGCCTGTACCAAATTTCATTCTGATCGGACCATTTTTGCGAGCGCTATCGTGCTTACACACACACAAACACACACACACACACACACACACACACACACACACACATATATATATATATATATATATATATACACACACACATATATATATATATACAGGGTGCGGCAAAAGTCAGCGTACCGAAAATGCAGTTAAACTATAGCTAGTATTAACAGTATTATTTTAATGTACCTGTTAGAGAAGCTGCTCAAACTGACCACCATCATTGTCTATACACTTGTGGCACCTTTTTGACACTGATTTACAGATTTTGTTGCATAGTTTTGGTGTGAATAAAACATCAAAATGTTTCGTTATAAATTCTTTTAAATGTTCTAAGCTTTGAGGTTTCCTCAGAAAACACGTGTTCTTTTAACAAACCCCATATACTAAAATCGCACGGAGTTAAGACTGACGACCTAGCAGGCCAATCAATAGTTCCTCTTCCTCCTATCCATTCATCGAAGTTATCAAAAAGGCTCGAACATTAAGGATGTGGTGCAAACATTAAAAGCATTCATAATAGAAGTTAATAAAACAAGCCCTGCACTTGCCAACTTAACTTGACTATCACAAGTGGTATACTAACAAAACAAACATTCATCGGTAAAGAATAAACGAAGACAAAATAAACCATAAATAGATGATAAGATAAGCTAAGGAGTGACAATGTATTAGCGCGAGAGATAAACAATGGCGCTCACCGGCCTGCAGCGGTACGCTGACTTTTGCCGCACACGGTATATATATATATATATATATATATATATATATAAATTCGAACGAATGGTGTTTTTTGCTTCTAGGGGCCCCAAAACAAAGTTATCATGGTCTTCGGCTTAGGTCTTACCATGAGACCTACGGTAATAGCTTCTTCCCTATAGGGGAAATTCGCTAAAACTATTCCTTGAATGAAAGAGAGGGAACAATCAATATGAAGTAAAAAACCGTTAGGATGCAGGGTTTTCATTGGTAAGGGTTTAAGTAATCATAAATGAACAAAAATTAAGTTGAGTAAAAATTAAGTTTCATGTATAGCATCAATCAATTAAAAACAAGCGCGCTTGAAAAACTATAGTGTTTTTTTTTCATTGCACTACCAATTAATAACTTAATACTGTTTCATAAGTACCATTGAACTTTAAATTACGCTAAAGAACGAAGGTTAAATTTAAGCTTATTAGCTGCAGTTTTAAGAGTTTTAACTCGCATTTTCCTTTTTAAATCGCAATCAATTAATAAGACGTTATTCAATTTACTTTAAAACCAATTAAATCCCACAGGCACTTTTGAGCTTATCCTACTTTACACAGTTGAAAAACTCAGAAGATTATTTTCTTGAAACGAGTGACAATAATCACTGTTTCGACTATAAACCAACAAACAAGTTCTGTGTCTGACAGCCCTTCGATCAAGGAATTCCAACGATTACGCTTATCCGATGTCATTCGGACACTTAAGAATCGGACAGTTTTAAAATAAAACCTCGGCTCGATCCGGTTATTAATTTATTTATTCCCTCGAGACCAGCAATTCCTTACAGAAACCCGATACCGGATACTTAGGAGGGCTTTTAACATAAATCGGCTTAACGGCTACCGTCTATAGGACTCGGAGGACTCGGGGACAGGGCGGGCAGGTCTGCGACGGACCTGAGCCTGTACAACGCACACTAAAATATCTCCATTCAAAACACATGTTCACTTCACTAACTTACAAAATGAATGCAAATGTCATAAAATTTGCTTTTGATTACATAAGCTTTTTTATTTTAGAATCGGCGCGGGCTGTCAGTGCTTTGTCATTTTAGGGAGTAGTGTTGGAAATTGCGTTGTTATTGTTATATTGAATGGAGCCGATTATTGTTATTTTATGATTGAATAAATAAGCAGATTTATTTACAATAAATGTATCTTCAAACTAAAAAAACAGATTTTATAAATCCTCAATGATAATGGTTGGCTTGGAAAATATTTAAAAAAATGTTATGTGTAAGCTATGAATCGTGCGCAAAATCGACATGAACATTCATTTAGAGGTTTTCGTTATAACAATCGAACGTTGAACGCTTTTTAAAACTTTAATTATCAATATATTAATCTATTGATTCCTTTTACTGTGATAAGTTTGGGATTGTTTACAAATCAATGAGCTTTGCGCTATATTACATGTGAATCGCCTACGCCCGTGTTTGCAACTACTATATGTAAGTCTCATGTTTATATGATATAGAGTGTTCCCCACGTGTAAGTTTACCATAAGTACCAATCGATATAGGAAACATTTTCAACTAAACTAATCGTTAAATGCACTCAATTCAAATAAGATAATATAAATAATATTAACACATAAGTATCGCTTATTTTGAGCACTTTTAGTATTTACTAAAAGTAAGTAGTATTATGCATTTTTAACAGGTATAATAGGGTCTATACATAAAAATACAGAATAAAAAAATGTTTCAGATGGTTTGAAATCGGAATGGAAGCTAGAATTGTATTAATGAAGAAGTTTTCACTTAGCCGCATATAAAAAATATGTTTAGTTTACAAAGGCTAAAACAAAATAAAACATCCCCGTAAAAACAAAAACAAAGCCGGTGTAAAAGTTGTAAATGTGCAAATCTCCTGTTTCAAGTAACCCCCTCCCAAATAAAAGAAGAAAGGAGGGAACCAATTCGGAAAGACTTGTTAGAAGTAGTAAATAATAGATGGAAGTTTATTAAATCCCAGTATTGCGGGCTGTAGAGCCGACCGCCAGGCGCAGTAAAGACACAATCGCCTCCCCGCCCTCGCCCTCCATCGCACTAGAATACAAATCGTCTACGTTCAACTTAATTTGGTTTGCTCCAATTCGGTCCCTGACCGCCAACTACGCTTGGATCGTAGCCTCCCCCTCCCCTTCTATTCTAGCCATCCCCTCTCTCTCCACCTACGTTTTGTTACAGATATTTAGTTACATTGATCAAAAAGAATATGTGAATGATTGGTGTTTGATGGAGTAAGTGTTATCGTTTGATATAAAATAACATTTTAAAATTTACTGTATACATTTTAAATGCAGTTTTGATGCTCTAAGTCTATTTTTTACAAGGTAATTTGTATTATTTATAAGAGATCCCGTGCGGAAGCGAGTGTGGGATTTTAATGGGAGTACGGTAAAACTGACGAGATATATATCAATCTGTTCAATCAGTTGTAAAACTGACAAGATATATTATCATATTACATTATTATGATTATATATATCATAATATATCGGTAGACTTTCCTTAAAATTATTATTTTGAATCAATTTTACTAGCAGCCATTAAATTTAGCTTGAAAAATAAATAATCTAGATTTTTCAATTATTAGTACTGTATACTTTGAGCGGTTGCAGAGTCAGTTGTTTTTTACTTTCTCCCCCCTATACATAGTATATGGAGAAAGTATTGTTATCGTCAAAAGTTTCGAATTTGAGTTGTTAGTGGATATATTCGTTTTAGTGCTCCCTGAATCCAAAAAAGTGTTTTTTGGCGTGGTGTCTGTCTGTCTGTCTGTGTGTGTGTGTGTGTGTGTGTGTGTGTGTGTGTGTGTGTGTGTGTGTGTGTGTGTGTGTGGATGTAAACAAAGCTAGAGACGACACCAGTGGTCCGATTTTCATGAAATTTGGCATGTTAAGCCGTGGTATCTCCAGGCGTATTTTACATTTTTTTAAATTTTTGATTTTTAAGGGTATTTACCCCATAAAAACCCATAAGAATTACAAAAATCCAAATTTCTCAAAAACGGCTCTAACGATTTTGATACAAATTTCATGGTTTTTAGTGCTTAAGATGACAAACAAAATGACACGACCCGCATATCTGTAAAAGTTCAGGTTCAGAAGTTATGGGGGTTTAAGTATTAAAAAATTCATATTTTTCAAAAATTTCACAAAATCTGTGACCTCTCAAGAAAGTATACTTGCAACCATTAAATTTGACTTGAAAAACTAAATAATCTAGTATTTTGAATCATTAGTTTACGTCAACTGGTTGCGGAGATAATTGATATTTTAGTTCGGCGGTAAACGCAGTACGTTGTCCAATGTTATTCTTATGGTAAATATTAAAAACCGATATCTCCGTAATTTACTAACAGATTTTGATAACATTAGGTATACATTTGTGTGAAAATTAATTGTTAATTTGTTTTATTTCACTAAATATGTTTTCTGGTTTTAAATGGCTTGAAGGGAGAAAGTATGTGTCAGTTTCCTGATACCGTTTATTTCGTTTTGCAGCAGTACGCTTTTTTATGAGGAGTAGTAAAAAATAGAATTCTCTCTCAGTGTTTTTTTATTTCTTGAGGATAGATACCCCAACAATCCTTTTGTAATTAAAAAAATCTAAATTTCTCAAAAATCGCTCTTACAATTTAGTTTGAAATTCGATAGTTTCCGAACCTCAATTTGCCTTATTAAATGTCCAACCTCAATGCCTTATTAAATGATGACACACATACATTGTAATATTTCACGCTCAAAATTATAAGTCATAAAATTAAGAAATTTGAATAATGAAAAAAGAAGCATTTTTTTGATTTCTCATAAAATTTATTTTTTTATTCAAGCTATGAACAAATTCTATATAGTAACCGATCTCACTTCAAGGATAGTTGAAACAATAGGTAACAATGATCTCAATTCAATAGAAGTGCAATAGTTAACTATAGTATTGATTTTGATGTGTCCTCTTATTTGTTTGCAACAATGACTCGCACACAGGACGAAGGGATGTCTGCGGGCCGACCGTCAAGCCCTCTGCCCCTGGGGGGTTGTTTCCCGCCCGCCCCGCACCAAGAACGGAACAAAATAATATAAAAGCTGCCGCTAACCGGGTTACGGCCTTATCACCATTTGTATCCCCGCTCCTCACCCCAACAGCACAGACAACTTTTTTATGTGTGTTAAACCAAGTTTCCGGAAAAATTGATACAATTGTGTTCGCCTGAGCCGACAATTGAAAGTTTATTGACGAAGTCCGGCGTTCGTTGGCCCTCTGCTCGTAACCGCGGTTGGAACCGTGATTGCGGCGTTTGGGGCATACTTAATGAACTCGCTTTGCCTCGGATCTTCAAATAAAAGCTAAATGTTGTTCTGGATTTGAATGGAGGAGAATGCTGCAATCGCTTGAACAACTCAATTTTTTCTTCTAATATATGTATGTTGGGTTCGTTCTGCAGCTTAAATTAGATCCTGACAAATTCTGTACATAAACCTACAACCACACACTGAGAAAACATAGACTACATTTGTTTTAAATAGTAAATTTTATTTTGAATAATCAATCAATATCATTTTTATCTTCATTATTTTTTATCGAATCAATGATATATTTCAGATATTTATTTAAAGTTTGTGCAGCCTTATAAATCCAACGTTGCCTCGCCTCAAAATAAGAAATAATAAACCCAACATTATGCTATATTTGTGTTGTTCTTTAGAGCTGCTTTCTAATCCAAGCAACTTTTAAATATAACAGTTTAGTCATACATAGCTTTATTATATAAGGTTGATTATTATTGTATAATACAGGGTGTTTTTTTTAACGCAACCCATATTTGAGATTGAATAATGCACATATGAATGTGTAATGAGTATTGTTTTATTGATCTTTACATTTTATACAATCTATAATTTAAGTTTGATTACATTTAGTTTACATTATGTGCTCAAACAGTCCGCCATTGGCATTTGTATGAAGTTATGCTCTTTCAATCAAATTCCCGATCATGTGTTGCAAGGTGCCTCTTTAAATTTTTTGCATTAAATTTGTTATGACTGTTTTGAGGTGCCGAATAGCTTTTGAATTGGTTTAGTTTTGAATCACTACTTTACATGTCTGTGGCAAATTTCATTTGGATCGGGCCATTTTTACGCGAGTTATCGTGCTTAAAGACATACACACATTAAAAACGCAACCCAAGACTTGATTTTATCGGTGAAGGATTATTTCCCCCCAAGATCCCTGGATTTGATCCTACTATATTATTATGTTCTTTAGGGATACATACAAAGTAAGGCCTAAAAAAAAGTCACAGAATATTCAGTACCTCAAAACAAACAAAATAAATAATGTATTGTAGGAAATTCAAACAGGTACCTAGCAACATGTGTTCGGGAATTTGATGGAGAGAGTATAACTTCATATAAATGTCTCTGGCGGATTTTTTTAGCACATTATGTGAACTAAATGTGATCAAAATTAAATAATAGATTGTATAAAATGTAAAGAACCCTAAAACAATACTTATTTCATATTTATATGTGAATTATTCAATCTTAAAAATGGGTTGCGTTTTTAAAAAAAAACACCCTGTATATATTGGTTGTATGATATATATTGATTGATTATTATTGTAGGATAACGTATTGATGATAAGGTTTTACATGCTATTTTGATATGATGATGTAATATTTATACAATGAGTTTAGTATTTGGAGCTATCGTGTATTCTTTATAGTTAATTTAGATTTGTCAGTCAGTGGTAGAGTGAACCCGGAATATTATACGAAACTATGATTTGACAGGTATAAAAGATATACCATTTTAAAAATGTTCCTTTTCCAAGAAATTGTTGTTAAAAAAAACGGGGCTCTCTATATTCCTTAACCTTTAGCATGTCGAATGAAATATTAACTTTTAGTAAAAGTGATCTTTTAACACATGGAAGTTGATGTTGAAAAGCAGTTATCAAGTAAGATAATATTGTTTAAGAGACGTATTACGTAATTATATTCATTATTCTGTGTATACAGTAAGACTTCATGAATTTAGTACGCTTTATAGTGAGTTTCAAAGAAATGCATGTAAAAACTCTATCTTTGGTATTCATTCCTGCTAGTTGTGTTTTTAACACTGAATAATTCTGTGTTACAATCAAGAAAAATTATTTTTCTTGATTGTAACACAAAAATTAAATTACACCTATAAAACAGGTACATAACGTCAATAAATTACAAAACAAAATGAAACAAAACAAAGTCCATTCGGGTCCTGCTGTCCATCTGCGATGTTTGCATCAGACGTTCCAGGAAATTACGAGAACAGAAGTGAAAGACAAAGACGCGATGTGGCAAATACGTCTCGACAGGCAAATGTGATTAGCTCGGTTGGCAAAACTGTTCGATCAAAGACGATAAGCCGGCGAACAGCTGACTCGAGTAATGAAGTCGAGAATAAAAGAGATAATTGACAGAGAAAGAGCATTAGCGCGGCTGTCTTCTCCCGAGGGACGAAATCCCGTCTGCTTCTAACGGCCAATCGAAAATATTAACTGCGCGCGCGGATAATTTGATAGAGTATCTTTTGACTGGGGTCGGCGCGGGATTAGTTCGCGCTTGATGGCGCCCTGTTTAATAATTTTGTCTTTCGTTTGATAAAAACGCGACACAATCTTCAGTTAAGTAATTAAAACGTTATCAAGGAGATATTGTGGAAACGGTGTTAAAATTAATTTTAGTAACGGAACAGGAGGTGAGATAGAAGTAACCTAAGTGTAGAGGTTCTCATTTTTGGCGTGGTATTTTAATTAATACATTGGTTCTTGGGTCATAGATATAATGAATTTTTAAAGTTTATTAAATTAAAACTGTTCTTAAATTTAATTTTTTTTTATTTTAGAGTTTTAGTTACACTGGATTTTTCTTATTTAGAATAAAATTATTATTACATTATCGCGCTTGACTTAGCAATAAGTATTTCAGTTTGGCGAACACAAATATTAATTTGAATTGTACAGCCTTTGTCCATGGATTTAAGTTTAAACACGCATTTAAAATGTAATGAAGAAAATATCAATCGTAATTATTATTTTGACCTTTAATAAACTATAATATTAGGTGAGACAAACTTCTCGTATGAATTTATTTTATTTGAATGATGTGCAGGCGCAAGTATGCAATATAGAGACAGACCTCTGATAGCATGCTTGCGCCTGCCGTTATTACATCACGAGGTAACAAACCCCTGTCTTATTTTGACATGTTTTCTTGAAATCATATATTTTAAAGGCCCATTGTATTTAAGATTAAGTTTCAACAGCTCCTACTATTTCTCAACAAAACTTCTGACATGGAAAGTATCGAACAGGTAGAGATACATTACCTGAGGATTTAGATAAACATCCCTGACTTTGGAATAGCTTTATATTACAGATGGGAATATAATTTTAGAGAACTCACTCTTTTCTTAGTATTTGTTTTCTCTTTTAAGGTGTTAATGACCCCCTAATTGGAGTTAAAATAGTGTCTATGAATTTCGTGTCCCAACACTGAACCAAAAAGAAATCTTGTCTTTTAATGTTGGGCTGTGCCTATTGCATTTATAACTAAACGTTTTACAATAATTGACCATATTTTGGCTAAAATATAATTTGGTAAGTATTTTGACACCAAAAGAAGTTTAAAACTGGGCTATTGTTGGAAAAATTATAAAACATTTCTAAGACACTAAATCTTGGACTTGGGCAAAATATATTAGTTTTACTTCAGAACATGGCTTAGTTAATACTCTTAAATTAATTGTAAAAATATACTACAGCTTATATTACATATGTAACAACTTTATCTCACGTGAAAGATTATTATGTCCATTCAACATGAATTGCTGCCATAAAAACCATTCGTAGTGACTACTACAATTTTGGTAGACTTATAATTTGCTTTTGCTTCAGTTCCCGCATAGTACAATAAAGCAAACGGGAGGTTATACATCTATAATTTCACCACTTTTATATGGATATGAATATTTAACTATTACAATAACAATATTTCATATACCTTGAAGATATTGAAAATGTTGAGGTTTGTTAAAAATATAACATATTTTGATAGTGGATATAAACACTTCGATATTGGACGAAATTACCATGCAGGTACATTATTTTCCCTTGAACAAATTTCACTCTGCAGCCTCATTTGCCGTGCTTGGTTGTGGCTGGTAATTCGCATTTTGATAAGTTATCATCAATAAAAGTTATTTAGTGTTGCTTAAGTTTATGAATAAGTCTGAAAGTACTATTTAACTAGCTGACTGAAATGTTGATTGCATTGACTTTAGAATGGGTAAAGGTAAAGCAAAATGTAACGTTATAACGTACAGTTATTATTCATTCTTTTGCCTACGGTATAATTTATCCTACACTTATATAATCAATGCATTATTGTTTCTTTTCTTGTTTGAATGAAAAATTATCTGGAACCCGAAGGTTTACTTCGAAGTTGGAAATAAATATATAATCAATGGATTAAAATAGTTTTCTAAGCCAATCTATGTAAAAATAATTTTAAAAACTGTAAAATTTCAACAAGGGTTTCTAAATTGGCAACAAAGTACCGACAAAATATTATGATAAACTAAATTTTTAGTTCGGGCTTTAGGCACTGATGAAGGTCTGGTCTAGCTTACAAATGACACTCCAAGCACTAAACCCCCTAACTCCTATGAACTACGAGTTTTCGCTGATTCTTTGATTTAGAGCGAGCAATTATAGACTGAGAATTCATAGGCGAGTCCATTATTTAAAGAAAAATCTATCTGCGAATCCGTTAAACTTTTACTATTAGTAAGAAGATTTAACCCTTAAAACTAGATTATTAAACAAATCATCGGAGAAAATTATGATTTTAATAAATTTAAACATGATTAAAACCTGTAAAATGCTCATAATATTTAAAAGTTTGTTACTTTTTTAAGTGAAAACTACTGAAGGTAACTAACTGTTGTCTTTTTAGCATTTAACTATCAAATATTTTTTTAAGATTTAGATACATTTAGATCTATGAAATCTATGATTTTTTACATTTAGATGATTGAAATGGCGACCTACCCAGGTAGGAATTTTAAGCCAAGTGAATGACAACCAAATAAATAAGTAAATAAATAATGTATCTGACCAATCAAAATTTAAATTTTGTTTTGAAAATCAGCTGGCTTGAATTTTGATCGATCAAATAAATCTTTTACAAAAGATTTTTTAATTGATTGTGTAATGCGGGCCTAAGGGCTACGTACACTAACTACAGACTCAGTGCTAGACTAACTACACTCTTTTTATCGTGCTATTTCGAAGCTGAACTGCTTTGCTAACTGAAATGTAGAAAATGCACTTAGAGTTAAGTACCTCATTTTCAAAGTGGCTGACTTATTACTAGGAATATTTATCGCGAAACATATTTCTTGTGAGTGATGTAGTCGGACAGCCAATGGTGGGCTGCGTAACAAGCCAGGAAGTAGCCCCCTCCACAAGATGGCGGCCTTTAGTGTTTCCGTTCATGGAACAAGCAGCATTATTATACTAATCATGGTATAACCTGCTCTTGCCTGTTTCCAGGTAAATATTAAATCCTCTTTGGGGACGATTTATCGCGTTTTGTCCTGAACAGAGGAATCCGGTTTTTAAAGCTGAATTTAACCTGGAAGCTAACCCATCAGGCCACATCCATTGAGTTAGCTTTGGTTCCAACATAATAAGTTATTTAAAGCAAGTGTAAGTTAAAAAATCATGGCGACCATTTTCCACATCTGGTTATTTAAAAAAAACGCTACTTGGTTTAGGACCTGGAAATTCAGTTATCTTCAAATGCAAAAATGTTTATAACAAGAAGAGAAAAAAAGGTTTCTCAACGACGGGGAACTTCTTGAACTTCTTGAACTTCATTAAGTAGTGGTGAAATAGATTATTTAAGTTGGTTGGTAACAAAGAGTATTCAACGAAAAATTATTTTTAACATAAGTATCCTTGGCGATAAAATTAAAATATGTACTAATCTAAATACAATTTTATAGAACCCAATAATCAAAATATTTAGAACAAGTAGGGAAATTAATAAGAGCAAGCAAAAAATATCCCCATTGCAGCAGACCTGCACACTCAGCGAATTTCAAAGGAAAAAGAACGTATTTCAATCCATCACAGCGCTATATGACATGTTTTAGTAAGCTCCATAATAATAACAAGGAATAAGTATGCAGGTTTGCTGCAGCAGGTATGTTAAAAATGGGTGGTTTTAATTAAATATTTAATATATCTGAACTAGAAAAAGCCATATATCAAGTTTTATCAAGATATGTTGAGAAATAAGGAGGACATCGAGTTTTTATCTCCCATAAGGATAACATGGGGAATAAATATTCAGGTTTGCTGTCACGAAATTGGAAATATCGAGGATTTTAGACTATTACAATAATTAGAATATAATACTCTTGTACAATAATACAATACACTTACAATAATAATTATAATAATTTTGCCAGTAATTAGACATCATCTAGAAGAAGCCACAAACCAAGTTTTATTAAGTTATGTTCAGATGAAATTAAGATGTGTAAGAGTTTTACTTGTTTCCATAAGGTTAATATTGGGACAATATTGTGTTTACCACTTTTAATATCTCGGAAACCAATGGACATAAAGCAGTAATTCAAAATAATAATTTTTTTTAGCTGAATTCAATGGTGCTGACGAAAATTGGATTATTTTTATTTTTATATGTAAAAAACGCAAAAATTGCAGGGGGGGTTTATCCCCCTTTACCCCGCTTCCGTGGTCTGGTCGTGCTGGTTTGCGAACTCGTCCGGGTGATTACCCATCGGACGGGACCATATTTACGGCCGCTATATATATATAATGGCCAAAATTAAAATTTAACATGGTCTCGGGCTTAGGTCTCACCATAAGACCTATAAGATAATAGCTTAATCCTTTAAGGGTACTTTTAAAAAAGGGGTAAAAAGAGAGATGTATATATAAATAATACTATTGCTGCTCTCTATGTCCATTGGTTATCGAGATATTGAAAGCGGTAAATACAGTACATTGTCTCTGTGTTATCCTTTTGGGAAATAAGTAACATTTTATGTCTCGCTTATTAATCAACACATCAACATATATTAATAAAACTTGGTTTGTGACTTCATCTAGATGAGGTCTAATATAATATAAACTTCTTTAATATTTCTTTTCTCCCACTCTGCTTGATGGTGAACTATCTTCATGGTAAAGTCGGCGCGAATATAGTTAACCATGAAGCAGACTAGAAGAAAAGCTGCCTGCATACACGGCGATTGATGAGAAACCTATTTCTCAGCCGAGTCCCTCAATTAGCCCAATGTTCATTCCTCTGATTGAAGAGGAAGTAAGAGAAAAGATATCGAAAAACTCAACAAATTAAGAAAATGTTATATCTTATTACATATCTTTGTATTGCTAAGAAAAAGGAAGAAAAGATTTTTGCACTAAACTATTTTTTAAGATAATATTAGTTTATGAAACATATAGTATTTAAAAACAAAATTAACTTTATTGTTTGTTGTTATTAGATGATGATGGATACAGAATTTTAAGGATTCGAAATGTACTATTTATTTTATAAAGTACATTTATTATGAGTAATGATAAAATATAACTGAAAGTTCTTTTTTAAACACCCGGCGTATTTCAAACTTGCAAAAATGCACCCATTGAAAATAATTAACCTACAAGCTCTTATCAAAAAGGAATTGTCGAAGCGTTGATCAGCATTCAAATACAAGACGTTAATCGAAATTAGAACGTACGATTGCAAATTAATATTTATTAACAATCCTTAAATTACAGACTCTACGGATGATGTTTGATTTATTGACATATAAATGGCAAAAGTCAACCTAGTTTCAGCTAAACATTTTACATTTAACATAAAAAACTCTAAATATTTTAATATGGGGCAACAGTTTCCATTGATAAATGTTTGTTCTTTACAAATCCAACGTATAGATATTTTTGTAAAATGAAATTCTTAAAACTAATTAATCGAACCTTAGTGACCTAAAGGGACCATGGTCCCTAATTATTGAACATTTACTTTTACTTTCTCCCCCCTATACATAGTATATGGAGAAAGTATTGTTTTCGTCAAAATTTTCGAATTTGAGTTGTTAGTAGATATATTAGTAAATATATTTGTTTTAATGCTCCCTGAATCCAAAAAAGTGGTTTTCGGAGTGATGTCTGTCCGTGTGTGTGTGAGTGTGTGGATGTAAACAAAGCTAGAGACGACACCAGTGGTCCGATTTTCATGAAATTTGGTATGTAGGTATAAAGCCGTTGTATCTCCAGGCTTTTTTCCTTTTTTGACATTCTGCTGTACATTTCTGCATACGTAATTATGAAAACTCGCAGTTGTAGCAACTACAAAAATGAAATTCTGGATAATACTCTTCAAAGCCATGGAAGTAATGAGTATATATGTGATAATTGTAAATTATTAGTTGGTACGTAATTAGATGGCAATGTGCTGTGACGGGTTTTGCCAGTCTTGGTTCCCCCACACTGTGTTAACATTGATGATGAAATATACATAACGATCAACGATATAGCGATAAGGTTAAATAATTTTGTGATGGTTGTCAGAGAAAACTAGAACTGCTGTTTCGCAAATCATCTGTAATTTACCTGCTGCATTTAGTAACGCTACAAAGGCTTTCATGTTCGCTGATGACTTGGCTGTACAGATTAAGAGTTCTAATCTGTTCTGTGATAGTAATGTTATAGGTATGGTTAATTTTTTTGTTGAAGATTGGACTGCTGCCAACTCATTGTGCCTAAATATAAGGATAAAACTCAGGTATTACAGTTAAGTTTAGGCTTTAATTCAGAGGTCAATCGAGTTAGATTTTTGGGAATCACACTACTAAGTAATAGGAAATGGGATGCTCATGTACAAATGTTATGTACTAAACTGTCCAAAGGCATGCATTTTTATGTTGAATAGATCAAAATTTATTGTCACTTATGAGATAGGTACTTATTGCGGTGTACTATGCATATATTAAGAGTCACTTGTCATATAGCATTGTTGCCTGGGGTAATGATACCAATGTAAAGAAATTGTTTGTGCTTCAAAAACAAGCTGTCAGATAAATTGCTAATAATCTCAGGAGGACACGTTGTAAACAGTTGTTTAAATAATTTAGAATAATGACAATTACTGCTTTATATGTTTTTGAGTGCCTCATGTTTGTTAAAAGAAATTTAGCTAATATTCCTGTCAATAGTTCTGTCCATCATTATTTTACAAGGCAAGCTCAATCTTTGAGAATTAACCAGTGCGATTATAAATCCACTATAAATGGGTTCACTGAGTTTGGTAAAAGAATGTACGATAAACTACCTGCCCATATCAAGAAACTTAATGCTATGTGTTAAAAATCAATTGGAAAAACTATTTGATTGACTTGTGTCCATATACTGTATGTCCCAAAAGTCCTGGAACGGTTTAATATATTTTAAAGTAAGCCAGATATCAAAACAATATTTTGCATACCTTTTAGTATTAAAAAAAACTAATTTTTGATGTATGTGTCATTTCTGCCCCTGATGCCCCCAAAATTGGATTTTGGGGGTAGCCCCAAAATTTTAAATGTAAACCCCCATCGTGCGACTGCTTATTTTAAAGGGCTTATTAAAATAAACACAAAGCCGCAAACCGGAGGTCGATATCATGCTCCAGTCCAAAATGGCAGCCATTCAAAAATTAAAAAATGCTGTCCGTCAATTAAAATTGAGAATTTTCTGTGTTCGGCAATTCACATTTAAATCGAATGAGAACCACCAGAACACATTTTAACTACTTAAAAGATACAAAAATAATAATTTATTGTTGTCTTCATCAAGGCTCAACCCTCCAAAATGGTTTTGGGGGGGTAGGGGTTTGTCCAACCAATTCCAATATCAACTCACATCGTATGACCACTCACTTTAATTTGCTGAGTAAAAAATAAGCCAAAGCTTGTTTTATTTAAATTTCAAAACAGTTACCTTACTTGTAATAAATAAATGAATTTTGTCAGTGTCAAAATTATTTAACTAACATACTAATAGATATCCGCCTTAATGCGACCTTTGGCTATACCTGTAGAGGGTCGTCTATGCGTTACCTTTTAGAAAAAACCCCATTCAAGAAGTACCAAATATTTTTTATTTTTTTTGTTTTTCTGTTTTTTACTAATCAGTGATTTCAAATGTCCGCAAAAATCCAAATCCAAATATAAAATCACCATCACCAACAATGAATTTCAAACAAAGAACCAAATATTTGCCACAAAAATAACTAATTTTTTTTATTTCATTAAAACAAGCTTTGGCTTATTTTTTACTCATTCAGCATATTAAAGTGAGTGGTCATACGATGTGAGCTGATATTGGCATTGGTTGGAAAAACCCCCACTCCCCAAAAACAATTTTGGAGGGTTGTGCCTTGATGATGAGAATAAGAAACTATTATTTTTGTATCTTTTAAGTAGTTAATATATGTTCTGGTGGTTCTTATTCGATTTAAATCATGTGAATTGCCGAACACAGAAAATACTCAATTTTAATTTACTGACAGCATTTTTTAATTTTTGAATGGCTGCCATTTTGGACTGGAGCATGATATCGACCTCCGGTTTGCGGCATTGTGTTTCTTTTAACAAGCCCTTTAAAATAAGCAGTCGCACGATGGGGGTTTACATTTAAAATTTTGGGGCTACCCCCCCAAAATCCAATTTTGGGGGCAGGGGCAGAAATGACACATACGTAAAAAAGTAGTTTTTGTTTTTAGTAATAAAAGGTATGCAAAATATTGTTTCGATATCTGGCTTACTTTAAAGATATTAAACCGTTCCGGGACTTTTGGGACACACAGTAGTATTAATGATTTGTGATAATCAAAATATTTGACAATTTGTATTATTTGACGATACATTGTAAAATGTTCCGACGGTAAAATCTTGAATCTGTAATCTTTAATCTTGATTTTTTGAATTTAATGGTATTTACCCCATAAAAACGACAAAAATCCACATTTCTCAAAAACGGCCCAAACGATTTCGATAAAAAGTTTATGGTTTTTAGTGCTTAAGATGACAAACAAAATGATATCACCCGCATGTCTGTAAAAAATTCAGGTTCAGAAGATATGGGTGTTTAAGTGTAAAAAATCATATTTTTGAAATTTCACAAAATCTGTGACTTCTAAAGAAAATGTACTTGCAACCATTACATTTTGCTTGGAAAACTAAATAATTTAGATTTTAAATCATTAGTCTACGTCAACTGGTTGCGGAGATAATAGCTATTTTAGTTCGGCAATACGCTGTCCAATGTTATTCTTATGGCAAATATTTAAAAACCGATATCTCCGTTATTTACTAACCGATTTTGATGAAATTTGATATAACTTTGTGAGATGATTAATTGTTAATTTGTTTTATTTCATTTTATAAGTCTTATAATTTTAAATGACTTTCAGGGAGAAAGTATGTGTCAGTTTCCTGATACCGTTCATTAAATAAATATATTGTCTCATTGTATACAGAGTAGAAAATGTACTGAATGGCATTGAATGGTTTCAAAGCTAAGAATAAAAAATTATTTTCATTAAAAAATAGAAAAGTGCCCCAAGAAAAATAATCTAAGAAAAAAAATTAGCATAACCAGATAATCAATGGCAAAACTAATCGTTCCCTAATATGGATGGAATTTCTTCTTAGTTTTATGTAAGTGATCATATTTAAAAAAGGACTATGTTTGTTTATATTTATGACCTAAAAAAGGGGTTTTACAACATATATATTTTAATGTTTGCACATATGGTATAAATTACATTTCGTTTTAGCAAGTGAAGTAATTAATTGTTAATCTCTGAAACGCACTTCCGTGATCCTCCGACTTTAAAATAAACAACTTATTCTTTTATGATACCGAGGTAAGTTAAATTTTGGAACTTGAAGTTTTTACTACTAACATAAATACAAAAACAAATATTATGATACTTTGTAAAACACTTAACGACTATTATACGTGACACCCGATATAAATAATGCATGGTATGATTTGTTTGTATGTAAACTTCATAACTTACAAGTTCACACAGTTGTTGATACAGGGTATTTATTTTCTCTAAATACTTCACATAAAATGTTTAGAAGGTTAAGGAATGTTCAAATTTTAAAGTTTGAGTCCTAATAACGGAGACGGGGCTAGCGACTTGTGATCCAATAACGATTACGTCGTCTGTTACTATTGTTGGGGCGCTTCACCTCCCCCCCCCCCCCGGCGTCTGTTCACCGTCAAACCCTCAGATCATATCGCCCGCTCTCACTCGTCTAATCGAATTACAAAATAATCCCCCTGTTTGGCAGTTAACTACATTTACCACGGTCCACAAACAACTGATTTCAAAGTTTGCTTTTCGTTAAATAAAACAAAAGGTTTATAATATTCGTTCATCAAGAAGCCTTGAATTCAAGGCAGACGAATTAATGAAAAATTGTATTTTTATAATACTAAAAATACTGTCTTTGTGCAATCCAGCCCTACTTCAGCATTGAACACAACACAACCTTTTGCTAAGATACCTTCACTCTAATATAAAATGAGGTATTGAAAGGTCGATTTGCACCTAATTGAGCGTGATGACTCCACATGCTCAAAAATCCTCTAAATAGAAAATAACTGTCACGCTAATTACCATAACCATGCCAAAACCACAGACTACCGCTACTACATGCGTGGCACTACTGCATGCATGGTTTATTACCATAAACCATGCTAAAACCATAATGTTCCTTGTGTTCTTGCTGTGCAGTTGGATGAAAACAGGACTCGACCACTTTATTAATGTTCTTGAAATAACCTATTTCTGACTCAAAAACGAATTCGGTTATTTTTGTTGTTTAAACGGATTTAGAAGTGACGGAAAGGAATAAAGGTAGTAACGACCCGACAAGACAATATAGCTAGTCGGGCATTTGGTGGTTTGAGAAGGCAGTTGGCAGCGACGATTCAACCAGTCAGAACAACTAGTTGATCAGTTGACAGTTTGAGAAAGGAATGACGACCCGACAAGACAGAATAGCAAGACAAAACTCAGTTTGAAAAGGCAGTAGGCAGCGACGAGCCTATAGGTGTAGCTACTCGATTAGTTGGCAGTTTCGGGAGGCAGTAGGCAGCGACAACCCGACACGTCAGTATAGCTAGTCGATCAGTTGGCGGTTTCGGGAGGCAGTAGAGAGCGACAACCCGACAAGTCGGTATAGCTAGTCGATCAGTTGGCAGTTTCGGGAGGCAAAAGGCAGCGACAACCCGACAAGCCAGTATAGCTAGTCGATCAGTTGGCAGTTTCGGGAGGCAGTAGGCAGCGACAACCCGACAAGTCAGTATAGCTAGTCGATCAGTTGGCAGTTTCGGGAGGCAGTAGGGAGCGACAACCCAACAAGTCAGTATAGCTAGTCAATCAGTTGGCAGTTTCGGGAGGCAGTAGGGAGCGACAACCCGACACGTCAGTATAGCTAGTCGATCAGTTGGCAGTTTAAGAGGGCAGTAGGCAGCGACAACCCGACAAGTCAGTATAGCTAGTCGATCAGTTGGCAGTTTAAGAGGGCAGTAGGGAGCGACAACCCAACAAGTCAGTATGGCTAGTCAATCAGTTGGCAGTAGGGAGCGACAACCCGACACGTCAGTATAGCTAGTCGATCAGTTGGCAGTTTAAGAGGGCAGTAGGCAGCGACAACCCGACATGTCAGTATAGCTAGTCGATCAGTTGGCAGTTTCGGGAGGCAGTAGGCAGCGACAACCCGACAAGTCAGTATAGCTAGTCGATCAGTTGGCAGTTTCGGGAGGCAATAGGGAGCGACAACCCGACAAGTCAGTATAGCTTGTCGTTCAGTTGGCAGTTTCGGGAGGCAGTAGGGAGCGACAACCCGACAAGTCAGTATAGCTAGTCGATCAGTTGGCAGTTTAAGAGGGCAGTAGGCAGCGACAACCCGACAAGTCAGTATAGCTAGTCGATCAGTTGGCAGTTTCGGGAGGCAATAGGGAGCGACAACCCGACAAGTCAGTATAGCTAGTCAATCAGTTGGCAGTTTCGGGAGGCAGTAGGCGGGAGCGACAAACCGACAAGTCAGTATAGCTAGTCGATCAGTTGGCAGTTTCGGGAGGCAGTAGGGAGCGACAACCCAACAAGTCAGTATAGCTAGTCAATCAGTTGGCAGTTTCGGGAGGCAGTAGGGAGCGACAACCCGACACGTCAGTATAGCTAGTCGATCAGTTGGCAGTTTCGGGAGGCAATAGGGAGCGACAACCCGACAAGTCAGTATAGCTTGTCGTTCAGTTGGCAGTTTCGGGAGGCAGTAGGGAGCGACAACCCGACAAGTCAGTATAGCTAGTCGATCAGTTGGCAGTTTCGGGAGGCAATAGGGAGCGACAACCTGACAAGTCAGTATAGCTTGTCGTTCAGTTGGCAGTTTCGGGAGGCAGTAGGGAGCGACAACCCGACAAGTCAGTATAGCTAGTCGATCAGTTGGCAGTTTAAGAGGGCAGTAGGCAGCGACAACCCGACAAGTCAGTATAGCTAGTCGATCAGTTGGCAGTTTCGGGAGGCAGTAGGCGGGAGCGACAACCCGACAAGTCAGTATAGCTAGTCGATCAGATGGCAGTTTCGGGAGGCAGTAGGGAGCGACAACCCGACAAGTCAGTATAGCTAGTCGATCAGTTGGCAGTTTAAGAGGGCAGTAGGCAGCGACAACCCGACAACTCAGTATATTCATGTTGTTAAGCCTCCGAAGCTGATAAGACAATTATAAATAGGTTACGTACCTCCGTCTTCAGCTTCAAAAAAATCCAATTAAATCTGGACTACCATGGTTTCGACAAAAATATTGTCATCATCAGGTCCGTTTTTAAAAATCCAAACATCCGTTGTTCATTGTCAAAAAGATAGAATTCATAACAATTTGAAGCTGAAGACGGAGGTACGTAACCTATTTATAACTCAGTATAGCTAGTCGATCAGTTGGCAGTTTGAGACGAGCCGACTAATGGCAGGCGCTGCTCTACAGACAGCTGATGCATAGTTGATAGTGGGCTGTGATTGGCGCGACCCTGCACGATTGTTCACACATATTGTATGAGCTACACGATCCCCGATTGAGTACACTTGCTTGTTCGGATCAAGTCGAATTTAAACCTGTAAATCTTCGCTGAGAGGCTTACCTGAACTCAAAGTCGATTGATTACAAATCAGTAAGCAGTTATTGATTACCGTCAATAATGTAACAAGTAAATGCAGAACTGGACTATTCGATTGTCAGAGCTACGATGATATATATTTATATTCGGCATCCTCGAATCCTAATTTTATAGCTAAAACGAAAAGATTGTTATCGTACAAGGGCATAAAAGAATACTACAAGAAATTTTCAGTGTAGAAGCACTGAGAGCTTTGGGGATGAAGCTTCATACAAAATCAAAGAAAACTCAGATACATAATTTTAAGACAGAATATGAGGTGTGAAGTCAAAACTGGGATTAAAGTATAAAGTTTTATAGATTAAATACGCTCGGAATGAAACCTGTAGTAATAGGCTTGAAGACTATGCATTTTAATTTCTTCTTTTTGAATAAAGTGTGTTGAATGTTTTCGTGACTTCCTCTATGAACAATTAGACAACTCCGATGGTTGCCAAACATAATTTTTTTGTTATTTGATTTGACCGATCCTTCAAGCTAATTACCCCTATATAGAAGAAACTGTTACCGTAGGTCTCATGGTCTGACCCCCCCCCCCTCCGAGACCCGAGACTCATGATAACTTGGTATTTGGGCCCGAGACCATGATAACTTACTTTGGCGCCCAAATAAATAAAAAAAAAATTGGTTCGAATAATAGTTATGTATATAGCAAATAGCCAAACAGAAGACCCTTCGTGGTTAAAACTTATAAATAACCCCCGTTGCAGCAGACCTGCATACTCAGCGATTTTCAAATGCTAAAGAACACAGTTCAATCAAATCAAATTATATATACATATAATTTCGAATCATAGGTTTCACAATGAGACCTACGGTAATAGCTTATTCATTTAAGGAAAGTAGCTAAAAGGTAAAATGGTACTCGTAAAATAGGTTAAAAAGGTAAATAAATAAAAGTGTATATGTACTGTATACTATTGTTGCTCCCTATGTCTATTTGGTTATCAGTATATTGAAAGCGGTCAACACAGTACATTGTCCCTGTTTTATCCTTATGGGAAATTGGTAAAATTTTATGTCTCGCTTATTTATCAACATATCTTAATAAAACTTGGTTTGTGACTTCATTTAGGTTTCATCCTAAAATTCCTACTATTTACATTTACGTTGCAGAAAACCTGCGTACTCATTCCCCATGTTATCTTTATGGCAAATAAAAAAAGAATTCGATACGGTATCTTCCTTGTTTCTGAACATTTCTTGATAAAACCTGGTACCTGGTATATGGCTTTTAATAGTTCAAATATACTGAATATTGAATTAAAACCACACAATTCTCACTAGCCTGTTGTAGCAATCCTGCATAATCATTCTCATGTTATTATCAAGGAAATTACAACATCATGCCTTATGTCGCTTTTGTTGAATTGAAATATGTTTATTTGCATTTGAAATTCTCTGCTCTGAGTATGCAGGCCTGCTGCAACGGGGGTATTCTTAAACTACTTACACCGCCATGTGGAAATGGAGGTGAGCCAACGCCAAAGAAATTGAGTAGTTTAGGCTTCGGAAGTTGCGGCTGAGAGCTAATTGGGCGTAAAAATCAGTTGTATATGTCGTAGCCATTTGCTGTAATTGGGCACTTCATGAAGAGCCCAACGCAGCCCGGGCACTTCATGAAGTGCCCAGCGCGCCTGGGCACATAGTGTAACTCGATTATTACGATTAAAATTACAGCATCTGCCCAACGAAACTGGACACTTCATGAAGTGCCCAACGCTCATTCGACACATGGTGTAACTATTGAGGCATGTTGGGCAGTCGATTTCAAATCTTTGTCAAAGCCAATCTTAATGTTTACATTAAATCCCAATGTCCGAGTTAAAGTAGCCAATGTTACTGTTTCCTGTTAAACCTTTTCATATTTATTATTTATTTATTCAAATCAAAATATTTTAGCATCGGTTTTAGTTGCAAACGCCTTTTGAAAATATAATTAGTCTACGTCATATTTTGACAATGAATTTGTTGCTGTATGAGTTGAGTTCAGACTAAAATAAACTGTTAACAATCTTAATCTAGGATAAAACATAAACACTTACAATTGGTTTTAGGTTTAATATAAATATTGTGGGTTTCAAATAGTTATAAAATCAAACAGTAGTATAAAATATTATATTATTGTATATTATATTATAGTGTTATATTATTGCATATAAAAATAATCTATTTGTTCAGACGATGTCGATTACACAATGTACTTGTGAATAAAGACAAATAAAGATATTCTATTCTAAATCGTAGGTAATGCGCTATAAAAAAAATAATGATTAAAAACCGAACCGCTACAATTTTCTAGTAACCGCTTACTTTTGAATGACGTTTAACATTCATAGGTTATCCCTTTAGACAATTCTTCATATGAATTTCCAAATATTTGAGTTAATAATATAAACTTAGACTTTTTAAGCTATTGATGTCAGTAGGAATATAATAAAAGGCATATTTTTGAAAAACTGTCAAGTAAACAGGACTGTTCAAGTATTCTGACAGTACTTTGTTTTTTTCATATCCTACAACCAAATAAAAATAATTACATAGCCTTGATGTAATGATGTTATGTTAATTCATTCATTTCAACATAAAAGAAAAACTAAATTGTCGTCAATGTTGATAAAACTGAACAAAAAACGAAATAGTAAAATTTTATATAAATTAATTTTTTCCAATTTCTATAACAATAAGAAACTAAAGAAATTGTTTTATTATTTTTTCAAAGACTCTTATGAATTTTTTGTTTTACCATGCTATATTTTAATCTTTTATAAGTTTATAAAGGGTGACTGAGTAAGAAGTTAATAAATTAAAACATGAAAAAATAGGTTAATGTTAATATTTATGTGTTATGTTACATACAGTGTGTGAAAAAAGTCCGTCCCCCCCTCCTTATTTTTTTGTTTGTTAAGACAAACAATTAACCTTTGGGGAATGAAACTACCTCAACCCAAATTATTTTTTGATGTTACCAAAAATTTTGGTTGTCCCCCAAAAATAAGGGATTTTGGGGGCAACTCAAAATTTTCAAAATGCAAACCCCTTTTGAGTGACCCCTCATTTTAAAGAGCTTTCAAAAAGTAGATGAATGGTGAAAATTGGAGGTCTCTATCGTTTTTCTATCCAAATTGACAGCTTGTCAAAGGTTTGAATGTGCTCGCTGGTTTGAATGCACCACATCCTTGAAACCTGGCGTCGAGGACATTTGGAGTTTTAATTAACCTTTGGTGACGTAAAAATGAAACGAGCCTGGGAAAAATGTTGTTAATTGAAAAATTAATCTCTTTTGGTAATATTTAAAATTTTGAGTGTCCCCCAAAAATGGGGGATTTTGGGGGCAACTCAACATTTTCAAACGCATATTATTACGCCTTTCGAGTGAACCCTCATTTTAACGACTCCTAGAAACTTTGACAAGCTGCCAATTTTGATAGAAACACGTTAGCGACCTCCAACCTCCACCAATCGCCTATTTTTTTAAAGCTCTTTAAAATGAGGGTTCACTCGAAAGGGGTTTGCATTTGAAAATTTTGAGTTGCCCTCAAAATCCCTCATTTTTGGGGGACACTCAAAATTTTAAATATCACCAAAAGAGACTAATTTTTTATTTAACAACATTTTTTCCAGACTCGTTTCATTTTTATGTCACCAAAGGAGAATTAAAACTCCAAATGTCCCCGACGCCAGGTTTCAAGGATGTGTTGTATTCAAAACTTTGACAAGCTGTCAATTTGGATAGAAAAACGATAGAGACCTCCAATTTTCACCATTCATCTACTTTTTGAAAGCTCTTTAAAATGAGGGGTCACTCAAAAGGGGTTTGCATTTGAAAATTTTGAGTTGCCCCCTAAATCCCCCATTTTTGGGGGACACTCAAAATTTTTGGTAACGTCAAAAAATAATTTGGGTTGAGTTGGTATAATTCCCTAAAGGTTAATTGTTTGTCTTAACAAACAAAAAAATTAAGGAGGGGGGGGGCGGACTTTTTTTACACACTGTATAAATGTAATAGTTAAAGTGTTTCATGTATTTTATTTTATTGAAGCATAACATTTAAATTGACTGAATTTTCTGGTTTGTGTTTTCTGAGTTATTTTGGCTACGCATCACTATTAATATTATTATTTAAACAACCGTTTGTTGTTTGAATATTAATAATTTTAATAATTATGTGTAGCCAGAATAATTAAGAAAACATAGAAGAAACCACGATAAAACATACAGGCAAGAATTATTGTCTGGTTTAATGGAAGACAATATTAATCTTAATATGTTTTACAAAATTATTTTAAAATGATTGTATTTTGAAAATAATACATCGGATACTACCAACAGCAACGTAAACAGCAGTTTTACGTGTTAACGTAAAGTGTCCAACATCTGAACTGGACATATAGTGTAAAAGAAATAATTACAGCATGTGCCCAACGAGCGTTTGGCACTTCATGAAGTGCCCAGTTTTGTTGGTCACATACTGTAATTTTTAATGAACCATTCAATTACACTATGTGCCCAGGCGAGCTGGGCACTTCATGAAGTGCCCGGTTAGCGCTGGACACTTCATGAAGTGCCCAATTACAGCATGTGGCTACGACATATATATAGTCCAGTAAATCTACGCAAAAAACACCCTTAACCTAGAACAAATTGCAACACGAGCGTTTTTGGTGGAAATCTTTCCAAAAAATGTGCTTTTTAACATATCCAAAATCGGACAAAATCGGTCCATGGGAAACTCTCTAAAATTACGTTTCAAAATGGCGGATTACAATGGAAAAATTTTAAATTAAGTTTTACTCTTAGTTTTCAACTACACCTCTAGAGATATAAAACTATAAATGCAACAGAAAACCGTTAGGGGGCTAATACTTCATTTTCATGGGATTTTAAATTTTGGCCGCCATCTTGGATCCGCCATATTGGATTCAATTATTTTTCTTCAAATACAAAGGTGGACATGTGACACATCATTTAGAACTAGATTTTTACGCTGATTCCAATGCTGAAATCCGTTTTCAAAAATCTGTTTTTGTTTTTAAGATATAACGAATTTATTTTTTTAATTTTTTTTAATTTGTTAAAATGCTCACCAACTTAGACCAAACTGCAACACAACCGTTTTTCATAAAAATATAACAAAAAAAATACTTATTCAATCATATCCAAAATCTAACAAAAATCGGTCTACGGGAAACCCCCAAAAATCACGTTTCAAAATAGCGGTTTTTTTAACATTGGGAAGTTTTTGAAAAAAGCCACTGGGCTGCATTTTTATCTACATTTAACAAGATATTGAGTTGGGACCACCGCCAATAATTTTTGAGTGGCTAGTCGTGCATTTTGTCTAGGTAAAAAATTTTGGCCGCCATCTTGGATCCGCCATATTGGATTTCAAATATTTTTTTCAAAAGTAAAGGTAATCATATGACACATCATTTAGGACTAGATTTTTACGCTATTTACAATGCTGAAGTCCGTTTTCAAAAATCTTATTTCGTTATTAAAATATAACGAATTTATTATTTTATTTTTTAATTTGTTAAAAAACTCATAATCTTAAACCAAATTTCAGCGCAATCGTTTTTTAATGGAAATCTGCTAAAGAAATACTTATCCCGATACATCCAATATCGGACAAAGCAAAATCACGTTTCAAAATTATTTTGGATCCAATATGGCGGATCCAAGATGGCGGGCAAAATTGAGTACCCCCTCAAAATTAAGTATTAACTACCCAATAATGTTTGGGGGTGGTGTAAAATTGATATTTGAAAAAATATAGGAAAAAGGTAGGGGGGCTATTATGGGACACCCGGAATAAATAAATATATTTATATATATAATTTATTTATTTATGTATGTATGTATTTATTTATATAATATGAGATAATAGTATATTTCATTACAAGGACCTAAAGTGACGCTTTTCGTACAAGGTCAAGTTTTACAACCGAGGCTGTAAGCCGAGGTTGAAAAATGACCGAGTAACGAAAAGCAGCTTTAGGTCCATGTGATGAACTATATTTTTCGTTATATTGCTCAATACAATACGTAAACTACTTAAGAAAACCAAAATGTTACAGCTTGTTTACCTTTAAAGATGCATTCAAAAGATGCCACCGTCTTGTTCTTGCTATTTGAAGCAATCAGCTGATTGTCTGCTTCATTTGTGTTAGGGTAGACTGACAACAATGAACAACTATCGACGTATCGAACGCATGTAATAATCGATTGGTGAAATGAGCGAGTTTCACATAGTGATTAAACTGACAACAATGAATGTTTCGATTATTTGTAATCGAATGAATATTGTTCGATTATTACGACGTACTCGGCACTTTTTGACTTGTATAGTCCTAGGACCATAAAGAGTCAGCTGGTATCGAGTACATCAGCTTTTAATTCCTAGGAATAAAAAGAGTGTATTTAGGTCCGGAAAACATGCATTAAAAACATCTGTTTTTGAAGCAGTATAACGAACAAGTCGTTTCGGTGTTGTTTTTGTGTAAGTTGTTTCAGGTAAATGAAAAAAACGAGGGGAATAGGCTGAAATTTCGCACCAAGGTATATCATCTACCCTGGCAAAACATGGGTCTACCCAGGTCCTTAATATCCCTTTAAGTTTCACCCCGTATGCATTATTTCTCACTAGTGTTTTGAATAATGTTTGTAGTTTTTATTTGGTTTCCATGGGAACTATAGTTGATTTTATATAATATGGTCATAGCAGTTACGATAGCAAAACTGAGTTGACAAGGATTAATAATTTCTAAATAGAACTAAAATACTTGTAGTGGTCTAAAAAAATCCAATGTTTCCGTCAATATTGGAAAATATCTCTAAAATGGCCGCCTTTTGAAACGGCTAGAGATAATTTAGTTCAGTTTTCCTCAAAATGTTCCGTTCAGCAGGACGTGTAAAATGATATAAAACGTGGTATAGGTTTACTTAACAATATTGTGCTATTTTTACCCTAGGCCTTAATTTGTGGATCACCCTGTAGATAAATCGCGATGAACAAATTTTCAATGAATTCTACATATCTGAGTTAGTGGAGGACAATTATGTTTAGCATTCCTGGACTACACAGTTTCCCCTTTAAAATATAGGTAAATGGTTGGTTTTATTAATACCCTGTAAGCTTTAAATGTGACACAAAAAATAGTTACAAAAAATTAATAAAAACAATATTACTCACTCCAAACTTGTCCGATTTTAATGATCAATGGCTCAAATGAAAGCTGATAGCTCATTGAGTGTTTTGAAACCATTCAAACGTATATTCCTTAAATAAAACTGGAGATACCCGTCCTTAACTAAATTAAAAATTCTGAAAAACATTATTTTTATGTTGAGTAAAGGTCCATAACTCGCATCTAACTCAACCTATTTAAATGGTTAAGAGCTTAAATTAAAGCCAGTAATGTACTGAGTTAATTAAAACCTTAATTAGGCCTGAGTCTCAGCTAAATTTGGAGATATAAGTCTTTAAGTGGTGACAAATTTCGAAAGTTAGAAGAATTTAAGTTGTATTATGGATCATAACTCCATTTATATTAGTCAGATTTCGATTAGTCATAGTTCATATGAAAGCTTATACTTTACCGAGTAATGTGACACCAGAAGGAACTTTTTAACTCATTTCAAACCTGAGATATAAATCTTTAACAAAAAACAAATTTAAAAAAACAATTTTCATGTAGCATTTAGCTTTATAGCTCGTTTCACACTTGTCCGATTTTAGTGATCAAAAGCCCAAATAAAAGCCAAAAATCACTCATCATTTTAAGATCAAAACGAACTGAAAGCCTTGCTTGGTTCCTGAGATATAAGAAAAATAATCGTAAAAATGTTATTATTTATTTAGCCCCCATAAGAAATGTACAGGGAAGAATTTTATTTTGAGCATATCTTAAAAACGAATCGATATTTTTGAAAACGGACTTCAGCATTGCAATCAGCGTAAAAATCTAGTTCTAAATTATGTGTCACACGACCACCTTTACATTTGAAAAAAATAAAATAAATCCAATATGGCGGATCCAAGATGGCGGCCAAAAACTTTTACCTTGTCAAAATGCACGACTAGCCACTCAAAAATTATTGGCGGTGGTCCCAACTCAATATCTTGTTAAATGTAGATAAAAAATGCAACCGAGTGACTTTTTTCAAAAACTTTCCAATGTTAAAAAAACCGCCATTTTGAAACGTGATTTTAAAGGGTTTCCCATGGTCCGATTTTGTCCGATTTTGGATATGTTAATATGCACATTTTTTTGAGCAGAATACCGTCAAAAACGCTCGTGTTGCAATTTGTTCTAGGTTAAACAGTATTTTTACTGGACTAATACCGTATCCACTTGCTGTAATTCATGCATGCGTTGGGCACTTCATGAAGTTACCAACGCTAATTGGACACATGCTGTAACTATCGCGACATGTTGGGCAGTTTCTACAAATTCTTTGTTAAAGTTAAAAATACCCCCGTTGCAGCAGTCCTGTAGGCCTATATTAATTGAATTTCTGATGCCTAGAATCAAACTTCAACCTAACTTATGCGACCTTTTTAACCTCGGTTTATGCGATATATATGACTTTTATTCGCCCTATAAAAATAACGTGGGGAATGAGTATGTAGGTCTGCTTCTGCAGGTATGTGTGAAAAATGGGTGGTTTTAAATGAATATCCAGTGAAAATCAGCTATGGCCAAAAACTCAGTTTTATCAATATACGTTAATAATTAAGTAAGATATGGAATTTGATTTATTACCCAAAGTAGATCGTGATGAATGAGTATGCAGGTTTGCTGCCACGGCAACCTAAAAATCGAGAATTTTAAGTTAATATACAATATATCTTAACCATACAATGAAAAATATATGTCCAGCAGAAATCTATTTTTAGGAGATAAAGTATAGCAAAGAAACAAGGCAGAAAAACCTGACAACCTGCAAATTATGAGGCCCGTCATGATCAGTTATCTACTTAATTAGCTGCTGAAAAAGCAATGGAAAGAGTTTATAGAAATCATACGTAGAGAATAAAAACTGATATTTTAATCAAAATGTGGTCTTCAAAAAAAATAAATAAATAAATAAATAACCGGAGAGGATATTTCCATTTATATACACTAAGTGTATATCGATGGATATTTCTACTCCAGCATAAAAAAAACTTGTGAACCAAAACTATAACATATATTTCTCATTCACAAATAAAATCTTTAAGCACCTCGTGCACGAGAATTAACAACCTGAGGTATCACATCACGGAGTATCTGAGTATTGAGACTGTCTGGAACCGTATTGAAATTTATTACATGCACCAAGTTCCTGTAATGGCTACTGTATTGTATGCTTCATTATCTTGCCCCAATTCCCTACATCATATCTTGGATTATATAATCCAAGACCATCTTGAACTCTGGTCCATACTGTCCCCACTGTCCCCAGTTCAGTCGCCATACGGTAGCCGAGTTAGTGTTCTCGCCACTATCGCGTCACGGCGCAACTATTAACCGCACATCATTACCGCGTACTACACCGCCTCTATCGCCACCTCGCGGGACTTAATGCCTGCTATATATTCCTCGCTCATATCTACTCCTCTAAGTGGACCGTAATTTATGTCTCGTTTATCTCCTGTTTTAATTTCTCGGTGTCGCCGTATTGAAGTCTTTTCATCACCCCTATTAACATTCTTCCAGACGCGGTGCTCTTATCGTATCGACGCTTTTAAACTGCCTGCTCTCTCCTAGCGCGACGCTCGTTCCCCTTTGTCACCATCCGGTACAGGCAACTTGCAAGTTTTAATTGAAAATAAAAAAAAACTTAATTGCGTTTCTATTGAAATAGTTTATGACATTTATGATATAAATGTAGTGAATGTAGTGTGAAAAATAAGTAGTTTGTCCTTAGCCATTTGATTTTGTTCAGGGGCGTACCTCGAAGGAGGGGCATATTGGGATACAGCCCCCCCCCCCCCGAAGCGCCTCAATTTTGGAACACTTGAGGGAAGATTAGCCTAATTCCGCTCATTGGGTAGGAGTGGTATCACTAAACTTGCCGTAAAACAGAGAACACTAAAGATAAATTATTCAATGTACTGACATAATGTTTTTAAATGGTTATATTCTGATCTACGTTTTTAAGATAATTTATTCGGTGATTAACGTAACAGGGTCTTTTTACCGATTGCGGTAATCGTGAGTAGTTGGCGGGAGAGGCCTACTATAGCATTTTAAGACACAAACGCGCTCATTTACCTATCGCAGGTTTTATTAAGACTGGTGAGAAAAATTTTGCTAAAGCTGGATCAGACTCAAAAGACGATCGTGCGAACCATCGGCCAAGACGAAATTCAAAATGCACTTTCAAAAATTGTCATCCCATTTTAGTGAATTTCCCCTGTAGGGAAGAAGATCCGTATAGGTCTCATGGTAAGACCTCAGCCTGGGACTATCATCACTTTTCGTTTTGAGGCCCCCAGTAGCAAAAACACCATTCGTTTCAATTTTTGTATAAATTAATAAATAAATCATCTACATAACTATAAAGCAGCATGTGTAACTCACTCACTGAGGAATTCAAATTATAATAGACTTCTCAATGAGCTAGAAACTTGAAATTTGGCACGAATATTCCTTGGTTGGTAAAGCTACGGGAAAAATTCTCAAAACAACAAATTTTAACCCCCAAACCCCCCTAAGAGTGAAAAGGGGGAAATTTTTTAATTCTGAAAAAGTGCTGTTCATTTTTTGTATTTAGCGACTAAACTAGAGGTCCTATAAAAAAAAGAACACCAACTACATTGAAAATTAAATTTCCTAAAACTTTTGTCATTTTGCCTTATCACACCTCCTTCACACTGAGAAAAATCTGGCCAGCAGAAATCACCTTTTTGTAATGTAAATTGATTTATGGTGAATACCACATTATAAATGTTAATAACACTGAATAAAAAGGGATATTTACAGTATTGATAGTATTAATTATAAATCAAAAAAGCGAAAAACGCAAAACGGATAAGGTTTTTGAGAGAAATGCCTTAAAAAAGTACTAAACACAATTATTCGGTGTTATTCGCAAGGGTGTATGGAAGTTATCACAAATGCATGGTGAATATTACATTATAAAAGCGTTTCATCCAATCTCATTTAATAAAAAGTGTTTTTCGCAGTTACAGACAAGGTTTTATTTACAGTTTCAAATAGTGATTTTACCAACCAGTGGTTATTCTCTAAACAAAAGGTGTATATTACAATGTAAAGGTGATTTTAACTTCAAGGTAAAAGGTATTTTATTCCTCGTCCCTTTTTGTAAAGTTATTTTCACAATATGTATTGTGCATATCATCACTACAGATTCAAATTGGACCGTTTATTTTTCAGTTACCTACAAGCAGGGGAGAGAAAGGGTACGCCTATAGTATAGTCGATATAGTCATGTGTTAATAATTCTGCAGTGTTAAAAGTTTAGATAAAGGTGCATCTTGGTGTAGTGTTTTAGTGTGTATGCTTATAAATCAGTCACGTTTTTCTGTTTTGTGAAAGTGTTAAACAAGTGATCTTTCATCCAATCGTTGGACTTCAATGTGGATAAGCAATAACAAGGTATCTTGGGACGTATAGAAATATTTGTAACTGTACATGTTGTATGCTGTTTATTAACTTGTATAAAAATATTTTAGTTTATGAAAATATTTTACTAAAAATAAATAATTTTGTTGAAAACTATTCAATTCAACTATTCAATTTTTGTTGAATTTGTTAATATATACAATTGTTTCATAAATTAAGGGAACGTTAATGAATATAAGGGAAGTTTCGTATGTATATGATTAGTGTAATGAATTATTTTTTAAAGCTACTTGCACTTTACAAAATTTAAAAGAATATGTATGTTAAAAATCTATACTGACGAATTCAAATTAGATGAAGGTTTTTGATTGATGCAGTGAATTCCTAATTTTACTTTTAACAGTTAATTTACTTCAGCATTTCTGTTTACTTAATTACTTAGTTATATGTGACAACATTTATCCCTTGATTACTTTTCACTCCTCCATTACAGTAATTGCATATTAATATGTTTTTCCTTGTTTCAAATCTCAAACTCAAATACCCCCATCGCAGCAGACCTGCAAACTCAGCGGATTTCAAATGTGTACAAAATATGTTCATTCAACTTAAGCGAGATGTGACATCTTTGTGTACTCTCCATAAGAATAACATGGGAAATGAGTATACAGGTTTGCTGCAACAAGTATGAAAAAACTGGATGGTTTTAATTCAATATCAAGCAGAGCCGAGGAAGAAGAACCCATATATCAAGTTGTATCGAGATATGTAAAAAGATAAGGAACATATGGAACTTTTTCCTCCCCATACAGATAACCTGGAGAATGAGTATGAACGTTTGTAGTTCATTATTTAGAGAAAAATATCCTTTATGTATAATAAAGGAAGGCTTTTGATATATTTTCCAAAACATAGTCTTCTTTGATCAATAGTCATATACTACACATCACATGTTTTATAGACAAACAATAGTTTATACATTGAAAGATTTCTTGCAGCTCATTTTTATTAAATTCGCATTTGAAATTTTCTGCAGTAGGCTCAATTATTTTCAGAAAAAAAAATAACAGGCTGTAGTTTATGTTATTTATAAACAACATATTTATATTTATATTGGTTATACGGCCGGTATACAGCAAAATATTTTCCCATTCTATATAAAGCCAACCTATATTTTAACACTTATAAAATAAATTTATTGAGTGGTTGATTGAAGATATTGTGTATTTTTTTATCAATAAGTAGGCTATAAACCTTTCAAGTTACACCTGAGAGCATGAAGAATACTTCTCCTGAGCGATCTTAGGTATGTATTAATAAATTTCCCTAAATACGTTTATTTATTATTGTGAGCAAAGGAAGGTGTTTATATAAAAGAATGTTTTTGTACAGCGTTTTGGGGTATGCTGCCGAGATGGTTTAGCGAAACCCGTAACCGCTAAAATTGCGAAACGAATCGCTGTCGCAGAACTAGGGGTTGAGTTTCGTTGAATTGGGCCAAATTTTCGCAAAAACGTCTTCAAATTTCTTTCAGTGACTGTTTTGAAGTGAGTAAATTACATAAAAATTATTTAAATAAAACTGTCATTTATATAAGTGAAATTTACAATTGACAAAATAAAAATCACATTCTAAAACGTGAAAATTGCAATTTAAAATGAAGAGAAAATCACATTTATAAGGTAACTCTTGAATTTACCATCAATAGTGATTTTTACCATTTCAGCTGATGGTGATTTTCACTATTCCGTTAAAGGTGATTTTCCCCTTTCTTGAAAAGGTGATTTTCTCCTGTAAAGGTAATTATAGCAAGTCCTTTATAAGGTTATCTCCGCTAAATGGTAAGGTAATTTTCACCCTTAACTCAAATGGTGAATACTACAATATTTCCAGTCACTATATTTGTTTGGTGAATTACACATTCAAAAGGCTGTCCCCACTTTTTGGCGATTTTCTACTGAATATAGTGTGAAAAACATCCAAAATTAAAGTAATATTCACATTCTATTTTTCTCAGTGCACCCTCAAAATGGCCTCTAAATTACAAAATATTTTTAAATGTTCACTTTTTTTGTTGATTTGTTTTTTTTTTGTTGATTTGTTTTTTTGTCTGGATATCCACTTTTTTACACGGAGATAATTAGTTTGACCTTCCAGGTTTATCATTCCCTGACTTTACCTTTACCCTAAAAACGACCACCAAAGTTTAACTTTCGTTAAATTTTAAGTGTTACTCGTGATTTTTATTTTTCGGCGATATTTTTTTTCTCTGAGAGACAAAATTTTTAAATGGAGGTATCCAGTTTGACCCTTCAGGTTTATTCATGGTTCGTTTGCCAACTATACCCCATTCGTTTGCCACCTATACCCCGTTTCAATCTCTAAAAAAGTCCCTTAAAAATGAACTTCCGTTTATTTTATATTTTCCTTGCGGTTTTATTTTTGGGCAAATTTATTTTTTGTCTGAGAAACCTACTTTTTGACACACAGATAGTCCGTTTGATTTTTCAGGTCTATCGAAGATTAGTCGCCAACTACTCCGTTTCAACCCCTATAAATTCCTCTAATGTTAAGCTATAGCTGAATTTAATTTTTTTGAAGTTTTTATTTACATTCTGTTCTACAGAAAGACCAATATGTGAATCTTACGACAAAATAACGTGAGTTAAAGGCCAACCAGTGTTTGCACTAACAAGTGCCCTGAACAGAGGCGGACAGGCCCTAACACCTCGGGCAACAAAGGTGTTTCGGCAGACGTGCTACTTACTATTGCGCCGTTTCCGCTTGACATTATATTGTTTCTTGACATCTAATTGGCTAAAAAACAATTACTCATTCCTCGTGTCCAATGACTGCAGTCGATGTAAATAAATATTTACATCGATGGGTGTGGTTGTTTATTGGTTGGTTTTTTCACACTTTTCAGTCACATTCTTGTCCAATTAATTGTATTATAACTTTTTAGTGACCTTCTTTTCTGAAAAAAATTGCTCAAATGAATTTTCCTAGTAACACAGACAAATGCCTAGGACCGTAATATTTTTTCATTCATTTTTATTTTGATTGGTTACAATATTTTTCTGTGCAAGGTTGTAAAAACGAGGTCTATTATAATGATAAGATTGTTTATAGAGGGTCATGTGTGGTCTTGGGAAATGACAAGGCAAATGTATTACACAGGCAATAAGGTTTTTCTATAACTAGACTGTAATCAGTGCTCCTTTAGAAAAAAATGCTTTGAACTTTAAAAATATATAAATTTTGCAGTGGAAGTAATTTAATTGAAAAAATATTGGTCTTGAGTCCTCGAATCTGCTTGTTTTCATGATGACCCTTACTATGTATTTCTGTAGAGTTATAATTGGCTTGAGCGTAGAAAAGTATGCCCCTCCCCAACATGAAAGGTTGTACATTAATCTCGATCCCACTAAAGCATGATATAAATTTACTAGAATCTTCCTGGGACACAGATCTCGCAAGAAAAAAAATTTGCAATCAATATAAACTCAATATTTATTGAGTTTATTTTTTAATTTTGAAATATGATTCTTCCAAGTTCATTTTGAATCTATAATCAGTCCTAGGTACTTTATCTTATCCACTTGATCAACATGGGTGGATTTCTGGGAGTACCCGGCACACTGTAAGTTTTGCTGGTTTTTTGGCAGAAAAAGGGAGTTCTAAATGAGTTCTAAATTTTGCTTCATATAATTTTTTTAAAATTTTCCTTAGAAACACTAGAATAACTAAGAGCAGTGTCATCAGCAAATGAGGTGACGGCATAGAGTAATAATGAACTTCGTAAAGAGTTGGCACTCCCATGTTAACTCGGTCGTAAGGGAACAGTAGCGCTATCTGTTAAAAGTGCTACGAACTAAAAACATCGATGCGATATATCGATGGTCGTCGATGCGACATATCGATCGTCGTCGTCTGCTTTGTTTATATTTTCGTTTTCTTATTTTGTTTGCTAGACTTTCAATTTTAATGACTTTACCGATTTGTTTAGATTAAATTGATTAAGTACGTTTGTCGCTAGTGCAAGTTGTTTCGCGAAATACCGTACTGTACTGAGTGATTCATATTGTGCTTAAAGCGCAAATGAATCACGCAGTACAGTATTTCGTGAAACAACTTACACTAGTGGCAAACGTACTTTAGGTATTTTCCCACTCTCAAATTAATTCCAACTCATTTTGGTTGTGTACACGTCGCGTCGTGACAGAAAATCAGGGGAAACGGAATAGGAAGTTACCAGATTGTTATCGTGGTTTTGATTGGCTGATTCAGTGAAGAAGAAGAAATCCATGTTTTTACAACGACATCTAACTAAAGTGCTTCGAACTAACCCGCTACAATAAGCTTACCACTTGGCTCCATTTAAGTGTCAGACCGGTGGTGACGGCCCCATGGAATTTTACCTCACAAAGATCAGTGATATAAATAAAAAAAAGGATCGGTCCTAAGACAGACCCCTGGGGCACACCATATTTAATCAAACCAGGATCGCTAACAACCTCACCAATTTTCACCTTTTGATTTCTATTGTTTAAATAGCTATGAAACCAATCATGGGGTGGATCTCTAACACCAGCTAGCCACATCTTTTCCAACAGCACACAATGATCAACCGCATCAAACGCTTTATTGATATCAAGAAAAATAGCTGCTGTTGCTTCTTTATTATTTAAGCCTTCATATTTTTGTTCTAGAAGTTTTAAAAGAGCAACCTCTGTTGATAATTTGTCCATAAAGCCAAATTGGTTTTTGCTAAAAAAGTTATTGGATATTAAAAATTTTACAAGACGTTTTTTAGCAATTTTTTCAAGTATTTTTGCAAATACAGAAAGCAAACTAATTTGTCTAAAATTAGAAAGATTATCTTGTGATCCTCATTTATACAACGGGATAACAATTGCACTTTTAAGGCAATCAGGAAATACACCTTTTTGCAAGATTAAATTAATTAAATGGGTTAGTACTACTATCATATTAGTGGAAATATATTTTAAATGAAAGATGTCAGATGTCACACTGTCGAATCCTGGGGCTTTGCCATTTTTTAGGCTTTTAATAATATCCATTACCTCAAATTCTGTTTTTGGAGTTATATAGAAGGATCTACCTACGTATTTTAATTTTAGCGAATTTCCCCTATATGCAAGAAGCTATTACCGTAGGTCTCATGGTAAGACCTAAGCCCGAGATCATGATAACATTTCGTTTTGGGGCCACCAGAAGCAAAAAACACCATTCGTTCGAATTTTTATATATATATAAATTTATATATATAATATATAAATAATATATAAATATATAAATTTGTTTGGGAGAAAACTAGACCCCCAAAAATGGAGTTTTTTAGTTTTTCACATAGAAAAATAAAATTAATCAAATTTTGGCTTGCACCATTGATTCACCTCGAAAAAACAAACAATTTAGCATATTGAATCATTGCTCTATGTCCATTGGTTACTGAGATATTGAAAGTGGTAAACACAGTACGTTGCCACAATGTTAATCTTATGGGAAATAAGTAAAATTCTATATCTCGCTTATTACTCTACATATCTTAATAAAACTTGTTTTGTGGCTTCATATAGATTAGATTTAATGTATTTTCGTCTAAAATCCCTGAAGTTTCCATTTTGGTGGCAGCAAATCTGCATATTCATTCCCCACGTTATCCTTATGGGAAATAAAATAAATGCTATACAGTCGAGTCCCACAAACCCGGACTAATGTGGACCGGATGGAGTCCGGGTTTGTGAAAATTCCGAGTTATCAGGAAATGAGTAAATACCCCCGTTGCAGCAGACCTGCATACTCAGCGAATTTCAAATGCAAAACGACATATTTCAATCCAACATAGCGGGATTTGACATGTTTTGGTAAGCTCCATAAGAATAACATGGGGAATGAGTATGCAGGTTTGCTGCTACATATATATTAAAATTGGGTGGTTTCAATTCAATATCTAGTAGATCTGAACTAGAAGAAGCTATTTACCAAATTTTATCAAGATATGTTAAGAAATAACCGAGATATACAATTTTATTTATTTCCCATAAGGTTAACATTGGGACAACGTACTGTGTTTACCACATTCAATATCTCGGTAACCAATGGACATAGAGCAGTGATTCAAAATACTGAATTGTTTGTTGTTTTGAGCTGAATTCAATGGTGCCAGCAAAAATTCGATAAATTTTATTTTTCTATGTAAAAAACTCAAAAAAACGATTTTTGGGGGGGTTTATCCCCCTTTACCCCCCCTTCTGGTCGGGCTGGTTCACGAACTCGTCCGAGTGACTACCACTTAACACGTCTGTACCAATTTTCATTAAGATTGGACCATTTTTACGGCCGCTATCGTGCTAACAGACAAATATACATATATATAAATACCCCCGTTGCAGCAGACCTGCATACTCAGCGAATTTCAAATGCAAAACAACATATGTTAATCCAACATAGCGAGATTTGACATGTTTTTTGTAAGCTCCATAAGAATAACATGGGGAATGAGTATGCAGGTTTGCTGCTACAGGGATGTTTAAACTGGTTGGTTTTAATTCAATATTTAGTAGATCTGAACTAGAAGAAGCCATTTACCAAGTTTTATCAAGATATGTTAAGGAATAAGCGAGATATAGAATTTTACTTATTTCCCATAAGATTAACATTGAGACAACGTACTGTGTTTACCACTTTCAATATCTCGGTAACCAATGGACATAGAGCAGTGATTTAAAATACTAGATTGTTTGTTTTTTTGAGCTGAATTCAATACTGCCAACAAAAATTTGATAAATTTAATTTTTCCATGTGAAAAACTCAAAAAACCAATTTTGGGGGGGTTTACCCCCCTTTACCCCCCCTTCCGGTGGTCCGATCGGGCTGGTTCACGAACTCGTCCGAGTGATTACCACTTTACACGTCTGTACCAAATTTCATTAAGATCGGACCATATTTACGGCCGTTATCGTGTTAACAGACATATATATATATATATATATATAGATATATAGATATATATATGTGTATAAAAATTTGAACGAATGGTGTTTTTTGCTTCTGGGGACCCCAAAATGAAAAGTTAACATGGTCTCGGGCTTAGGTCTTACCATGAGACCTACGGTAATAGCTTCTTCCCTATAGGGGAAATTCGCTAAAATAAGAAAAAATAAGAATAGTCTCTGTTATTTCTATAAGAAATAATTTATTGCATAGTAAGAAATACAAACACCCCCGTTGCAGCAGACCTGCATACTCAGCAAATTTCAAAGGTAAAAGAACATATTTCAATCCAAGATAGTGAGATTTAACATGTTTTTGTAAGCTCCATAAGAATAACATAGAGAATGAGTGTGCAGGTTTGCTGCAACAGGTCCGTTAAAACTGGGTGGTTTTAATTCAATATTTCGTAGATCTGAACTAGGAAAAACCATATAGCAACCTTTATCAAGATTTGTCAAAAAATAAGGAAGATATAGAATTTTTTATTTCCCATAAGGATAACATGGGGAATGAGTATGCAGGTTTGCTGCCACAAAATGGAAATTTCGGGGGTTTTAGACTAAAATACATTAGATCAAACTACATGTACCACATGTAGATCATGCACATGTGATCAACCACATTAGATGAAGCCACAAACCAAGTTTTATTAAGATATTTTGAGAAATAAGCGAGATATAGAATTTTACTTATTTCCCATAAGGTTAACATTGGGACAACGTACTGTGTTTACCACTTACAATATCTCGGTAACCAATGGACATAGAGAAATGATTCAAGATACTAAATTGTTTGTTTTTTCGAGCTGAATTCAATGGTGCTAATTAAAATTGGATTATTTTGATTTTTATATGTGAAAATCCCAAAAAACCCATTTTGGGGGGGGGGGGTTTATCCCCCTTTACCCCCCCTTCCAGTGGTCTGATCGGGCTGGTTTTCGAACTCATCTGAATAATTGCTACTTTACATGCCTATGCCAAATTTCATTCCGATCAGACCATTTTTGCGAGCGCTATCGTGCTTACAGACACATATATATATATATATATATATAGATAGATAGATAGATAGATATATATATACAAATTTGAACGAATGGTTTTTTTGGTATCTGGGGGCACCAAAACGAAAAGTTTATATGATGGTCCCGCGCTTATGTCTTACCATGAGACCTACGGTAATAGCTTCTTCCCTATTGGGGAAATTCGCTAAAACTACATCATCAGTTACGGTACAAAAAAAGAAATACCCCTGTTGCAGCAGACCTGCATACTCAGCGAATTTCAAATGCAAAACAACATATTTCAATCCAACATAGCGAGATTTGACATGTTTTGTTAAGCTCCATAAGAATAACATGGGGAATGAGTATGCAGGATTGCTGCTACAGGAGTATTAAAACTGGGTGGTTTTAATTCAATATTCAGTAAATCTGAGCTATAAGAAGCTATTTACCAAGTTTTATCAAGATATATTGATAAATAACCGAGATTTAGAATTTTACTTATTTCCCATAAGGTTAACATTGGGACAACGTACTGTGTTTACCACTTTCAATATCTCGGTAACCAATGGACATAGAGCAGTGATTTAAAATACTAAATTGTTTGTTTTTTTTGAGCTGAATTCAATGGCGCCAACCAAAATTCGATAAATTTTATTTTCCTATGTAATAAACTCAAAAAACCCATTTTTGGGGGATTTATCCCCCTTTACCCCCCCTTCCGGTGGTCCGATTGGGCTGGTTTACGAACTTGTCTAATTGATTACCACTTTACATGTCTGTACCAAATTTAATTAAGATCGGACCATTTTTACGGCCGCTATCGTGCTGACAGACACACATATATATGTATATAAATTTGAACGAATGATGTTTTCTGCTTCTGGTGGCCCCAAAACGAAAAGTTATTATGGTTTTGGGCTTAGGTCTTACCATGAGACCTACGGTAATAGCTTCTTCCCTATAGGGGAAATTTGCTAAAACTTAAAGAAAAACCAAAACTGTTTTATAAGTGTCACACCATGCTCTGGCCTTGAATCTTAGTAGACTTTATTGCTCTGGCAGGCTTTCCGAGTTATCCAGAATTCCGGGTTATCGAAGTCCGGGTTTGCGGGACTCTACTGTATCTTCCTTATTTTTTGACATAGGCCCTATCTTGGTAAACTTAGTGTATGGCTTCTTCTAGTTAAAATATACTTAATATTCAATTAAAACCACCCAGTTTTAACGGACCTGTTGCAGCAACCCTGCATACTAATTCTGGGTAGGTCGCCATTTCAACCAATGTATCTAATGTATCTCCATGTTATTCTTACGGAGCTTACCACATGTCAAATCTCGTTATGTTGGATTGAAATGTGTTCTTTTGGATTTTAAATTTGCTGAGTATGCAGGTCTGCTGCAACGGGGGGTATTACTTTGTCATTGAGACACTGAGTTGATTTCCCTAACATACACAAATTATTTCTCAGTACACCAGCAATATTTAAAAAGAAGTTGTTAAAAGCTGAAGCAATCTCTTGTTTATCAGCAATCTCTTGTTTGTCAAAATTACCATGATGTTCCTCATCTACACTCGAACAATTAGATGCTATCTGTTTCTGAAATCCCTTTCTTTTACTGATTTTACTTCCTTTTAAGCAAACAACAGCAGTATGGCCTTTAACATTACATGTAAAACAAATAACACTGCGTAATCTACAATTGTTGGCCTTGGGATCTGTCTTACCACACCTGATTCATTTACCCTTTAAATCCTGTATTGACACAGAGTCACAAGAATTTTGTCTGTTCTTATACATTTTGAAACCTTATTTACAGTAGCTGGAAATATTTCATTATTACCTTGTTAGGCTTCAATATGGCCTTATCGCCCAAATGGAAAAAATGTTCTGGGCCAGGTGCTGGCCAGTACTGTGGCAGTACTGTACTAGACAATACAGGCCAGCAGTACTGGCCAGAACCTGGGCTTTAATAACCAGGTCCTGGCCAGTAATGCCCCAGTTCTAACCTGGGCAACCAAGATTTCTGACCACTACTGCCAAAATAGGACATTTTATTTATAGTTTTTTATTTATTTTGAAATATTAAAAGTTTTTCTTTAAAACTTCTATGTTATTTGCCTAATGATCAAAATTTAAAAATTAAATAAATACTTTTAAGGAATTGTATTACCAAATTAGATAATGTATTGAATTATTTGCATGTTTGATTATCTGTACTTTGTAAAAAAGTACACAAATACTTAGGGTATATTTGTATGACATATCATAGTTTTATCACAACAATCACAAGTTGATTTTTTAGCTACCAAGGACAAGCCAAATACTTCGCATTAGCATTGTATTCTAGGCATCAGAATGGCAGAGTGGTGTACGTCCCTATAGCCGATTCAAAAAACTGATATGTATGGAATAATAATACAACAGTAATATAAAAGTAAAAACGCCATTGCAATAACCGAGAATCTCATTCCAGTCATGCTCACATTCACAGGAAACGTGCTCGACGGACGGACGAACCCTCACTCACTCACTCACACACACACGCACGCACGCACGCACGCACGCACGCACGCACGCACACACACACACACACACACTCGCACTCACACAAGCACCCATACGCAGTTGCAATCGCTCTGTGACCTTGACCCGTAGGTATACGGGGAAGTAAAGAAAGTCTTAATTTGATCTCGCCCTATTTTCAGTAGCCACCTGTCAAACATTTTTTATAAGTGCGGTTGCTTCAGGGTAGAGGATATTTAATATGATTCGGAAGTCGAGGGAAAACTTAAAATTAGCTACATAAAAAGATGAGGTAGTATTTACTGTTTTATTCAATCGAGGGGCAACAATACCGTTATTGATAGCAGATCTTGTATGAGAATATGTGTGAGCAGGACGACGGAACAAAGAATTCAGGTTACTGCGGATGTATAAAATTAACGTTTTCATAAAAAGTTGGTGGATACTGAGTACTTTAAATTCATCAAATAAAAGGTTTGAAGGATATCGTCGATTTTTTTTCAATGCCGCTTTTATGATCGATTTTTGGGTAATTTCTAATGGCGTTAAATACTTTGAAAACATCTGCCCCAAGCTAAAATTCCTTACTGTAACAAAGACTGAATATGAGCAAAATTTACAATTTTAATCAGATCTGTAGCAATTATTTATATTCAAAAAATTAAAAATAAATTTACGCAGCTTATTCCTTTAAAATGTAATATGTCCAGCCCACTTCGGACGATTATCGAAGATAACACCGAGATATTTATATTCAGCCACTCTTTCAATACACTCACACGTTTTACAGTCATTCGCCCTGTCACTCCCACATGTATGTAAACGTAGATACAGGTTAACTGGATCGTGGTTGGCTCTCAGAGAAATAGGCATATGCTTTGTTTTTGAAATATTTACAGAGCCGGCTTTGATCAAACCACCACTTGACAGAGGATAGGCCCCGCTCTGCAAAACGGTACGCTTCCTCCCTGCTGTCGCCCTCAAAAAGTAAAGCTGATGAGTCATTAGCATAAAGAAAAACCCGTCCCTGTTCCAAATTAACCCTACCCAAATTATTTACATAAAGAAGGAAAAGAATTAAGAGGCCCTAATGTGCTACCTTGTAAAACTCCGTAATCAATCCGAAGAGGAGCACTGGATTGACCAAGAATTGACACTATTTGAAAACGCTCACACAGGGGTAACTCCTAAACCAATATCAAGAGCAACTCCCCGTACTCCACTTATTTTCAGTCTACGTATTAGGATTTCTCTGTCAACAGAATCGAAAGCCTTAGCTAAATCAATAAAAATCAACAACTTTTTTTATTACGCCCTATAGCATCGTGAATATTTTTGGTAAGTAAGAAGAGATCATCGTTAATATTTTTATCTTTCCTGAAACCAAAATATTTTTTTTTCTTCTGAAAATGATAGGATTTATTAAGTCAAGAATATTATTTTGAATCAATTTAGCCGGAATTTGATCTTCGCCGGGGTTGATCCACCTTTTAAACTATGTACCACCTTGAGGAGCTCAGCCTCAGTTACAGGCTCCAGCTGGAGACTCGAATCCACCCTGTAGTCCTCGTCCCTCACGACAGGCTCTGAAACAGGGGGTATAGTACTGGCAAGGTTGGCCCCCACCCCAACGTAATTCTCACTGATTTTATCTGCAACAAACTTTATATCTTCAGATGTTATATTTTCTTTATCATTAAAAAAATGGTTAATTGGACGATAACTCAAGTAAAAATGGTCCGATCTTAATGAAATTTGGCATGAACAAGTAAAGTAGTAATTATTTGGACGAGTTCATAAACCAGCCCAATTGGACTCCCAAAAGAGGGGGTAAAAAAGAGTAAACCCCCCAAAATGGGTTTTTTGGATTTTTTACATATAAAAATCAAAATTATCAAATTCTTATAAGCATCATTGAATTCAGCTCAAAAACCAAACAATTTAGTATTTTGAATCACTGTTCTATGTCCATTGGTTGCTGAGATATTAAAGGTGGTAAACACATTACGTTGTCCCAATGTTAACCTTATGAGCTAAGACATTTTTTTAATGACAATATTTCTGAATCTCTGAAAATCGTTCATTTCAACATACGTAGTTTTTACAAAAATATTGATTCAATTCTACTTTTATTACAAAGCAGTTATATTCAGTTCGATGCCATTGTTTTGACAGAGGAATGGCTTGACATTGATAAGACTATTTTGACAATAGACGGCTACGACACTTTTCAAACAACTGATAACTGGAACCGCAACGATGGTACTGTTGTTTACTTGAATGCAAAACTCAACGGGACTTGTACGGAAGTTAAACTTGGCGATGCGACTGGACTTGACATCAACTTTAACTGTAACCGGAGGCATTACCACATACTTGCGACTTACAGGAGCCCAAAAATGAATTGTATTGATTTTTTATCAGATTTAAAGCATCATTATTCCAACCTTAGTTCACAATTTACATACATTTTTATGGGTGATATTAACATTGATATATTAAGCGAATACAGCAATAATTTTAAAGATGAATATTTAAATTTATTTTCTGAGTTAGGCTTTTTAACATGCATTGATAAGCCAACCCGAGTAACTGTTAATTCAGGGACCTGTATAGACCACATATTTGTAAAACACAATGATGATAGTGTAGTAATTTCTGGTATGCTAAAAACATCCATCACGGATCACTATATGCTGTAGTTACTAAGATCGTTTTGGAGGGCTCCGACTTGAATGACAAAACTGAAGACGACTTGACTTATACTGACTTAAGAATACCCAATGAGTTGGTGGGGGCTCAGTCTTGGGATCATGTTCTGGCTCTGAATGATGTTGACATATGTTGTGACGTTTTTTTTAAATACCTTTAGTGAGCTAAAATCTGCTTCACTGAAAAATAAAAAATCAAATTCACATTTTAAACACTTAAAGTTTTGAATAACGAGGGATTTGATTTATGGGATTAGAGTTCGTGATAAGATGAGTTAATTAGTTAAAAAACAGCCCTTCAATTATGATTTGAGAATGAACTTTCTACGCTTTAGAAATAGTTTAAAGTACAAAATAAAAAATGCAAAAATTTCTTATTTCAAAGATAAAATAACAGACAGTGTTGGTGATCCTAAAAATTTTTGGCAAACAATAAATGAAATTGGTGGTCTCAAAAAGAAAGGAAATAGTTTTCCTATCAATCAGTTCATTCAGGGGTCGGCTGTCGGCGGCGAAGCGGTGAGGTCGGTGGCGAATTCTTTCAATGAATATTTTGCTGGGGTTGGGGAGAAACTTGCTGGTGATTTGCCACCGCGCGTTGCCCCGCCGCTGATAGATGATGCCGTGTTCAGGGCCAGACATGACTTCCGTATAGAGCCAGTCACCGATAGTCAGATTGTCAGGTGTGTGCAGGAGATGCGCGGCGACTCGGCTCCCGGAGTGGACGATTTTCCAACTTCTGTTCTAAAAGCTAATTTATTTAATCTCTTGCATCCTATCAAGCATATAATAAACCTCAGTTTAACTGCTGGTGTTTTCCCCAAAATGTTTAAAATATCTAAGGTAATTCCACTGTTCAAAGCAGGACCAAAAAATAATAAAAGTAACTATAGACCAATTTCCTTGTTGAGTGCAATATCTAAAATACTTGAGAAATGTGTTAAAATTCAGCTTCAATCTTTTTTGGAAAACATGTCAATTTTGTCCGATAAACAGTTTGGTTTTAGAAAAGAGAAAAGCACTGCAGATCCACTTTTTCTTATCAATAAAAGTATAGTAGAGTCAATAAATAAAAATGAAAAAGTTCTCATGATTTTCATAGATCTAGCAAAAGCTTTCGATTCTATTGATAGAAATCTTCTTTTTTATTAACTGGAATGTGTGGGAGTGCGGGGCATGGCGCTCAATGGGTTCAAAAGTTATCTTCAGATAGGAAGCAAGTAGTTTCAATAAACGGTGTTCTTAGTGATTCATCCCCCATAACCTACGGTGTTGTCCAGGGTAGCACCTTGGTCCTCTACTTTTTCTTGTTTACATAAATAATTTAGATAAACTACAAATTACCGGTCAGATTTTCTTATTTGCAGATGACACGGCAATATTGTTTAAAGCTCCAACTTGGCAGAACGTTTTTCAAGCCGCATCAACTGAAATGTCCTTAATTAAAAGATGGTTTGATGAAAATATTTTAACTATGAATGTTTCGAAAACAAAATGTATGCCAGTAGCGCTGCGGACTGCTAGCGATCCGCCCGCTGTCCTCAGGCTGGTGCTGCATACGTGCGGCGCTACGCCCGTCACCGCCTGTCAATGTGCTGAGATAGAGAGAGTTGATCATTATAAATATCTTGGGGTTATTCTGGATTCAAAATTGAAGTGGGAATTTCAAATCAATCATCTTAAATCAAAACTTAGAAAAATGATTTTTGTTTTTCTTCAATTAAGTGCAATACTAAATGAAAAAGAAATTAGAACAGTTTATTTTGCTTACATTCAGTCAATTTTACAACATGGAATTATAGTTTGGGGGGGTGCTGGAGTATCACTTTTAAATTCTTTATCGGTTATTCACAAATCTATAATTAAAGCCGCTTTCAATAAACATAGACGCTATCCTACAAGTCAGTTATTCCGTGAGACAAAATTGCTTTCGATTAGACAGTTATATATCAAAACTTTGTTGATTAATACTTATACTCATAGAGAAAACATCATCACTCCTGTAGTTCACAATTATAGAACAAGAAACTCAGTGAATGTAGGTGCGCAAGTACCTAGGGCGGTAAAATCCATTTGCTATTCAAATTCATACTTCATAGCGAACTTTGTCACAGAGAAGAAAAAAGACAGAGGACGCATCTAATATTTCGCTAAATATGTGTTGAGCAGTGCCGTAGAGTGGGCGCGGGGGGTAGGGGGGCGCCCAGAAGTCTATTGTCTCCCTATTGTTTGACTTCCTGGGTGTTAGGCAGTTACCCGAAACACTACTGCCATATGAATGTGACCTCTGCTTATTTCTTCTCTGTGACTTTGTCTATAGAAACACCACCTGCCATTAGAAACCTTCAGGTCTCTACTACAATTTTTAAAAGGGCTGTCTCTGATTGGTTGTTGGAGATTGGTCCTGAACATGCCGAGACCCTCATCCGCTCTGAGTACAACGCCTGACCACTCTACCGACAGTTCACATTACGAGCATCGCCAACATACCACTCCTTTACTACTACTTGTCTTCGTCGCCTATGCCTCAAATATAATCTTGCATCGGTTAAAAACTTGTTGCTATTTTATTTGTTTTTTTTCTTTATTTTTTATTTTTTGAACGTGAAAGTTTTTTTATTATACATTTTTATTTTTTTGCAGCAAACGTCTCTTTTTATGTTGTTTGTTTGTAGTTAATAATAAAAAAAGTTTTTGTTTCCATCTAAGGATTTCCCATTTTTTTAACTATAAGAATGTATTTTTATTATCTAGGTACTATTAATTTCAGATAAGAACTCATTCCCGCGCACAGGCCGGTTGAGGCCCATGCGGGAATATTTTTATTCCAAATGCCAATTTCTTTTGTAAAATGTAATATTTTATTGTATTTCTTGGAAATAAACTGATTTCATTTCACCTTATGGGACATAAGTAAATTTCTTATCTCGCTTATTCCTCAACATATTTTGATAAAACTTGGTAAACGGCTTCTTCTAGTTCAGATCTACTAAATATTGAATTAAAACCACCCAGTTTTAATGTACCCGTAGCAGCAAACCTGCATACTCATTCCCCATGTTATTCTTGTGGAGCTGACAAAAACATGTCAAATCTGACTATGTTGGATTGAAATATGTTGTTTTGCATTTGAAATTCGCTGAGTATGCAGGTCTGCTGCAACAGCGGTGTTTTTTGTTTCCCATAAAAGTCTCGAGAACAGTTGGTCTGGGGTAAAAACTTTAATTGAACAAAATTAAGCTTATTAAATTTGCTACAAAAATTGGTACTATGCATTTTTTTTTTGTACTCCTAATGGTTACCAAATTATAAAGCTAAAAAATAAGGGGTTTTCACCATTTTCCATTAAAAATGAACAAATAGATGTTTTTCTTACTTTTTAAGGCATAAAAATAAAAAGGATCTAATTTAGGAGGGCACCATTAAATTCAGCTAAAAAAACAAACAATGTAGTTGTAGTATCCTGAATCATTGCTTTATGTCCATTGGCCTGCATGCTCATTCCTTTTATTATTTGTATACTGGTGAATATGCAGGTTTGCTGACACGTAGTGTCAAAATCGGAGGTTTTAGTCCATTATACAATATATCTCAATTTCATCTGGCTAATTTTTTAAATCCGTCTCTACCGTTAAAATCGAAGTTAAAAATCGATATTTTTCAATTTCATACAAATAATCGATCTTCTTTAAAACATATGTTTATTGTTATTAATGTGAAACTTATTTTAAACTAGTGGCTTGAAGGGGCCAAAAGCCCCTTATGAGGGAAAATTCAAACAATCGTTTATTGTAAAACAAAGTACCTTCACAGCAAACTGAATCTACCTTATATTGATATCTAGCCTACCATATGGTTTTCAATCAAGTATCAGGACCACATTTTTTATGTACTCAAAGCAGACGTTTTTAGATCCAAATGCTTTTTAAATGGCAGATATTTTACAAAATTTCTCGTTTTCTGGTGTATTTCAAGCAATTTTATTATTTTTCCCGCCATTGCGGAATAGAGACCTTTAATTTGAGCCCTCTCTCATCTTTCTACAACTTGCCAGACGCCCAAAATTTTGATGCAAAGAATCGCCTTACGAAATTAAATATATGATAAACATTTAGGTTACTGTTTTGACCGTTTATTAAAATGTCGCTTTCAGTTATATCTTTTACTACCTTAAGTAATTTCAATTAGAGAAACTGAAAACCTATCGTCAGGCATAGTCAGTCATGGATTGCCAAAATTAGCTTCGTTAGGTAATTCAGTTTCATGTCGAATTACGATGATTCTAGGAATGAAATGTGACAGAACTGCAACCAATGGACATAAAGCAATGATTCAGGATTTGTTTTTTGTGCTGAATTTAGTGATGCCCACCAAAATTAAATTATTTTTATTTTTACACATTAAAAACTAAAAGGACATATTTTTGCTCATTTTTAGGGTAAAATGGCGAAAAACCCATATTGTTAGTGCCATACAACTTGGTAACCATCAGAACAAAAAAAGCCTACAATACCATTTTTGTAGCAAATTTAATAAGCTTTATTTTGTACATTTAAAGTTTTTATCTCAGACCAATGATTCTTGAGATTTTTACAAAAAACAAAAAAAGTTTCCTGTTTCTCTGTCAATTGCCACTAGACTTCCCCACATACTATTACAAGGACTTTTGGTTTTTTCATCCTTAGGTACTTCTAAATAAGTGTGCAAAGTTTAAAAATTAACAGAATTTTTCCAGGTCAAACCTGTTTTCACCGGAATACTGAGACAATGACTGAAAGGTCGCAGGTTTACTACCTGTAAATCTAAAAACTGCATTAAAAACAATTACTTGTTCTCCTACGGCACTATATAATAGGGTGGGTCGAAAAAACAAAATTTTGTAATTTTGAATCGTAATACATCTCAAAAGTTACGAAATAGCATGTAGAATACTGAAAAGTAACTTAAAAATATCATATAAGATCTTTTGGTCGCAAAATCACCTTGAAGTTTAACATGTAAAAATCCATAAGAGAATACAGTGAATAGTCCTAATTTGGTTTATGCAGGACAGTTATAATCGTACAAAAGTTTTGCCATGAAAAATGGAAAGAGCTCTTTAAAACATTTTGAAAAATGGTATATTTTGTCCAATTAAGCAACAATCTTATCGATATATGGCTTTCTGAAAATCCCTAATTTAGGCGTTTTTCAAGTTTTTGGCTTGTATTAAGTCAATAATTCTGTGGTGTAATTGAACAAATTATACCATTGTTCAAAAATTTTAAAGAGCTCTTTCCATTTTTCATATAAAAACTTCTGTACGGTTATCAATGTCCAGCATAAACCAAAAAAACGATTAATTACTAAATCTCTTATGGAGTTTTACATATTAAACTTCAAGGTAATTGTGCAACCAGAAGATCTTATATGATTTTTTTGAAGTAATTTTTTCAGTATTCTACATGCTATTCGCAACTTTTGAGACCTATTACGATTCGACCGTTACGTTTTTTTGACCCATCCTACTATATAATATTGATTCTTAAAATAAATGGGGTAGAATGAAAAAAACCTCAGCTACTGAAAACAAAATTATAATAACAATTATCTCTACAAATATTTATTTTCTCCCAGCATTCCTCACACAATGGAGAAATCATTCCTCATCATCAGGTGGTATACCGAGTTCTGCATCAGTCCATTTAGATGGGTCTGGATATTCATACTCTCCCTGAAAAATATTGTTTGATATAGTAAATTCAACTAAATACAATAACATTAAAATTAATTTGTATTTATGGATTGATCAGCAGAACATATAGTATAATCAAGGTTTGAGCAGAGTATAAATTCTGGAAAGAATAAGAATTAAAAAGATTTAACTATTCAATTTAATTTAAAACTTCAAGAATGTCAATTTAGAACTTCAATAATGTCCTACTGTTTTGCAACATACTAAAATGTCACAATAGTCTATTTAAAATTACTTCTGACTTGGCCTTCGGTCCAGGGTAGGAGTCCCACCCCGAGCACGGCCAATGACCGGCCCGCGGGAACAGCGAAAACATTCACAACTGAAGGAGAATATAGTCAGTCTTATTAGGAAGTCTATGCCGTTTGTGTTTCCAACAGTCTTTCTCTAGGCTTTTCATTCGTATAATGAATACAAGTTATTTTGCACAATTATTGTATTAAACCTGGATTAATTATAGTGATATTAGTGTTTATAGTTACATTATACATTGAACCTTTTATTTCTTTTATTTGACCTGGTCTTGCAATGTGTGATAGGGGAAGAATAAGGAAAAGGGGACGACCACCCGTTTGCCAACAGCCTGCATCCCCGTACAAGAAGGTTGGCCAAGGCACATCTTTAAGAAGCCAAGTATGTGAGTTTGTCATCAATGTAAGAAATTATTTCAAGCTTGAAAAACTAAATAATGGCCCTCTAATAAATGTGAAGAATGCAATGGGAAGGACTTCAGCTGCACTAAAAATAAACAGAACTACTGTGTTGGCAATTCAGAAAGAACGTAATAAGAAATTAATGGAAGGAGGGGACACAAAACTGGTTACTCCGAATAAAAAAGAGGACATTTTAAAAACGGACAATTGTAGATACTTTTCGACAAGCCGCCATAAGAAGGAATGTTGAAAAAATCAATGTTTAAAAATTTTTAAACATTGATTTTTTAAATACTTAGGAGGTTAAGTCCTTTCAAGTCCTTTTAGGAGGTTAAAATAGCTCTTGCCCACACATGAAATGCGGGCCCTCTATGTTACTCGCTCCAGTGAGCAAAGCGACAAGCAGGGGTCTCCAGCCTCTTTGTGACATCAACAGCACTGATGTTGAGGCCCCATCTTGAGGTGGCTAAGGGTAGGCTTACGGAGACGCCTGTAAGTCTCCCCTGGCATACCTGCTAAAAAACTCCCTCGCATGTTGTTACCACGTCCATTGCAATCTACCCAAGCATCTGTTCATTGCGACACTGCAATGTTCGCCTCTGTCCCTTTTAGGATTTCTCAGCTGCTGTCCCTTCCGGGATTCCTCAGTTGATAATCAACATTTTGCTGTCCTCGATTTGGGCTCACTCCAGACACCCATCTCTCCTCTTCTGGCACAGTATGGACAGAACAAAATCAGAAAGTCAGCCTGAGCTTTCTAGCTGTCACCGCCCTGCATCATCTTCTCCACAATGTTGTCCGGGGTCAGATTGCTGGCAATCAAATCAGCGAGGGCAGTACGTTCTTCATCAAAACGATGGCACATGAAGAAAGTGTGGCGAGCATTTTCTCCGTTGTGTCCACAGTACCTGCACCCAGGCAAGTTGACCTTGCCCATTTGGTGGAGGTACAGACAGAAGTAGCCATTATCTGTCAGGAGCTGGGTGAGGTAGAAATTTACCTCTCCGTGGTCACAGAAGAACCCACAGCTCCAGACTCATGATGAGGCACCAACCGGTTGTCCACCTTCCGGTTGTGTCTTCGTCCCATCGACGCTGCCAGGCTGCCATCGTTTGGCCAGGGCCAGCCTCTTCACGATCCATCTCGTGGGCATGCACCAAGATGGCCATCTTTTCTTGTGCAAGCAGGTCGATGGGGATGACTCCCGCAAAGACCAGCCCCGCCGCCTGTGAGACCATGTAGTACGAGGACGCGACCCTGTGCGCGCCGTGTCTCTGCACCGCGAGCATGCGAGTCCAGTATTTCTTCACCTTAGTCACATCTGCCCAGATCTCCGCTCCGTAGAACATCCGCTCTGTTGCTCTCGCCTGTGCCGTCGACAGCAACAGCCTCCGTTTCATTTGACTCAGGCCTCCAATGTTGGCCATCAGCCTTCTGGGGCAGTCGTCACTGTGGCTGCCTTGTTGCACACACTCCTGATGTGGTCCCAGAAGGTGAGCTTGTTATTCACCACCACCCCTAGGTACCTAGATGTCTTCTGTGTCTCGATTACTTCGGTACCAACACACATCAGGATGATTGTTGGTATATGCCTCCTATGTTTATTGCTGTACATTATTCAAAGAAAGAATACCCTTTGCTAGATAAATTTAGTCTCACTAAAAAATGAAAATTTGTTCATAGTTAACAGGTCATCTTTCCATATCGGTCTCAAACGAACAGGTTTCCCATCTTTAAAAAAATTAGTAAAATAAAATTTCTTCTAGAGCCCAATGATGAGGTAGCTAAACAATGTGGATTTTACGTTTTAATTATAACAAGAGCAACAAGTATAAATTAGTCTAAATTACGCATACATTTAAAATAAACACTAGTTCTGCAGAACTCAGCGCGGGGGCTCAGCTCGGCGATATGCTGGTCCACCCCGGCCTTGTCAAACATGACAACACTGTAATAGCAATAGTCCTCATCCCATGCGAACCCAAGTCAGAAGTAGTTTTAAATAGACTAGAGCTTTAACCGAGTTTCCCGTTTAAGAAAATAGCTATTCCTGAATGGCACGGTGAGAAATTTGCAATGTTATAAAATTTAATAGCATTGCAGATAATGGATAATCTATATATTAATATGCAAGCGGTTTTCTTTTCACAGTCCAACCTAAATAACGGCTGGACGGATTTTAACGTTTGAGGTGTCAAATTAAAGGGATTTTTATGTAGATTTGTCAATATATCATAAAATTTTTAAAAAGGGTGTCATTAAAGTATAGTAAAGGGCTGAAGTTTTGGAACAGTGGCACAATTCATCAACATTTGACCATTTGTAGGGTGAGGAGGCCATCTAAAGATGTCAGCTTATGATGGTGAATTTCCCAACCCTCCTACTTAAATTTTTCAATTAGTATGTGCTACATTTTAATAGTGCTCAACACAGTTTGACAGATTTATGAAAAAACTTTTAGAGATTTGCGGCCTAAAAAGCTGGGATTTTTTTTTCTCTAAACTAAATCATGCATGCACTGAAGCAGACAATGTAATGATGTTCATTCTTGGAATTAAATACTCCGTAAGTCTTAGGCTTTAACACTGCGTTGTGTCCTTTTAGAATTTGTGCATTGGCCTTATGGGAGGAAATATCAAGAACTACGATGTTTTTCATTACTGGACTACTCTAACACGTAATTTACATATGATTAAATATGATATGTGTCTAAAAATTAAGAATGCATTGACTAGGATTGGCGTTGGGGGGACCTCGCACTCGCTAAGGCCGGCACTGATGCGACACATCTAAGTCCTCAGCAAGTTGCCTATCTCCATGTCTTCTTTCCTCTTCTCTCGAGTTCTTTTTCCACAGTTCTTTTAATGTGATTATTTTTCACACTTTTTTCCTGCCCTGCTCCCTGTTTCTCTGTGGTTTGCAGTCCAATGCCTGTCTTGATTTGATATACAGCCTTACATTTGAGGCTTATGCCTATTTGACTTTCTTAAGGTCAAAAAGCTCCAAATTTAGGCATAAAGTCTCCTTTTAATCAAGTTAGAGGTGCTTTCTTTCTAAAAATGGACCTGGCTCAGGAATTTCTTTGCAAATTTGAGAGAAAACTAAAGAAAATTGCAACTGCTACGGTGCAAAAATATGAATTCTTTGAGTAAGAGTTTTGCCTATAAATAATTAGTTAATCATTAGGTAATAGTAAAAAATCACTAGGCCTGGTTATGAAAAGTAAGTTCACATTTCAGTTTTCTTTATAATGTACTACAAATACCAATGTATCAAAAATATTAAGTTGTACTAATAAGTTCAATAACAAACAATAAAAATCTAAACAACTCACGAGAATATGTCCTGGTTCATGGTAACATTTCCAAAGGATCCACCATACAGTCAACCCCCCCAAAAAATCTCTTAATAGATAATTTTCTTTGGGGACAGTTTCTTCAACACCCAATCTTCGGTACACCCATCTGCAAAAAATATAAATAGTAAAATAAACTAGAATACTTTTAAAAAAAAACCACTGAAACCCTTTTTTATATTTATTACCATCAAAAGTAAATTTACTTTTGGTAATTTGTAATTTAGAAATCTATTTAAAACAAAGAAATATATATAATGACGAACTTACCCCCTAAAAACTCTATTGCAGTGTTCCTAAACTTTTTGAAGGTCATGTACCACTACCGCTTTTAAAATGCCTTGCAGCACAGTAACCCCAAGAAACGACCCCCAACCCACCAAAGGATCCCTCCTACGAGGGGCCAGGGAGTCAGATACACTCTTGCTGATGTAGGGTCAAAACTCTGGGATTAAATCTACAATTACAAATCATAGTTGTACCCAACTGATTACTCATAATCAGCGAGAAAGCAAAAATATCTAATTATTCGAATACAAAAAACGGAATAACGGTATATGTAGAATCAAGAGAGAGAACATAAAATAGCCTACCAAAATAAAACTTTTCCTACAAGTATTTACCACTAAAAGTGAATCAATAATAATATCATTGGCAAACAAGACTTGAAATGCAATGAAAATCGTTATCATGAACAGAAAACTATATCGCTAAACGGCTTATAAAAGTAAGCCGGTGCTTCGTTACCGAGTGTACAGGGAGGCTGGGTGGGGGTGCATTCCCTAGCTGTAAAAAGAAAAAACTATCTCCAAAAAATCAAAGAATAATTAAGTGTTTTAAGCTTTGTGGCTTCTATAAAAACTCATCTATTCCTAAATCAACTGGCTTAATATCAATCCACAATCGAGGAATTTCTGAAACTATCAAACCATTAACTATGAAATCATCAGATCAAAATCGTTAGAGCTATTTTTGAAAAATTTGGATTTTTGTAGTACATGGGTTTTTATAGGGTAAATATCCTTTAAAATCAAAAACTCAAAAAATGAAAATAGCCTAGAGGTATCATGGTTTTATACCCACATGCCATTTAATGAAAATTGGACTAATAGTGTCGTCTCTAGCTTTGTTTAAATCCATACACACAAACATAAAGACAGGCACCATTCTGAAAACCACTTTTTTGGATTTCGGGAGCCCTAAAACAAATATATTCACTAACAACTCAAATTCAAGAATTTTGACAAAAGCAATACTTTCTCCATTACTATGTAAAGAGGGAACAAAGTAAAAATAAATTAAAAATTTGTGTTTAAGTTCAACAATTTGAAAAGGCTCTATGAGCACCTACAAATACCATCAAAATACCCCCGTTGCAGCAGACCTGCATACTCAGCGAATTTCAAATGCAAAACAACATATTTCAATCCAACACAGCGAGATTTGACATGTTTTGGTAAGCCCCATAAGGTTAACATGGGGAATGAGTATGCAGGTTTGCTGCTACAGGTATATAAAAACTGGGTAGTTTTAATTCAATATTTAGTAGATCTGAACTAGAAGAAGCCATTTACCAAGTTTTATCATGATATGTTGAGTAATAAGCAAGATATAGAATTTTACTTATTTCCCATAAGGTTAACATTGGGACAACGTACAGTGTTACCACTTTCAATATCTCAGAAACCAATGGACATAGAGTAGTGATTCAAGATACTAAATTGTTTGTTTTTTTGAGCTGAATTCATTGGTGCCAACAAAAATTCGGTAAATTTTATTTTTCCATGTAAAAAATTCAAAAAACCCATTTTTGGAGGTGTTTTCCCCCTTTACCCCCCCCTTCCGGTGGTCCGTTCGGGCTGGTTCACGAACTCGTCCTATTGATTACCACTTTACATGTCCGTACCAAATTTCATAAAGATCGGACCATTTTTGCGGCCGCTATCGTGCTAACAGACACATATATATATAGATATATATATATCTAAAAATTCGAACGAATAGTGTTTTTTGCTTCTGGGGGCCCCAAAACGAAAAGTTATAGTGGTCCCGAGCTTAAGTCTTAC